>CM037779.1:13611272-13623172 GCA_021229015.1 Solen grandis
AAAGGTTTAAAACAAAAAATGACGAAAAATATAAAAAAACCGAAATGCATGAATTTTATGGCGGAATTATGAAGCATGAAGTAGATATATCATGATGAACTTGCAATTATTGATAAACACTTGAAACTATTTCAATGCAATTGCTTGAAAATAGTGAGTTTAATCTGACACGTTATTTATGTAGTGTCTGATAAATTTACATTTACTTCGTTTATCATGAAAATAGTTAAAATAGAGAATTTAATGGCTCTCATCGCCGACAGTGTCTGTAATACAGAGTGGACATTTATTTATTTATTTTTTTTAACATTTTTTAAGAATCGGCAAAACTTATAAGCGACGGTGAAACTTCATCACATTTAATGCATAGAGTCTATAAATGAGTTTTGGCCAGACCTAAGCATTTCAGTCAATCAAGATCTAAAAGTCTTGACATGTGAATAACCACCCCAAACTCCATCCTTCATCTTGCTATACGTTTTGATAAATAATCTTAAAAAAAAAACGAAATTAATACATTTTCCCATTAAAAGATATCTTTTATTTCCAGATAAAATCATACAAAATCGTGGCTTTTTGATTATAATTACATTAAACATTAGATACCGTTAAGTTTATCTCTGCAAATGTAATTTATCAAATCTAGTGATATTTTGACAGATCTCAGTATATTTCTGTATTAAAATAACTTAATTAAGAAATGTGTGTCCTTATTTATCTTATCATGTTCCAAATAAATAATGCAGGACCAGCCAAAATTGATTTCATGATTCATACACTTGATTTATCTCCCTATATACACTTATTATATTTGGTAGCTTACAGATCCCAAATTAGGATTGACGAGGGGAACTGTATAATTATTTTTTGTTTACATTGATCTTTGTCTTAACGAAATTGGCTCCTTGGGTCAACTTAAAGTGTTTATTTATGTTTTTGGAAACCCCATCTTTTATTAAATTGTGATCATATCCATCAAGTAATCAGGGGAAGTTTATAGTAAACCCAAAAGAGTAAAAAGCCTATAACCCAAATCATGGATGCTTGCATCTGCATTGAATCTTTTTAAGCATTTGAGGACCATTATCCTTAATTAATATATTTATCAACATTTGTATGGTATGGGTATAACACCTTACAGTTTTGTCACAGTGCATCTTTATTTTATTATATTTTGTTGCACACTGCAAAAATCTTAATCAATAAAACTAATATTAATTTACCGATCATTTCCCAAACTGAGTTATCCATTATTTTCATGGTATTTAAAAAAAAAAGAAAGAAAAAAATGAGTGTATTTTAATTATCCTTTCATTCTCTCTCCGAATAATTACAATATGGTTTCTCAGTTCAAATAAATACTATGAACTCGATTTTATTTTTAAAAAATTTAAATGCAAAAGAGTTAAAAATTGTTTCCTCAAAGTAAATCAAATATTTATTTTAGCTACGTAGGATAACATTTTTAGGCGATTTGCTCAGGGACATAAACAAATTAATGTTAATCAGTGTTTCAAATAATTCACAAATTCATGACAGGTTCAGGAATCAATACAAATCATCAAAATTCCATTTGTTTTTCTTCTTGTCAAAATATACGTGTCCAGTTACGGAGAAGAGTATTCGTTCTGCATTATTTCTTCAAAGAGAAGACAGTGTTTTAAGTTCAGATGCAAATCATGTATTATGTCTCGAGGGCGAAGATAATTATGCTTATTTATTTAACCACAGTGTTTTGAGTTCAGATGCAAATCATGTATTATGTCTCAAGGGCGAAGATAATTATGCTTATTTATTTAACCACAGTGTTTTGAGTTCAGATCAAATATGTAAGCTCAAGGGGGAAGAAAATTAGCTTTTTTTTTTAAAACCACGTGTTTTGATTTCAGATGCAAACATGTATTAGTTCAAGGGCAAAGTTTTTTGCTTATTTTTTTAACACAGTTTTTTTTGAGTTCAGATGAAAAACATGTAATTTCAAGGGGAAGAAAATTTGCTTTTTTTTAACCAAAGGGTTTTTTGAGTTCAGATGAAAATCATGTTTTAGTCTCGAGGTCAAAGATAATAATGCTTACCTTGCAAAAAATACACAAAAAATCAAAGACATTTTATCTTGATTTTTCCCCCAACATTTGTCTTTTATCCTTTTATTTTTCTTGGAACGCGGAACCCACAAGCCAAAAACTTCAAAATTGGGTTCCTCTAGAATGCAAATGGCGATAGAAAATGAATAAAGAGCGCGTATATACAGGCCCGGATCCAGAAATTTTTCAAGGGGGGGGGGGGGGGGGGGGGGCAAATTTTTTTTCCCCCGGAAAAAAAAAAGGTTTTTTGTGTGAGGATATGCATTCTGAAGGGTATCGAGGTAAAAGTAAAGGTTTTTTAGTTTTTTTTGTTTTTGGTTTTTGTTATTGTTGTTGTTTTAAACTTAAAAGCCCATGGATCAAATCCCTGGGTCCCACTGGAAAAAAATCGTGGGCCATGGGGAAATACAAAAATTTTCCCCCGTGGATCAGTTTCAGCCAAAAAGACGGACATTCCCACGAGAAGTTTCGGGATCGGTCCGTTGAAACTTCTCTATGTTTCGGTTTGGTACAATGGCCTGTATTTGGGGGATGGCCCCCCGATGCTCGTGTTTTTTTTCGATGATCGTGGAAGGTCCCCCGGGCTTCCCGAATTTGAAACATCATGGGGGGAATATCACTTTTAATTGGGGGATGTATCTTTGTATCGAACCATCCTGCTGCCTCGGGGAAGTTTTTGGGTTTAATGAAAATTTTTGGTGAGGCAAATCAAGGGTAGATTTTGGGGGTTTAGGGTGCCCCCAACAATGCCCCAGGGCCCTTTTTGCCCATCTCATCAAAATTTTGCAAAAAAGCAAAAAAATTTTTGTGTGCGCATCCGTTTTTTTTTTTCGGGGATATTCGAGATTCTACCAAGATCTGGAAGTGTCACAGAAAGGTCGCCGAACCTTGGGGAACATCACAGAACCCTGGGTTTTTTCCTCGGGGAAAAAAAAAATCGCGGAAGCTCCGTGAAGTTTCCCCAGGGCTTTCAGGAAGCATGCGTATTTTCCCCCGGCCTTTTTTCCCCCAAAAAAAAACTTCGAGAAATATGGGAAAAAAATTTCAATGCAAGCAATGAGTTCTCCGAGGCCTCCGATTACTCCCATGGCTCGAAAACGCTTTCGAAGCTTTCGCGGAAAAAAGGGACTATTCCCGACGCCTCCCGAGGCTCATCAATTTCCCATCGGGAGTACATCCCCGGGCAAAAACAGGGGGAGATTTTTAGCGATATAATTTATATTTTACCTTCGCAAACCCCATGTTTGAATAAACTACTGTGCAAAAGTATTTGACTACAGTTGTTTTTTAAAAAAAATGACGGGAGTAAGGGGGGGGGGGGGGGGGGGGGGGGGGGGGGGGGAGACTGGCATAAAAAAAAGGGTTTTTTTTTCCCCCCCCCCCCCCCAAAAAAAAAAAAAAAAAAAAAAACATTGACTTGATACACTGTAATAGTGAAGTTTTTATTTGTCACCAGTTTTGACTTAACATTGAAAGACAGTTTTGTTTAAATCTGGGAAAAAAAAAAAAACTTTAAAATATTTGTCAAATATGTTGAAGGGATACCGGGTATTGCTGTATTTGGTTTTAACTTGGAATTTGAGTTTAATTGTCGATCTGGAAACAGCCTTCACACGCCAGATAAAAAAAAAAAAACAGGGGCTTTTAGGGCGGGGGCCCGCGAAGGTTGAGCCCTTCGCGGTCGATTTTTTGGGACATTTTTTTTTTTTTTTTTAAAGTTAAAAACGGGAAAAAAAAAAAAAGTTTATAAAAAAGATGTTAATATTTTATAAAAAACTTTAATTCCGTTGTATTTGCACATAAATTGTGTTTCTGTGCATTAGTATTGTGTATTCATCGACTTATCAATAACATTGCTCAATGATGTTTAGGATTACCTGGTTGATTTGTTTTTGTGATCATGCTTATTTACAAAAACATGTCCGAAAATATAGATTGGCCCAAAATACGGCAGGTTAAAAATTTTAAAATTTCTTTTTTCATTCATGATTTTATAAATTTAAAAACCCGGGGTCTTTATATTAAGAATCATAAAATAACAACAGAGATGTTTATATCGTAAATTTTAAAAAAGTTAACATGATATAATGGGCCTACTGTTGTATTTATTCTTCAGGAAAAAATTTAAATGAGTTATTTTTCAAAAAAATAATATTTTAAAAAGTTATGTAAAATAGAAAAGTGATGCTTTTAGAAACAAAACCCTTTTTTAAATTTGCATGGCTAGCGATGGTAGCATAACTCTGCAGTTTGCTACAGAAAAAAATAAACAATATAATAAAAACCCTTTTTAATTTTTAAAGTTGTAATGATAAAAATTTTTGGAAAATTGCCTATTTTCCCAATTTTTGATCGTGGGCAACGACAAAAAATTTTCTCTGAGTCAGTGAACGTGTCCGCAGTACCTAAAACAAAAGTTACACACAGTCATGGATGACTGCCGATTGGGTTTACCTACCATTAACAGCAGGGGCCATAAGACAATAGGACTGGGGTCAGGGGGTTATGGGGGTTTCAGTGGGGGGGCCCACTATGGGGATTTCTCAACAACACTACATGAGTAATAAAAGGGATTTTAAGCCTTGAAAATTATAACCATGGCAGCTGGATTTTTAAAATGTTTTGGACCAGTGTTTTTTTACAATTTTACAGACCTTTTATTTTCGTTCTGAAAATTAGAAAAATGCGAGTTGTGTTGAATGTTAAATATTGAAATGCCATATTATTTACTAAAACCCCAATTTGAATCATCTATCTGATTGCAAATTTTTTTGAAATATTTAGTCTGCTACAAAACATTAAAGCAGGGTATTTCATTTGTTTTTTCAACTTTGTTACATGGACAGTTACTTATTTATGGACAAAAAATCCCAAAAACAAAAATTTAAAAAATGTCCCTCACGTTAGTACCATACATTACAATTTTAAACATGTTAGAAACGGTGTTTCATATGCTCTTTTTTAAAAATTAGACATTCATTCAGACACGGTGGTGTGAAGTGTCGACCCAAGATCGAACCCATGGCCCTCTACCCTTTTAGGCAAAGTTAAAAAGCACGCTTTACGTATTTAATCGAATTTTAAGTTTAACCGCAAACCGTTAACAATTTCAAAAATTTGTTACTTTTCAGAAATGACGTGACTTACTCTTTTTTTTTGTAAACATTAACCCGGCTTTAATTCGTGAAACTTATAAATCATTTAAAAAACAGTATCCTCTTTTTTTATTCAAAATTTTTTGTTCTCCCCCTTACTTTCGTCAGTTTAAGACACAACGATCGTAACACAAGAATAAAATTGGTTTTAAACTGTTGAAAATTTTTTAGGATTTTCCCTAAGAATACATTTTTTTTTTGTAAAATTGAATTCCCCATTTTTGAATTATTCTGACGAAAACGCGAAATGTTATTATGGAATACCAGAACCGTATTTACGTATAGAAAGAAAGATGCCGGACTGATAAATTACCAAACAAGGGAGGTAATGGCCTGTAAGTGATAAAACATTATATTTTTCCCGGGTAGTTCTAATATTTCAAGCATACAAAATACCCCCTTTAAAGGGGAAACCTCAAAAAAACGACATTTTAAATTATACTTTTTATTGCCACTCCATAGTAAACTTGAAAAATAAAACATCAACTTTTTTTTAAAAATTTAAATGTTCTAAGGATTTGCAAAATTGCAATTTTGGGATATATACTTATTTTGATACCCAAAACAGCCGTTTTCGATTCTCGATTTTTTGTTTAAGATGAAATAAATTTGGGCATAACACTATTAGACTTGCTTAGAATGGTTAAAAGAAATTAAATTTTATATTTTTTTTAACTTGACTTGACTATTGGGTTTTACCGTCGCTTCGACGTTTTTCAGTCTTAGCGACGTCCACTAAATTTCAGGTGGGGGGAAAATCCCCAAAACACAGAGGCATCCCGGGGAGAACCACCGACCCACGCAAGCCGCTGGAAGGCTTTCCCCTTTTTGAAAATCCCAAAGACCCTGGGGTTTCGAACCCACGCGTGAGGGGTGGGTTTAGTGTTAAAGCCTGACTTAAAACCCCTTTGGCCCGGAGGGTCTTGATTTGTTTAAAAGCAAGCAATGGAATGGATCTGCTGAACAGTCCATAGATGGGTGATACACATTAGGGGAAAAACCATTATAAGAAAAATCCCCATATACTTAAAAAGGTTAAAATAGTTATTATAATTTTTGGTAAGCATTTTTTAATCTAATTGATTAAGTTTTCTTATTGAAATTGTTTTATTTTATTAGAGAAAAGATCGGTTTGTTAAAAAGTTAAAAATGAAACTAGGCATATTTTGATACTAAAACCCCGATTTTATCTCTATCTGATTGCAATTTGTTTGAAATATTTTCTTATTGAAAAATATTTTATTTGCTTGAAATATTTACGTTGATTTTGTCAAGGAGAGTCAGTGAATCAGTTCAGGCAATGTTTATTCTTTATTAGAGATAAGTTTTTTAAAGACTTATCGCCAGACTAAAACCCTTTCTCAGTTCGGATAACTTCACAAGGATAAAAAATGTCAAATAAATTAATGAAATAACTAAATTGTGAAATGACGAATGGTGGCGTAATACACGGATATATTTAAAATGCCCAGACAGGATTCAAGGAAACCCTAATAAATCATTTTAAAAGGGGAAAAAATGTGTTGAAATAGCAAATTTTTTAAAAATCACCCTTAGTGAACGTTGTTTTGGTAATGTACGAGGGCTGCTTAAAATAGTGGAAAAAATTTTTTTAGTTAAAGCAAATCCCTTAGATTATAACTGAAATTTGTATAAATGTCAAATTTTTTATTGACGTCGTATATTGAGAGGAAATTTCGAAGGTCATGAAAGTCACAAAAATGGTGGCCATAGGGCTGGGATTTCAACAGTTTGTTTGAAATTGTCGTATTGCTTTAAGGCATACGCGCCCATTACAGATTTTTACTGTAGAGAAAAAGAAGGAAAATTAATATTAACCATGATTATTTCTTAAATTTTGCATGATAATAGAGAATTACACTAGAATCAGATTTATGAGAAGAAATTGGGGATCACCATACTACGTTTTAAGTTATCTGCCCCTGAAAGTGTTTTTTTTTTTATTTTTTTTTTATTTTCTGTCATTGTCATCTTACAGATACCAAAATTCAATTAACGGAATGATGTAAAGATGCCAATCAAAAATAGCAACAAACATAAAAACAGATGTATCAAGCCGCTATAGATTATTAAATTTTTATTTAAAACTGTATATTACTACTTAAAAAGTATAATGGTGACCTTATTTTTTCCATTAATTTGTTCCTAGTTTAATTCTCTATAATCATGCAATGTTTAAGAAAATTACCATGGCTAGTTTTCCTTCTTTGTCTGTATAGTAGAAACTGTAACAGGCGCATATTGCCTTAAACATTTACGAAGTTGTCTGAAATTGTATTTTCTTACGGCATTACGTGTAACTGTTTTCATTCCAATACATTTATGTTCTTCTGTAAAAGCCATCTCTATTCCGTTTCACTAACCTAATGCCTCCGAAATATCTATGCTTGAGCGACGCTTGTCATTTCCTACGTAACATTTCACTGACGCCATTAACGTTCGGTCAATTGTCAACGGTCTACCCAGACGGTTATAATCATCAATACTATGTCTTCTTTGCCTGAAGCGCTGTAGATTTCTAAACATATTGTACAGTTCAAGCAGTCTTTACTTTTCGTATATTGTACACTTTATTTACATTGTACGCCATTATTAAAGGCATAACTCGGAAGCGATGCATCCGTCAATATATCTAAAGAAACAACATTTGTTCGTAAAACTATGTCGTTTTCTGAGCATGCTGCTTGTGCCATGTTTCCAATTTGTCAACCTTTTAGTTAAACACAGCACTTATCTCACACCATAATATATGTCCACAAACTAAGATCCCGCTAATGTTTCAGCTGTACTAAGGGTGTATAAATGAATCGAATGACAAAGTAGTATACATAAATTCCAATAAAGGCAAAAGGAGGTTTGAAAAGAATGTTGTAGATCAACTACCTGTGATTACTTTTCTGACAAATTACTGACACTTGATGTATCTGTATAAGAAACAAATCCTATCACCTTCATTTAAGTTTGAAAATTCAATATATCTAATGTTTTCAAGTTAGTAATTAATTACAGATTTCAGATTACCCAAGTCCAATTAACGGGATGATGTAAAGATGCCATTCAAAAATAGCAACAAGCATAAAAACAGATGTATCAAGCCTCTATAGGCTGTTAGATTTTTATTTCTATTTGCAGTCCCCTTCAGACAAACATTGAACCCCACCCACAAAAGGAGTTGGTGTGATATGTGATGTAGTTAGAAAGAAATAACTTTCCATGCTGCACAATTTCCTATTTATGTTAAGACCTGCTCTTGTCTCCTCTAGGCACTAACCACCAATCAATGTTGCATCTATCAAATTATCGACAAACTCACATCATATGCTTTCTAAAAACAAACTTGAAAATTGCCTTGATAAGCACTTTTTTCATTGATTATACGTAATTTAATTTCAATGATCTTCAATGTCTATATGAACAACATTAACTTTTATTATATTTTTATCGATTTCCTTTTAGTGTCTAGTAATATTATACAAACTTTATTATATTAACTTAGATTGATATATAAAAATCAAAATTGGTTCTTAAATAAAATTTTCACAGTCACTTGTAATGGTATGAGATATACTGAGACACCACATTTGATCGTCATCGCAATTTTCATCCACCAGGAGTTTGAACCCTGTCTATCTTATTGTGTATCATGCCTACGGCTAACTGAAACTTATATAGGTACTTTGAACAATGTTAAAGTCATAGTAAACGACATGTAGTTGTTATTTCTGTTACTCTTTGATAATGAGATTCAAAATTTGACCGGTTTTGATGCTTGACAGGATCCGATTAACTTTACCCCGGGCCGGTAAATATGAACTGATCCCGGTAAATTCTAATTCGGGTATAAGCTCTTACATGACAGTGACGTAAGTTTTCCAATTATTTAATTGCCAAAAATCTTACAACACTGGATTTGTTGATTATATTTCAGCGTCCATATTAATCGTAAATACTTGCATTTGGAAAGCTATACTCATGACCAATCGATATTTACCCATTAGCACTGGTTAAAGATTTATTGTTATAATAAACACTGTTACAAACATCATTGATGGAGAATCAAATGTCAGAAAATGCACACATTTTATGCATGCAAGGCTCCACGTAACAAATCACTTCTAATTGATCGCATTTAACGACCACATCGTTCACTGTATTTGTTATTCCTGCATACTAGTATAATTTTTGTAATTAAACATTCTGAATCAAAATCGTCGTTTAATCACTTATCCGACAACCATTATATTTCATAATCATTCAATTTTCATGAAAAAGAATATAACAGACATATCGTAGACTAGCACAAATGGTAAATATTGTACAAATATCTGCTGTAAAATAGCAGTTAAACGAAATTAAAAAATGTTGATCAAATAGCGCAATTTATATTTTGGATGAATTTAAAAATACTCTCATTGTTAATCCCCCGCCGCGAGCGGGAGGGGGGTTATAGGAATGCCCTTCGTTTTCCGTCCGTCCGTCCGTCAGTCCGTCCGTCAGTCCGCAGTGTGTCCGAAACACTTTCGTGTCCGCTCCTATCTCTTTAACGCTTGGAACATTTTCTTCAAACTCGGCTAAAGTGTTAACCTCATTGAGCTGATGTGCAGAAGGCATGTGGCGGTCACGCTGGCTCAAGGTCAAGGTCATATTTGAAGGTCAAATGTTATTTTCGTGTCCGCTCCCTATCTCATGAACGCTTGGACACATTTTCTTCAAACTCGGCTAAATGTTAACCTCATTGAGCTGATGTGCAGAAGGCATTTAGGCGGTCACGCTGGCTCAAGGTCAAGGTCATACTTGAAGGTCAAATGTTATTTACGTGTCCGCTCCATATCTCATGAACGCTTGGACACATTTTCTTTAAACTCTGCTAAAATGTTACCTCATTGAGCTGGTGTGCAGAAGGCATGAGGTGGTTACGCTGGTCAAGGTCAAAGGTCATACTTGAAGGTCAAATGTTATTTTGTGTCCGCTCCATATCTCATGAATGGCTTGGATACATTTTTTTCAAACTCGGCTAAAATGTTAACCTATTGAGTGATGTGCAGAAGGCATGAGTTTGGGTCCCCTGGCTCAAGGTCAAGGTCATACTTGAAGGTCAAATGTTATTTTCGGGTCCGCTCCATATCTCATTCAGGAGTTGTCCCCCTTGCCTTACACAGACCACTTCTTGACCTGGATTGCATTCCACAGTGATTTATTGTACTTGGTAAATAATAGTATGTCATGTTCACAATCATACAAATTATTTCATGATATATAAAGTTTTTAATTGGTTCCCACATGTACTTTGTGGTTACCTAACACATCCTATCCCTTAAAATTGATGTTCACTTTTTGTACTGTTTGCCATGTAAAATTGTCAGTAAACTTTTAATATATGTGCCCGAATTCTGGATTCATAACATAACTCCGGAAGATAATTGTCTTAAACTGATCTTCTATGTTGCTACAACTATGCCAGGTTAAGGGAAATAATCCTATGCCCAAACAAATTCTAATATTTGGCCAGCGGCGGGGGATTTAGCTGTCCTTTGGACTGCCTTGTTTACGTTTTGCATTGGCGAGTATTCCCAAAGACAGTCTGTAACCGGAAATAAACTGAATTTTCAAAAATCTGTCGTCAAATCACAATTTGTTTGTCATTATGATTGTTTATGAGTATGGGCTATGATGAATTTTTCACTTGTGATTTTCCCAGCGGTGACATACGGAATGTCTAAAGAAATTGACGAATATATGCGGAATATGCAAATTAGTTATTTTTTTTAAAAAAATTTTAATGATTTAAGTAAAATATTCTTTCTTATTTCTGCATTGTAGTAATGTTGTCGTCAAAAGAGTTTGTACAGATTACATCTCGTAACAAAAATGTAGCACACACTTTGCTTTTCTGTCTGAAGAATATACACTGCATTTGCAAGAGTAATGGGCCTTTAAGGATATTTTTGGCAAAACCAATGTATTATTGCAAATTGTATTCTTGTAGTAAAATCTGTATTAATGGATGTTCCAACAACTACATTTAAAAAGTTAGTTTAAGTAAAACAATATCGTAGTTTATTTTTTTTATTAAATCTCTATACAAAAGGCAGTTGCAGTAAAAAAAAACATTTCTACATAAATTTTCCCATTTTTATCAAGGTTATAGAATTAACGAAGGGAAAATAATGGTGCACTTAAGGAGACAGCGATGCTAAGTTCAAATGCAATATTTAAGGCTTTAAAATGACAATGTAATTAAAATTGCACTTATAATGGAAACTCTGTGACGGTTTTCGCTGTGACGGGATAGTTCTCTTAAAACCCGACATATTTTCAGCTTTTCTTACAATATTTACATTATATCTCCCTGGTACTCCGACGGTTAACGAATGTCTTCATGGGTTTAACATTTTATTAATAAAACTAAATCTCTACATACTTAGATTTAAAATAGTGTTTACTATCCTGGGACAAATATATTTTCTGTTGTAATAAACATTTTGTTTACTCGAAATTTTGTCTCCAACAGTGTTAATTGCCCGCCCCCGTGTCATTTCAGGCTTTGAAATTAACAATTTCATGTAAAAGACTTCAAATCGGGACCCCATCAAATGCAAACGGGAAAAAAGCGTTTTCAATGCACGTATTATTTTTCTGT
>CM037779.1:13623272-13669810 GCA_021229015.1 Solen grandis
TAGATCTATCACTAAAAGGATTAATTATCCCACATTTGTTATGTCAGAGAGAACAATTTTGGTGTCATTAACAGCTGATGTACCACCCAAAGTCTATAACAATTATTTTGCCCAGACATGCGATATCTCAACAAAGCAAACAATTCATTTGAAAAGTTAAAGCTAGACAGGTTAGTTCTTACTTATTTATAATCCTTGACCTTTACATTATAACCTTCGATTTGACCCCTGGTTGTAGTAATGGACCCACTCCCCTAAAGTGACCATATACTACTGTTGGCGAAAACTCTGTCTCATTAAGGCAAACTTTGTCTCATTAAGGCAAACATTTGTGCAAAGACATTTGAAAATCCATAAATCCTTTGTCATGTTAAAGTTTTGACCGATTGACAAACTTATTTCTATATATCCTCTTGCCCCTACCATCGATTAAATGAGCTTAACTTGAACATATAATGGCTGATAGGTACACACAATTCATTTACGCAAAAATCGCAGCAATTCGTTAGTGAATATATACATATACAAAGAATTTAGTATGTAACGCATAGGTAACTTTTAGGACCTTAAGTTCATTCTCTTTCATAAAAATAATATGTACACACTCGTTGTAACATTTTTTAAACGTGAAATTTAAAACATAAATAGATTGAAGATTTCAAGGACATAATATTCTGAATATCAAAACGATCAATTTTGAAGTAAAACTGCACTTATGAAAATTCATTTGATTAACTGTAAATCTATCACAGGAACAATCTCTCAAGAAAGTGGTTTCTTAATTAGTTGTTTACATATAAATAAGGAAAATGCACACACACCTAACTTAATTGCATTTGTATATATTTTACCCACAAAGTTTAGATTTTGAAACTAGATTAATAAGCGTTATTAACCTTGAACACATTTGTTCACCGGTAATGCATTTGGTGAAATTAATGTTCAGAGATCAAACAGATAATTATACTTGAACTTGGACTTGAACAGACTGATGTTGCATAAACAATATGGACTTTCTTTAAATGAATCACAGTACAGACCACTCAGCATTCACTGCTGTAAGGTCGAGTCTCAGCCTAGTCATTTGGATTGTTTATGTGAGGAAGTCTGCCAGCTGACATGTGGTAGTTCGGGGGCTCTACCTTGGTGCCTCTGTGTAGTCCGGTTGCTCTTATAGCTTAAGGTAAAGTCCCTGTAATGTTTCCGCTACATTTCGGACCTCATGGCCTTTCACGGAGATAATCAAGATTTCCTTTATGTTTCATTAGGGAACCTTTGTTATCTTGGTGGAGGTTAAGTGGTCCAAGACAGCGGAATCATTACAGGGACTTTACCTTAAATACAATTGACGTCGCTAAAGGACTTTCCATCCAGTCAACGCCAAAACATCTCAAAACCTTTACCTTGCCCAATGTTTTGACTCCCTTGATAATAGCTGCTATCACGAATACCCATGAGAGAAACAGACAAAGAACAAGGTGAGGCTACAAGGTGCCCGGTTCATGGAACCCTGCAGACCGGCATTCCACTTTGTACCTGAAAAAAACATCGGAAACAAGGAAACCTCTTTTTAATGTTAATTTACTTAATATTGTGAACTAAACAGTTTTTATCAAACCATAAACTTAATATATATAGAAGATTTTGATTATATGCAAAAAATGTAGTTTAGGGCTGGAAATACAATAGCTCAAGTAAATCCTAGTCGATTATATCATTTCGTTGTAGCTCATGTAAAGATAACCAGCAAAATATTTGAAAATCTATACACATATTTGTCTAATCTACTTTAATTTCTGAATACCAGACATCAATAATGACTGCATCAATAATGTGTAATTAAGGGTATGCATGCAGATAGTTACTAGACTTTTCTAAGTTGGTATTTATACCTTCCATTTTCGAAAAGAAAACAGACATATATCAGGTATAGTTACGTGTGTCATAACCGAAGTACCGGTATATATCGGTGTAACGTTTTCAAGTCCCCGATTTCAAATTATCCTCGGGATCTTTTTTTTTTTCAAATGACCTACCCTGCATGACGTTTGGAAAAACTTAAACCTTAAATATGTTTTCTATTTAAATATGTATTGTTGATATTTCTTTTAGTATTTCATTTTCCAGAATTGAATTTACATGAGGTTAAAATCAGGCTTGTGAATCCGCCGGGAACTTTAAAACTTCTCAGTTTATATTTTTTTATAATTCATACTAAAATGTGTCGTTAGCAAGTATAATATACATTATATATCATTCTTGCATTTTGTTTTTCCTAAATTGAATTTATATAATGTTAAAAAGAGAAACTTGAGAAAACGTCAATACGTTTTCAACTTGTTCTACCCGGGAATATAAAACGTCTTCAAGTTCCGGGATGGGGGTATTTGTAAAAGTTTTTATGATTCTTGGGGATGCTTGCACGGGGCCACTTTAAATCGTTAGTTATAACATTTTGAACCCCCCCCCACACACACACACACACACATTTTGAAACTTTCCCCGGTATTCTAAAAATTGTTCATTTTACCACAAGGAATTTCGAAAACCTTTATATTAATTGAGTTCCCGGGTAGGGCATTCAAAAAGAGGGGGAAGAATATCAAAACGTTTTCTTAATATGCCCTATACGGGTATATAAAAATTCCCGGGGGTAACTTTTTTCTTTTTAAACACTTCAATTTTTTTATTTCTTGCATGCCTTATATACATATGGCTCCCGGTGGTAACTTGAATTTGGGTGTTATTTGAAATTGTTACACCGGTAAATTTTCTTTCAGGAAATTTGTTACAAATACCTTGGCGATATCGCAATGTTATATTCGCCTGAAATATCACTTAACACAGTTAGCTGAGATGTAGGTTAGCATAAGATTTTGGATATGATAAAAGAGAGTAACATGAGTAACACAATAAGGTGGCTTTATCCTGGCCAATGTATTATGAGGTGTGTCTAAAACTTTGTGACAAAGGGAGGGTAAGTAAATTAAAAGATGATCAACAGGATGAACTAGATATAATTCATATCTAACTGTTGAAACTGAGTGAGATAAACAATTTTGCTTCTCGATCTGTAAATTGAAATATATAGCAAAAGAGAAAGGAAAACGGATAAAGATTTCCATGACGTCACGGTTACGTCAAACAATTTGACATGATTTGGCTCCATTTTTCGTAATGTCTGACTAGCACAAACTATAGAAAAAACATAAGATAAAAAGAACATAAGTTAATTTTGAGTGAATATGGAATGCATCTCGTCGAGAAATGATACAGTTTTCACATTATCACTCACGCTACGCGCTCGTGAAAATGCTGTGATTGTATCACTTCTAGATGAAATATAGATCTATTCCATAATCATCCTCAGGAAACAAATATCCTCTATGTATTCTGTTTGCTTGATCTTGATATGGGTACTCTTTGATTGAAATAAACATATTGACGAAACATATCATAAACTCAACAATCTCGAAAAGTGTATCTCTACAAACTGATCCAAGATTATCTTCTGCAAGATCATGCTTAGAATAATAAATAAGAATGATATATTGATTTTATTTTACTTATTGAATAAACCAGTTCTAGATCTTATTTGGTTTTTATTAGATAAACATTTCAACTTGAGATGTTTCCTGAAATGACCTAGTTAGCTTTTGTGATATCCTCGTATGTTATTGGGAATTTACAAATTGGGAATTGACAAAGGAACTTATGTTTAAACGCTTATGTATAAAAGGTATGCTTACTATATGATGTAAAATTCACTTACTCCCAGAATTCACGAGCAGCTGTGTGACGTCCGTTCCCCTGAGTTACGACTGCTAACGTTGTATTAAGGAGGTATGAGATGTTTCTCGCTAACGTGTCAGTACTGTTGCCATTTGCTGTTAAATTCCCGATCGAAGTATCAGCTAATGAAAAATGTTCAGGTAATAAGTAAATGATAACAGTGTTTGAAAATGGTTAAAAGATCTCGATCTTCTTGATTTATTTCCAAACATTTTTGTCTGCAGCAGATATATCTTGAATGGAAATATTCAATAAATTTAATACATCGTAGATACATTATATCATGTCCCTGCAAAAGATGTATTCTCGATTTTACAAACTTCTTTATTCAAGTTGAACTTAAACAGTATGATACTAATAAATTGCAGTGAACAAGAAATAAGCTTCCGATCATTTGTGGTTATAATGAATGTGTCAAATATATCTAAATGTTTACCACTGAAGTCATAGGTGAATTATACAATATATATATATATATATATATATATATATATATATATATATATATATATATATATATATATATGGATGTAAGATGTATCTAGCAAAAGCGATTCGCCGTCAACATTTGCATCAGTCTGTAAAATAAACCACAACCTAGTTTTCATAACTTACGATTTTAAAAACTCACCGACACAATGGTCCGTGTTCCATTCATTGTTGCAAGTAGTCCATGGTAAAGTTGGAAAGAAAGACCAATATAGGAAATAAAGGCACCATGCTAGAATCAACATTGAGTACCAGCAGACAGCGGCGGTGAGAACAACTTGCAACAGGCCGATCCCTGAATTTTAGTGTCACAAATCCTTTTAAATTCTTGAATAATGAGCGATGAAGAAACAAAGAGTACAAGTTCCTATAAGCCAGGTAGTGCTGACGATGATTTAAAACGTCGCAATCGTTCCCCAGCCCCCAGAGCGCCTACTGATAAACAAAACCGCACGAGGAAATCGAGCACTGACAGCCGACAGCAGTCAATGGAGAGATTTGTTCAAAGGGCGAATACTGGCACGCCAGCAAAGAATAATATTACGTCACAGAACAGATCCCCACCAACACCAGTGGACGTTCTGCATGATCGGACTACTACAAGTAAAAAGTCAAAACAAAGACGGTAACTTACACCCCCATTACTTTAGCGTCGGTTATTTTCAATACGTCCGACGCTGCTATGAACTGAGACTGTAATAATAGCATTGAATACTAAGATTTTATGCTAAAGAATATAAAAAAAATTTAAATTGTAAGAATATGATTATACGTACATGTATGTGTATTGCGTGTATATGTATATATATGTGTGTATATGTATATGTATTTATATATGTAGGTGTAGGTATGTATGTGTATGTATATATGCATACATAAATATATAGGTTAAAAAGAATTTCTATATTATAAAATGCATTGTCATTGGATACTGCATTTTCAAATAATTCTTTAACTAATCACATTTTCATTTGTATAATTTTAAACAGTCGTATGTACAATAATAATTCCTATACATATACAACCTGTACTTATTATATAAGTCTAACAGTCATGTGTACTAGAATTATTCATGTATACAAACATCACAGGTACAGGTCTTTACTTACTTTTCGTTTTCGCGTAAGTAGACTTAATGAGGCATTGTGTGTTTTATGTATAAAGGTTGCATTTCATTGTCACTATTTTTATATTTCATAGACTAATTTATGATGACTTCTTGCAGATCAAATAATTTACATCTTGTCTCAATAAATGTTCAAGGCTTAAGAGATGAAAACAAGCGATCAAGATTCATACAATGGCTTTATAATCAGCGAGCCGATATAGCTTTTATTCAAGAGACACATTTTACTGAAAACATGTTATGTGTCATTAATAAAGATTTCAAAAATTGGACGATATATTATGCTTAACATAGAAGTTTACGACAATCCATATACCTTACCTTAATTAATATATATGCACCTAACGATAAAAACCTACGTAACAGTTTCTATAACAAAATTATCACCATAGCTGCTGAAAAAAGCCAAGGCATGCTTTTAATTGGAGGCGATCACAATGATACACTAAGCAAATCTGATAGGTTATCCACCTCCAATAATTTTGAACGTGAAAAGTGTCCTGTAAAAAATCTGAAGACATTAATATCTCGAAATCGTTTATGTGACATATGGAGATTTTGTAATGAACAAACGAACCAATTTACATGGAGAAGAAAAAATAATTTAGATAAAAGCAGAATCGATTTTTGGCTTATCGATAAAAACTTAATACCACAAGTCTCAACGACAGATATCAGACCAGCAATAATTCAATATACAGACCATATGGCTGTTTCTCTTAAACTTAAAACTCCATCTAAACGTGGACAAGGAAATTCAATAATTCACTTCTGGAAGATCCAAAATATATATCAACTATAGAAAATATATTAAATAGAATTATTAAACAAAAAATTAACAGTCAAACAAAATGGAATTGTGTAAGATTGAAATAAGAAATTCTACGATTGAATTTTCAAAACGTCTTGGAAGAGAACGTAATAACCGTTTACAGCAATTAGAAAAGGAACTGAAACATCTTTATTCGCATTTAGATAAAAATAATGACCATAATACATTAATAAACATTCAAAGAGTAGAATCAGAGCTTAAAGAACTTTATAAAATCAAAACAACCGGGGCACAAATCCGTTCCAAGATAGAATTTATTGAACAAGGGGAAAAAAATACAAAATACTTTGTGGGACTAGAGAAATCAAGACAATCTAGGAAAGCTATAAATTCACTCAAGATCAATAATATCAAAACAACTGATATACACGAGATTTTAGATGCAGAGAGATATTTTTTTCAAAATCTCTATTCATCAAAATTAAAAATTGACACTGACTATAATAACTACATTAATAATATTGAATTTGAAAGAACAATTGATGAAAACTTAGCGAAACAATGCGACGGTAGATTTTCATATGAAGAGGGCAAAACTGCTCTCATGGATATGAAATTAAATAAAAGTCCCGGCCTAGATGGTCTAACGTCTGAATTTTATAAGCATTTTTGGTATTTATTGGGAAATCTTGTAATTGATTCCTTAAATGAGGGGTATGAAAAAGGTGAACTATCTTATACACAGAAACAGGGTATAATTTCTTTACTGTATAAAAAAGGTGACCCAGAAAATCTCGAAAACTGGAGACCAATTTCATTATTAAATTTAGATTATAAAATTGGCGCGAAAATACTTGCTAAACGCTTACAATCTGTCTTACCGAATCTTATTAGTGAAGACCAACAAGGATTTATTAAAAATCGAAATATAAGGTTTAATATAAGACAAATAGAAGATATTATAGATTATTCAAATCTTTATAATACACAAGGCATTATTTTTTTTTAGACTTTAAAAAGGCATTTGATACCATAGAATGGTCATTTATGTTTAATATACTTGAAAAAATTGGTTTCAATAGTTCTTTTTTGAAATGGGTGAAAACATTATATACAAATATTACTTCAAGGATCTCTAATAACGGATGGATTTCCAATGATTTTCATTTAATGCGCGGCATACGTCAAGGGTGTCCCTTGTCTGCTCTAATTTTCATAACGATTGTTGAAGTTCTAGCTACAAAAATTAGGAAATGTAAAGACATTGAAGGAATAAGCATAAGAAATACACATTTAAAAGTCACTCAACTTGCAGATGACACAACATTATTTTTAAAAGATCATAATGAGATCCCGAAAGTCCTTGAGATTATAGAAAACTTTGGCAAATTCTCGGGTCTAGAACTTAATTTATCAAAAACAAAAGGTTTATTGATAGGTTCATCAAAAAACAAAGAGCCAAATAAAAATTACAATCAATACAACAAAAAAAAAACTATTTAAAAAGGAAATTACAATTATTAAGTCATTAATATTACCAAAACTTACATATTTGGCGCAAAACATCGTGACTCCCGCTCATGTGATAAAAACTGTTAACTCTATTATATTCAATTTTATTTGGAATGACAAAAGAGATAAAATTAAACGCACAACGATTATCGGCAATAAGCTTGATGGGGGTCTCGAAGTTCCCGATTTCAAATATTTTTCGAATACTATGAAAATTAAATGGGTTAACTTCATAAAATCGAAAACACTTGCAAATTGGAAAACAATCACAAATATTTTTCTCGATCAATTCGGTCCAAATTATCAGATATTCAATATGAATTTAGATTCATTAAAGTCGCTTTCTATATATAAGATCAAACTGTCTGCCTTTTATCAAGAGTTAATTAAAATATGGTTGGATTTTAAAAATATATCTAAGCCAAAAGCGGTGATGAATTACTATACAATACGAAAACAAATCATTTGGGTAATAAATATATAAAATTCAATAACAAATGTCTTTTATTCAAGAATTGGATAAACTCAGGTTTTATTTTCATCAATGATATCATTTCAAACACTGGTGAAATAGACGTGCAAAATATAACTAAAAAATTAGATAAAAAAACAAACTGGATTTCAGAGATAAACACCATAAAATTAGCTATCCCCAAAGAATGGAAAGCTCTTCTTAAATCAAAGACATCAATTAATACAAAAGTTAAAACAAATTTAGAGATTTACCAGGGCGTGAAACCTTTTAAAGAGCTCACAAATAAAGAAATTTACCAAACATATTGTCAACTAGCTTTTCAAAAACCATTTGTTCATAAACACTGATAATCATTTTAACAAATCGATAAACTGATCCACAACATTATGCAACAAATTTAAATTTATTTCGCTGGAATGTTTCTGTAAGTCCACTGTGTAATCATTGTCATCAAGTAGAAGATTATGACATTTTTTATTACTTTCATATCAAAGGTTTAATTTTATCTGAAAGAAGACAAAAGTACACTAACATAAAATCTCTATTATATTATGATCTTTTGGTAATTCAAACTTTATTTAAAGAAAAGGGAATTATGAATTCATTTTTGAATAGGTTCTTAATAGAATTAAAGTAATTTTTAATTAATCTAAAGATATATTTTATATACTATTACTTCTAACGCTTTATCGGATAATTCAAATGTCAATTTACTGTTTTTTTTTTTTTGTTTTTTTTAATATTTATGATACATGTTGATCATGTTTTGTCAATTTACTGTTATCTATGTAATGTATATTCGCTATTTTGTGTTCTATAGAAAATAAACGGGTTACCATTTGGTGATTCCAAAGAGAAAAAAATTCTTGAATAATTATAAATAACTGATACCAGTTAAATACATTAACTGTCTTATTTACATTGCAAACATTCTTTAAAGAACAGTGGTTGCTTTGTTGTTGTTGTTTTTAATTCTAAGATGTAGTTCTAAAGGTTGATATTCTTAATAACCTCCAATGTACCGATGATACGTTCTAATGTTAACTACATATGTGCATTTTGACCTTGCTGTATGGAGTTTGAAAGTACATAAAATCTAATCCAAACTTTGTTACTTAAGGCAAAAAAAATCGGTAAAATGTTTTTGCAAGCTTCTAAGCTGTTACCTTCTAACAGAGGACAACATTCAAATGCCAGACCAGCACTCAGTCCGGTAAATTGTCCGATACAGACCTCAAGGTAATACAGTGGTCCCCCGATCACAAGAAGCGACAGGAAATACGGTATGAGGAAAGCCCCGCCTCCGTTACGACTGTAATAAAAACCATTGATATTAATAAACTATTAATAAACATGTATGTGTCTTTTCTTAGAATATAATCTACATAAACAGTTAATGAAATCACTGAATGGGACCCTTTAAGAGCTGCACTTAATCATTAAGAGCATGATATTATAGTCCGCTTTATAGCTCCGCCCACTGGAGTGTGTAGATTTGGCAGTAGTACACAATACCATTTTTGGAAACGCGAGCCATTTCCATACCGCCGCAAAACGAATACATGTATATGCATATATCTTAAAACAAAAAAGCACGTGATCTACTTTTGTTCAGCAACATTCGACAAACCTTCGAGGTGGAGAAAGGATTGTTTTGGCGTCATGTTAATTGTTTATATCGTGTCGCTTTTGAGTTTTAGTCCACTGGCGCTAGAAACGCATACCCCTAATGTCAATGAAATCTGACATCGGCGCGAATTGTTAATGTAAAGAAGTAAACAATGAAACGTTCATGAACGAAAATAGTGTCAAGTATGACGTGTACAACCGAAAGTTTGCTGTGATATTTTGAATTATTTAACATGTTTATACACCACTGTAGTGATTTAGATTATCTAAAGAAAGTGTCAATAATTTACACCAGAGAGAGAGTCATTGTCTGTAAGTACCGTTTGACAGATTGCGGGGAATTGTGGGTGGATTAACAGCGTCCATTCAGATCAAAAACAGTGATATGAACCGGAAGTTGAAGGGTTTTTTTTTTACTTATTTGAATTACAAACTGATGACATTTCGATTTATTTCTGATTAAAGGGTGCCTTTTTGTGATAATTCATGATAGTTTATGCTATGATGTGCATGATAGTTGAATATCGACCTCCGTAACCAGTCGATGTCGGATTCATTCTTTACCATGTTTCAATATATGTAGAAAAAACAGGGATGGGGATATGCGTTTCAAGCGCCAGTGTTCTAGTCGTGTTGAACCATGCAATAGAGTCGAAAAGGAAACTGAATTTTATGAAAACGCGATCAGTTGAGTACCTATTCGTGGCCATAGATACAACAACTTGAGGGGGCTACGTGGCCAAGAAGGTAAAGTCGCTGACTTTAACAATCACTCAGCCCCTCACCGCGTGGGTTCAAATCTCGACACGGTCATTTGGATTTTCATGTGAGGAAGCCTTCCAGCTGACTTGCGGTAGGTCGGTTGTTCTACACGGATGCCTCAGTGCATTCGGGGTCTTCCTCAACCTGTACTTAGCTGGACGTCGCTATAAGACTGAAATACTGTCGCAGCGACGGTAAACTCAAAGAATTAACTAATCAAAAATCAAGTAATCAACAACTTGATTTTTAAAGAGTAGGCATAGTAGACTTAATACTAATACTAACAACAATGGGAGGTTCGCATCAATAAATTTAGTAATACATGCTTATTATATCGAAATGGCACTTTAAATTTTTATTTCACAAATTACATGTTTTATATAAAAGGGCTAACAAAATTGTACGATACATTGTCTGTGAAGCATTTAGGATGTCAAACGATAAATATAGGTAAAATCTATTAAAACGTCTGTAATAAAGCACACCGTCTTTTAGTGTAACATATTATACTGATGGTATTTATAACGCTTACCTCGAAACAAGTTTCAACGGGCATTTGATAAGTTATTAAAGAAACTGTTATTCGGGTATAATACTTTCTTACGATATCGTTATAACACACAACCTTATTATAAGCCCATTGTCACTACTGTAATATATATTTCACGTTTTATACAAGTATCGTATTTTGCTTGTATCCTGTGAATGCCGGGACAGACTCGGGCTGTTTCCTGGTAGATTCGGATGTTTCTGTAGTAAATAAAATAAAAACACCGAGGACTTACTATTAAAATGAAGCGCGGTGTGTGACGGGGTTTTAAATTAAATTTAGATATTTGCCTACAAATCAATACAAATCAATGGCAACTGTCGTCAAGCTGTCTATTAAGATATGTGACATTTTATGGTGCGCAATTTCAGTAGATGACGACAATGCAACGCATGACTGAAGGTTATTAAAGTTTAAAATTTATTTATTTTACATCGATTACGAAACAAGTTCTCATAAGTTATATTAATCCCTCACGATGGCTCTGATGTCGGCATATGTGATCATTTTTGTGGGAGGAAATCCGAGAGCCCGGAGGAAACCCACGTGTCTGGACGGGCGACCACTGTACCCTCTCACGTACGTGACCCGGGATCGAACCCGGGACGCATTGGTGAGAAGTGAAGTGCGTTACCACTACGCTATCCAGGCATCCAAGGTTATTACACCTTTCCAATGAGAGATGCATTATATAACATTTCTAATTACTACTTAGCAAACTAATATATTTAAGGCTACAGTGAACATTTATTGACGAATAGCTCAACTTTGTAGTAGTTTTAATTTCATTTCCAGTTCAATCCATACAATTTTCCTGGCAGCATGACTCTACAGTATGTCTCATCATCCAATGGGAAACTGTTTTCTGCTACTGTTTTGATATACTTTGCAAACGTTTTATCTAAATGTTTTATACAGTTTTATACAGTAACAATTTTTGAAAAATATCATTCATTACACACATACGACACGAAACGTTTTACAATACTACTACAGAAGAATTTGAAATTTTAATCTTTTTTTCGACGCTATGGAAAATATTCACCCACACGATCAGGGATTAGAAACACCGACATACTTTATGACTGTAGGAAGTTCCCTTCCTTTCCCCTCCTTAAGATTCCCGGAAGCGACCGAGCTCTGTTACGTCGTCAAAATGAATATTTTCGTGTAAAACTAGATAAAGTCCAGCGAAATCGCGGGAATGTTTTTTACTGTTTTAATTCGTCTGAATAAATATTAATTATGTCCTAGTGTCCAACCACAGCTTTCACATAAATAAAACGGCTTTGGTTGCACTCAGTTATGAAGCTGAGGGTTGTGGGTTCGATCCCCATGTACTGGGGTTGAGGAAGTTTGCCTCTTGAATGACTTACAATTTCTGTGTTATGTAAATTCGTAATCCACCGCTGTACTAAGTTAACTACAGAGATGCGTGCTGAAGTTTCAGTACTGTCAGAGTCCCGGGGAAATATGTTTGGTGAATTGGTCATCTGTTAGCATTTGGTGGCATAAAATGGCTTTAAAATCAAATAAAATCAAATAAACCAAGTTTAACACAAAACAATGAAGAACATAAAATTAAAAGGATTCATTGTCATAGACATAGATTTTGAAATTGAACTTAAACGTTTTGAAACGAGTTGCAAAAATTCTTCGGGTTTCGAAAAATAAAAAAAAAACAGGCAAGAATTCACTTTTTGCACTCGAGCATCATTTTCAAACTTTATGACAATATTTATTAATTTCTAGATCTATTCGATTTAACTACTTCTGTAATCTTGAAGCTTAATAAAAAGACGTGACACGTCTGTAGATTGATTGATATTTGCTTGGTTGCATTGAGTTTGGCCGCGGAATCTAGATAGTATCGTTGGCAAAATCCATGGAATGTTTGTTTTCAGAATGTTCTCTATATATAAATATTTCCCATGATCGAGGATACATCTATTGTTTCCCATTGATTTCCTGTATCTCTGTATTTCTTCATGGGCAACACCTTCGTTACTGTTCTCTGGTTATCAGATTATATAATTATTTATTTATTTATTTAAGGTTTTATTACTAGATTCATGAATGTGAGTGTCTAAAAATTCTTGACTTGTCCTCGGGTGGTGTTATTCCCAGTAGAGACATTCTAGTGACGATGACGAAGTCTATATTATACAGCAGAAAATTCCAGGTCCGCTTTTCAAGCATTGTGTTTAAAGTTGAAAAGTTTTTTTGTTGTTGTTTTTTTTAAATGTAATCCTGGTAAAAAAGATTTTAGGATAGAGCTTTATGATACAATAAAACAATTCACGCTACAAACAAAATGTATCCATTGAATGACGCGGTATTCCAATAAACTTAACTGTTATTTTTCTGGTCAGCGGTCACTGTATATGAGTGAACAGTTCTTTATTAAAAGTTTGAGTAGTTTTTAGACAAGCTGTTGTTGAAAGAGCTACTTGTATACTAGTATTAATTGTTAGTCCACATGTAGTTATTTTCCGCCATAAAAACAAACAAGAAAGAGGACATTCATACATATATACATACATAACCTAAAGCCTAATAAATACAACAAGATTAATTTTGATGCAACGCACCAATGACGCCTCGCATGTTTTTGAGCACGACTTCAATAAAGCAAAGCCATTTCAGAATATTTTAATAATATGTGCATGCATCATTTAAAAAAAGGCAGGCCTAATATTTCCACTAGGCAATGATACATGTCATTTTCACAAATATCCTCAGCTGTAGGCCGTTTGTTTCAGAGATTTCTAAAATGTGTTCTAAAATAAAAAGTCCATGTAAAACAAGACTGTCTTCGGCCTAATTTCCTTTTATTCAAACATTTTATCTGTTGAATCTGAAAAAAATCATTAAATTATCGACTTATATAATATAAGAAAAATCTTTTTAAATCTGTTTGTTAGAAACCACAAGGACTGGAGTGTGTAATATGGCCAAGTGGACCTCTACCAAGTTAGTTCAGATGACCCTTGAGTCAAAATTGATCCAGTCATAGGGCTCACTTGGTTTTATATGATAAACATAGGAAAACATTTTAATATTCTTGACAAGTTTCAAGTTTATTATAACACTTAGCACTTATACATGTGATATAAGGTATAATAAAACATACTTGAATGCTACAGAATTGATGTAGTACATATATACGTAAATAACTTATTTAACAATCTAAAGAATTAATGATGTGTATTTTGCCTGCCGGATGGGTATTGAAAATGATTCATGACTACAGTTACAAATAAATTACACAAAATTTGTTAATTGTTTTCATTCATAAGGGAATGGAAACTGAGACAATGTTTAGTTCTGAGGTGTCTTTCTGGGATGAGTGTCTTACGTATTTGCTTGAAAAAGCACATTTAAATAGATAATGGAATTCATCCCCGACCTCACCAGAATTACAAACATTACAAAGTCTATCATTTCGTGGTACATTATCCCATCTGAGTTTCTCAATGGGGAGAAGGTTATTACACATCCTAAAATTAACTAGTTCTGAACATAATAGAGTGTCAAGACATCAAAATATTGTATGTATGTTCCTTTTTATACATACGATAGTTAATACATACATTGGAAACAAAGACATTGTTGTGACAAATGTGTAAATACTGGTCTTGAAGACATATTTCGGTTTTCTTTAATAAAATATCTCTAGAACCATCAAAGGTTTGGTTTATCCATACATACCTTTGGCCATATTCGTCTAGATTAGACTTCAAACGTTATCCAGTCATACATTTTACCATTTCGCGTACAGTCAGAGTACATGCATTTATATAACTATGATGAAAGTTTCTGAGTATTTGACAACATATTAAACTAGAATCCAATTATTCGCTTCTTAATACTTATATGGATAGTGTATCTTCCTAAATCGCCATATGGGATTATATGAGGTTTCTATATAGACTAAATAAAGCCTTTTTAGCTTGTTCAGCTAAATGTTTTTAGCAGGCGTAAATTGTCTATTTTTAGAAAATGTAATACCAAGGTATTTTAATGTGTCAACGACTTCTATCTGGTGGCCATTAACAATGATATTTCTATTTCTACGAAAACGGTCCCTAAATACCATAATCTTTGTTTTGTTAAAACTAATATTTAACTTCCATTTAGAACAATAATTGTAAAAAGTATTCTGCACCGATGTGAGGTCCTCCTCGGTGCTTGCAAAAAAAAACAACCGTGCCATCTGCATAAAGTATAACTAGTAGTTTTAGATACATGTCGCAATTGTCATCAGATAATATTACACCTTTATTGTCTTTTAATTAAATAATTTTCTAGATCATTCAGATACACAGTAAAAGGTATAGATGACATTTTCACCTTGACGAATACCTCTAGCACGAGGGAAAAAGTTTGACAACTTATTGTTTACAGAAATACAAGATCTAATACCTATATACATACTTTTTATAATGGTTCGCATTTTTCCATTGTTATAGCACATTAATTTACTACAGAGGCCGGTTCGCCATACATAATTAAGCGCCTTCTGGAAATCAATAAAACTCCAGAACAGTTTCTCATTTCTACGTTTACAAAAACTTATGAATGTAGCACAAAAATGTGGTCAACAGGTGAGTGTTTTTTCTGAAACCCGCATGATTTTTTTAAGTAATTATTAAGTATAATTCAATAAAGCATTGGATAACTTTCCAACACAAAATGGTGATAGGTCTATTGTTTTGTGGGTCGTTTTTTATCTCCTTTATTTTTATAAATGGGTACAATACAATCATTCAGCCAAGATTCTGGAATACAACCTGTACCAAGAACCTTACTGAATAAAGTGTGGTAAAATGACATAAGCAGATCGCAAGTTACTTTAATGTATTCATTCGACACATAATCAAGGCCAGTAGCTTTATCAGACTTTAATTTATTTATACATACTTTGAATTCTTCAACAGTGACTTCATTGTTAGGGCTATATGCTATGTCTACACTTTGGAAATCAGCATCTATCTGTTCATTTGTATCAGTGTTATCAGCATTCAAGTTCTTGAAAAAAAAAAACACATCAAGGTTAATGTCGACTGGCTTATTTATAGCATTTAAACTGTTTATATAATTCCAATAATCTTTTGGAGACTTACTTCCCATATTTCGGGGTTTTTTTCTCTGCATATCTTTTGTATATAATACTACTGATTTTCTTATAATAGCCTTATATTCTTTACAAAACTATATCTGCGTTTACATTGATGAAAATTACTTATAGCTGCTCTACATTCATTATTAAACAATTTCTTATATTTTCTATTGCTGTCATTACTTTTATATTGAGAATTACTATATACACCACATGTAGTTCTACCAGACTCTACTAATACATTTTCAACAGAATTAACAATTTCAGATAATCTTGTGTAATCAAAAACATCCTCCTCCTCCTTCAGTTTCTCTATTGCACTCTCTATAATATTCATATTGATATGGTTAATGAATTCCTGTTGTATCATCATTTCATTTGCGATTTTCCCCCTATATTCCTTTCTTTCAGATTTATTTATTGAGTCCGTTGTTAGTTTGATATTGAGACAAAAGTGAACATCAGAGAGTAAAGAACAGAAATCACTTACATGAAAGTCTTGAAACAACCTAAGCGATTCACATGGTGAGATTACATCATCAATTACAGATGTATCTTCACATGTTAAATGACCTGTTTGGTCTGAAAATGATCTACCATTTATAATGATACGGTCATTTGAGCGACAGAAATCGCCACATTATCAGTTGCCTACCAAGACGATTAACAGAACCATCCTGTGAGCAACGGAAACATTCATTTTAACTTTTCTCTAACATTAACATCAAAAACGTCAGACGTGGCAATATTTATATCTTCAAAAAGAAACCACAAGACCTGTAGTTTAAGTATATGATATGAAACATTGCTCGGTGAACCTCATTTAAGTGTGTTTAAATCTTAGCCCTTGGGTAAAAATTAACACCGCCCAAGGGGTATCTTGGTTTCATATTATAAAGAAAGTTAATTCTTAAACAAAATACTGTCTTCATCAAACTTTTCTATGTGGCCATTGGTCTACTTGGCCTGAAATCTGTATAGACACCAAAAGTATGAGTCTTCTGCATTTGGTTAGAAAGACAAAATAATTTGAGAAAATTGTCGGCCATTTTGGCGGTCATTTTTCTAAAATGGTCCTCAAAATCACCAGGGGGCGCAGCTGACATTGATCAGTATCTAAAATCATTTGTAGGGAATCCATAACAAAATACCAAAATGACTGGAGAGCAAAATAGCTTAATGTACCCAGTTTTTGAAGGACATTTCAGATCCCAACGCGAATTCTATCACACCACAGACCTAAACCAACAGATTCGCTACTCATATAAGCGCGTGAAGGAACTCTACTATCGGTGCGACCGCTGTACTTTCGAAGATTGGAAGTAACTGCTGCCCGGAGTTGTGTAACTTGATCGACAACTTCCTGGCTAATTTTATCCAATAAGGTGTGTATGCGGCCGGGTAGCTCTGTTGGTAGATCATACGCCCTGTAAGCGAAAGGCCTCGAGTCGCGGTCAGGTTGCATATTTTTCTCACCCTGTGACATTTCTATTAAATATATTTCCAAATGCATCAATATATTCCCTTTAAACGTATTAAATTGTATTTATTTTTGTTTAGCTATCGCTTTACACTGAACTCTCGTTCTGGTGCACACCTCAGACAATTCGCGCCGAGAATATACGATATTTGGACGATAAGCTTAGCTCTTTGTTTAGGTCATTGATCACATTAACAATTTTTGCTAAAACATAAACAATACGCGGTCATTTTACAGATTACCGTAAATCATACTCTTGATATTGAAAATACTAAAACTTATTACCTGTATATGATTGGAAATCGCCAGACACTTCCTATTCCTACAGTGTATCCCATAATAGCCAGGAAGAACTCGACCCTATTACCCCAAACCCCTCGATTCTGTTTGACAATATTGTGCACCCTTCCATTCTCCAGATCTTCTCTGTCATCGGCTCCATCACTCTCACTATTCACTTCGCAGTTAGCTCTCCTCAAGTTTCTTAGCTCCTCCATTATTTAATCGAAATGATGTCGAGGGAACGAACGAGAGATACCTCCTTCATCGTATTCATTGATGTGGAACTCAAGTTTTACATCTATTCGATGAAACTTATTTTATGGGTCCGTTTTTCAATTATATAAAGTTTTGAGGTGTGTTGGCGTTTTTTCTGTTTCGAATGGACAGATTTTTCTAAAACTTATACATTATCCTTCATGTATATGAATTTAAAAAGAAGGGGGTTACCACCTTCGTGGGTTTTATATATTGAAAATATTTTATTTCTTAATACATTTAAAGCTTTTAAAAGGGCTATTTTCAAATCAATTTATTTAATTTGTAACTTATGATTTACTCCTTAAGTTAAAAGTAAAAATACTGTCAAACGTGCATGGAAAGTAACAAACGAGGATGAAATTGTAATAGTGTCAAGACCGAAATGGATACAAAAATTACTCAAAAGCTATAAAATTGTAGTAACATTATTGAAAATTTGGGACGGTGCCTGAAGCTAACCTATCTAATCTCTGTAAAAACTGTATTACAAGAAGATGCATTTAAAACACACACACACACACACACACACACATATATATATATATATATATATATATATATATATTCTGTAAAAATTTTAAATTAATGATTGTAATTAAAAAGCTTCATATTGATGGGGTTTTATTTTGGCTATACTGGTGCTCAACAACGTCAATCTGTATCAATGTTAATACATAGCATGTATGCCATATAACTGATAATAATTCGACAACAATCAGATTAGCCAAACTTCAAAAATCGGATATCAAGAATGGATAAGGTAGGCATAAAATACACTTGATTTTTTTTTAAAATAATTTTCCTAAAACTCAAAAATAAAAGTTATAAAGAATAGTCGTGAATGTACAAGACGACTGAAGCATGGAAAACAGTCGTGCATGTGCATTGATATATAGCAATGAAAGGTATGTATAATTATGTGGTAAATCTCAGAGTTGTTGTTTTTAACAATCTCTCTCTCTCTGTTCTTTCAAGTTTCCTTTGTCTTATATATGACTCTTTTTTTTTCAATTTTCGAGTGTTAATCTCATAACTTAATATATAATATACGTCATTATTTCTTGTCAGGGAAGGAATTTTTAATAATGATATACGCATAACTTATGGTCTATTTTCTTAATGTACATGTATAAATAACTCAAGCGAGTACATATAAATAGGACACCTCGTAGCTGGGTACTTTGAAATAACTTCAACAACAAAAGTTACACACTTATGGAAATTGTCACCAAACATTTGAAAGTTTGCGACCTTTACGGCTTAAAACTAATTATGACATAAATTTAGGCTTATGTAATTATAATCAAACACAGAGAGAGACAAGAAATTGGGAGACTTGGATTTACAATGAAAAGGCAGAGAGAAACCATAAATTTATGGCAAAAATGTGTTATTATGTCAGTGAAAAAGAAAAAAATGTAAAGCTATTTCCGTTTGAAACATAAAGTTCCTCCCAGTATCGGTAGACGCTTTTCCTCTTTTCTTTTTCTTTTTCATTCCGATTACACTTTAATTAACCACACGAATAAATCATCTTAAATCAAATTAAATAATTATATTGCATAAGACTTATTTAGATCATGGGATAAAAATAAACAACCACTAAATGTTTTTTTGAAAAATAAAGGAAGGTTTCGAGAAAAAATAAATGTTTTTCTCAGGTCGCATTGTTGAAGGTCTATAGGAAATTATCGCAACGTACCGGTATCTATCTACTACGGACGGAGCGAATTCCGATAGCATATGTTGATTTTTTAAATCACTATCTCTGGTTTATTTATGAGTGCATTTTCTTCAAAATTATAGTTTAGGAACAAGAAACTATGCTTTTTCAGAGTATGCATGGGAAAATAATGTATATGAATTAGTGTCGGTTAAAGATTTTAATAAAAGATAACATTCTAAAATTCATAAACACGGATTCAAACAATTCAACGAGGTCTGCATGTAGGAAAAAAGCTTGGATACCTTTTTTCCATCTGTCTGTATATCTATCCTCTTAGACTTAGATTTGACACGCATCTACTGTCTAAAGTTTTAAAGACTGAAAGATGAAGTGAGGATGTTTAAAACGCGTTAAAAAGAGTACTTTTATCTTCAGAGACATGGTGACTATATCTTATAGGTCAGGCATTCCAGTGGATTTAGGGGAAAACTAATATTCAAATCAGCGTAATTTTGTACATAAAATATGTGAAGATCAAAAAAAGTAAAACTATAGCATACGCCCTGAATGACGGTTCGGTTGAGCATAAGATAGCGTTAGCGTTGTCGCGACATTAGCATTGGTCTTTATCGGTCAGTCATTTTGAGGCAGATAATGCCTTAATTGCATTTAATTGAAAAATAAATAGTCATTCAATTACACATTTGTACTAATAGTTAACGAAAATAGCGTGTTCCCGTGCAACGTAACCTATGCTTCACGTGTTAATTTCTCAGGAAACAAATACTTTACCACAATAGCAAGGGAAAGGAGAAATACTTTTTAACCGATCAAATGTAAACGAGTAAATGGAAATTTATACAAGTTTATTTTTTTAAGGCGTTATCTCTAGAGTAAATTAAACGAATGAAAGTAAATGACGAAAATCAATATGTGAAGATAAGCATACGGATTCGATTAATATATATTAGAGATGTCAATTACGATTTTGATAAAAATAAATACTGCATGAAAATAAAACCAGATTAGTTCGTAGATTTTAATCGGAGTAATAATTTTGATATAGGTAAAGACACATTAACGGCGTTTTAAGAAGCATTGTCCCTATGAAATAGGAAGGACTGGTGTATCATAAGTTCGGATGGAAAATCTTGAATCTAACTACATAAGTTAGTAACAAACAATATCAAAAGCAACATTACAGTCTCTTTTAACATGATATACAGCTGAAGAGTATTTGTCCCAAATCAACCAGTATACCATACAAAACATTATGTTTGCTTCTTTCAGAAAATATTAACATACAATTGTAATTTATTTCATAAAAGAGAATGATAGTTATCATGTCCTTTTCTTCTTTTGTTATTTTTTATCGGTAATAATACTGCAAATAGTGTTCCGTCCAGCTGGCTTGCGGTAGGTCGGTGGTTCTACCCTGATGCATCCGTGCATTTGGGGTCTTCCTCCACCTGTAATTAGCTGGATGTCGCTATATGACTGAAATTCTGTCGAAGCGACGGTAAACCCAAATAGTCAAGTCATATAGTATCATAAAAAAATAAAAAATATAATATATTGACTTTGGACTGTTTACCAGAAATCTCAATAAATGTAAATCCAATACCATTTAGGTGCAAGAGTTTAGGCCCAAATGGCAGGACGCCGTGACCTATCGTAGCTGATTTGTGTACTGGCCACTCTGATAGCACCCCTATCTTAGTTGATAAGTCACATGACTTTCCATGCAGTATAAGTAATACTAAGCTATAGTATGTTGCCCACGGATCAAAGGGAGTTCACATTCATACGCCGTAATAAAGTAATAGAAAGGCTCAGTTCGAATTCCCATTTTACGTATTACCATTTCGTCTACGATTTCACAGTATTTCTTCAAGGCCGTGTTTGTTTGCTCATTTCCAATTATTTCAGAAGTTATTTCTAATTCCAAAATTTCTAATTACAATAGTTTAAAGCAAAATTATTATTTTAAAAAATGATAAGTGCCCACATAATATTTAAGGGGATAACAAAACACTTTTTTACTCTACCGGAATTGATCAACACGCAAGGAATAAGCAGTAAATCGCTAAAATTGATTGTATGTTGCTGAAAACATCAGCAAAAATGTAAAATAACAATTACGTATGCCTTCTGAAAATATTTAATGATTTATCAGCTTCTAGATATTCAAAATTAGTTTATATATTCTTGTAAAATCTAAATAAAATATTAACTTATAACCAGGGTCATTGCCTTTCTCGATTGTTTTATCGACCAATCAAATATCCGAATATCTTCACGTGGCGTCAAGGCTGTTTTCTTCAACAAAATTTAGCCTTGCAGTTCATTAGTACCGGAAACGTTTGAAAGCTAGATGGATAGCAACACTATATCGCAATGTTCTGGTGAAGTTAGAGATCATTACACTGACGAGAAGGGAAATGAATCAAGTATCGTGAATGTCCGGAATCAGGTTTCCGACATCAACTTTATGGCGCCTGGAAAAACATCTTAGTGAAGAGTAGATTCGAGAACAATTGAAGCAATTTATACTTCAATGTTCTTTTTGTAAATTGCACATTTTAATGCTGAGCTCTATCAAGTATTAAGCTCCAAAGTTTCTTTTACAAAATAGAATTACAAATAATCTTTCGAATATGTAACATGACTGCTCCTATAAACAATAAATGCAAATGGTGATGTTGCATAATTTCACATTTTTAAGGAGAAATATTAATACTGGAAACTACTGTTAAATGTGTAAAAAAAAGGAGAATATCCGGAGTGCATCTATTACACATATAACATTTTTTTTTTAATTTTAATTTTATTCTGTTCAAGACAAGAGATAGTCTATTACATATGTCGTAATGTAGATAGGCATTGAAAATTATGAATAAATGGGGTATATTGAGACTGAAGCACGTCTAAGAAATGCATAGGTCATTGGACCTTGGCAACTTCAGCATCTACTGCTAAAGTTTTATCCTATTAATGATAGAACGATTTACAGGAAAGGAGTTCGATATGTGTTTTTAGAGGACATAACAAAAAATGACACCGGTACATACGCTCAAAAGTAACAATGTGTTCTTTTTCCTTAATATTAAGATTAGCAATAAGGCATAAATGCGTAAACGTCCATTCAGCAATTAATCTAGTAATTATTACTTAATTGATCCATGTATTAATTACACGTATTTTATTTTGTTACTGGATAACACGGCGAATACTGTTGGGTGATGGAAAACACATGCTACATTGCAGAGACACGGCGCGTGACCTAGAAACAAATGGGTTTTAAATTAATGTATGAATTGTTGTTAAATGCAAGACATCAATAAGATTCTTTATTGGTCAACTAAATCAACTGTACAAAATATGTTGGTTATGAATGAGTCTTTGTTTGCATCTTAAATAATGGATATATACACGCAAAAGTCACAGGAAATATATATGACACTTCTTTACTCGTACAATAACGTGAACTTATACTTATGTAGGTAATCTACACACAATAAATCGCGGTGTCGAATAGTTATACCATCTAGCCCGTCAAGCGGTGGCAACGACATACTAAATTCGATGTATTTCTTTGCTTGTCACTGAAATATTTATATTTTTTATATCAGTTGTTATCATTTTAATACCAATGTGTGACTTTAGTTTAGTTGTTGCTGATCTTGTTTGCATTTACGAGCGTGTACTCCGATACTTGCTTTTGTTTGAATAGTTTGTGTTGCATTTATGTCAAGCAAATGATGAATTTGTGAAAATAGTAGTTTTGTTGTTGTTGTTTGTTTTTTGTTTGTTTTTTGTTTTGTTTTTTTGTAAATCATTATTGATGTTGGTCTAATTATAAGCGTAAGAACGTGCAATTCTATTCTGACTAGATGTAAGCCAGAGTATTTATCATTCTTAGACACATTTCAAAAAAGCAAGTTGCTATCTTTGGCTTAAAATAATTGTATCACTTTATATATTGGGACATTAATTCATCCAGTCAACGTACACCCATTGTTTAAAACCGGTGATGGAAGCAGAAAAGTCATCACAGCATTGCAACGTCTCATCTCCTTTCTGTTTAAAAAAAAGCGTCCAATTTCCTTACCATGACGTTTTTACCAAATATTGCATTCCGAAGTGTCAACACAATACTGTGTCGGTGCATGTTTTTCCGTCTAATAATATTGACAACGAGTTGTTGTCTAATTATTTTGTTTGCTACAGTCTATATTTAAAACTGATAAAAAAGAACTAGATTTATATGGTGATCATCTATCATGTAGAACACGGTTTGTATTTTAAATACATTTTACTTCGTCATGCGACTGAAGCTCTGTAATAGATTGTTAGTGATAGGTATTTCCCAGTTCAAACTTATATATCCGTGGAAATGCTGGAACGTACCATTTTTATGAGGTACAAAGGGCTAGAACTGTCCAAAGCACGGGATAAAGATTTTATCAAACCACGAGGTTTCCGCATGTTGTGTTTTGATCTTTGCCTTATCCGATTACATATTGCTATTTTATTCCTAAACATGCCCGGCAAACAGTCTCGATAATGCTTTACATCAAGCAACGTCCAAAATAAACATGAGTAGAAATAAGCAATGGCAGTCAGAAATGGGTATAAAGCTTCATACCAAAAAAAAGAGATTTATGGCTTAATTCCATCGAGTTTTACTACTTTAACATCCTTACTTGCACTAACAATGTAAGATTATACTATGTGTATGGTATAATGCAAGTATTGTGTTGACTTTTCTGATATAACACATACACATTTAAAAACAAAGAAATCGCGACACATACACAATTAATAATTAAACGATTTCGACACTTACCCAATTCAAAATAAAGAGATCGCGGAAGAAACAATTTAAAAAAGAGATCACGACATATACACAATTAAAAATAAAGAGATCGCGACACATACATAATTCAAAATAAAGAGATAATGACAAATACACAATAATAAAGAGATTTCGACACTTACCCCATTCAAAATAAAGAGATCGCGACACTTACACAATTAAAATAAAGAGATCACGGCACATACACAATTTCAAATACACAATTAAATATAAATAGATCACGACACATACGCAATTCAAAATAAAGAGATCACGACACGTACACAATTAAAAATACACAATTAAATATAAATAGATCACGACACATACGCAATTCAAAATAAAGAGATCACGACAAATACACAATTCAAAATAAAGAGATCACGACACATACGCAATTAAAAATAAAGAGATCACGACACATACACAATTAAAAATAAAGAGATCGCGACACATATACAATTTAAAAAAAAGAAGTCACGACACATACACTATTAAAATAAATAGATCACGACACATACACAATTAAAAATAAAGAGGATCCCTACATACCTAAAACAATATAGCTTAATTATTGATAAATGGTGATAATCATGTTTTAGTGGAACTAAACAAAACCATGTAACAAATTATTTTACTACCAATGTTTTTACTTTTATACCAGTTACAACCATTAAGCCTGCCTTTATATTCTAAAAGATAGGTACATGTACATATCGGACTGAGAAAAGTTAGGTATCGGGCCGTGTCTGGTAATATGTTATCAGATTAAAATTCAATCTAAGATATTTTTGCATATTTAACACAAAAATGTCATAAATATATTTTCCATCATGCCGATAAGTCTAGGAAGACGTTAATTAAAATTCGTTAAAATAAGATTGCTATAACTGTTTTACTACAGTACGTTATCACGCACAAAGTAAAGGGAGTAGGGAAGTTTTGTTTGGGTTGGTTTTGTCGATATAGGGTTACAGTTAGTATTTAAAATCACTGTTAATAGTACACTTTAAAAATAAACATACAAGTAAACCTATTCCCAAAAAGGAGAGAAATACTGTTAACAAAATGGGCATCGGTTTCCGAGTCAGCAGAGCGTCTGTCCCTTAACCGGGGAATAAAGGGATCGACCGCGAAATGCCAAAGTAGTTAAACCTTGCTGGAATAGTGCTCAGTATATAAATGTTATTTTTAACAAACCGGTTGGCCCGGTGTTAGGATTCTATACTTGGGTTGCAGTCATGCCACTTGTCTACACTATATCGGTCTTATGCAGACATCTTTGATATATGAAATTCTATCGATGGAACAATAAACCAAATAAAAAAAGCTGTTCAGAAAGGCGAACTGATAATAAAATATGCCATTAAAATCAGACGGTCTTTGTTAACATCAATGAAAGAGTGGATTTTGTCTTGCATTTCTTTTTGCTGCTATCAAGCTATGCAACATTTTTTTCTGTTCAACTGTAGGTCAAGATGTCTACTGTAGACTTGATGACAAGACAGCAGTCTTATTAGGGCAGCCAGATGACCCTGGTGGCCATTGGGGAGAAGTGGCTTTTTAACTCCCTTTCCTAGACAGGAATGTTGAAGCATTCTTCTTAAGAATAATTTACTTCCTCAAGTGTATCCTCGAGACTTTCATCGGATGTTAACCGCGGGGGCAAATGTCAATGTTCTGTTATGACCTCTGACGGTAATAGCGGATTATTCTTTCTTCTTTTGTGAAATATATCTCTTTCTCTATCTCTCTCTGTCTCTGTCTCTAATATTCGTTCCTCCTATTTGTTATTTGTTAAAAAACGATCTTTTATTTTCAATCTTTTATTTTCATATGCATAGATCCTAAAACAGTAGGAAGCGTTAGCAGTACAATATAGAAACATGTTTATATACAGTACAAATGAATTCAATGGAAAATGGCTGATGAGATTATACAGAAATTTATATTTTCTTCATAGGGTATTGTCGTTTATCATCTTTCACACACACACACACACACACACACACGAACATGTTGAATATGAAGGCCTTTAAATGTGCCGAAATTCTCTCTCTCTCTCTCTCTCTCTCTCTCTCTTGTGAATAAACATTATTGTCATACAAAGACAGTAATATTAGTATATATATGTATTGACACACACACATTATGTTTATGTATTATTATACAATTTAAAATTCATTCTTCTTTCTCTCTCTTACACTGTTATTTTTACTTCTTCATTAAATTCCGTAGGTTATTTTGACCTTAAAAGTTAAATAAATACTAACATATAAAAAAAAAATTTTTTTTAAAATATTCTAACAACACAAAACATAATGATATTATACAAAAGAATATAGAAAAGAATAATCGTAGGATACCACCCTACAGAAGGTTTTGATTAAACAGCGACATGTTCAGTGCCTTTTATATTATCTACATCCTTGGTCTGCCTAAACCATGTGAAAACGAAAGTGATTTAACCAAATCACATGTTTAAACGATGTGCATCAATATATCAATGTTATCATTATTTTCATGGAAATGAATTTTGCTTTAAATATACATTTAAACTTTAAAAATTTATTTGTTTAAAAATGTTTTATTATTGATGAGCATAACAAACTAAACACCTTTTTAGTTTTATAATATTTTCAGACTTAATTAATTCAATAATTTTTATCATATTTGGGCATTTGTACATTGTCACATCCAATATTCTTTTCTTTGTGTATGGAAAATTGAACATTTAAATAAATGGTGGAATTCATCCCCTTGTTCTCTGCAGTATATGCATTTACGTTCGCTACAAGGTATGTTTTGCCAGCGTCCAGTTTCAGTAGATAAATTGTGGTTTCTCGTAACAAATGCAAAATAATTTTACTTTGATAAATTGGGAATTTTTTGATATATGGACTTCAGATAAAAGATGTAACACAATATTTGTGTTTTATGAATACGCACACCAAAGAATTGTAACTCTCGATAATTAGGATATTGACTTCATTCATGTGTTGTCCTTCTTGGGGTTTGTACATAGATTTGACTATTGACTATTTGAGTTTAATGTCCTTCGACAGTATTTCAGTCATATAGCGACGTCCAGCTAATTACAGGTGGAGGAAGACCCCGATTGCACGGAGGCTTCCGACGGAACCAACGACCTACCGCAATCCAGCTGAAAGGAGTTTATACATGTAGTTACAGAAAGACGCATGTTATAATGCTGTAAGAACAATTGATGCTGTAATTCTCTGCTTCTTCTAAAACTTTCATCTTTCCCCCACAAGGAAAAATGATACCATCTTACTTAATTGTATTTGCAATTAAGAGTTGCTAATGTTGAAAATCAAGCAAATGTCGGTAGATATTTACTACGTTTAATTTAAGTTTATATTCCATTTCAGGACAATATTCATACATGTTTTCATCCCACTAATATTAAAGTATAATAAAAGCATATTTTATAATATTTTGAAGGCTAAATCTCTATCCAATTTGCGACATATGGATATATTATACTGAGCAGTTGTAAGATTATGCAATGTACGATAAAATAGTTAATTTGCCTTAGGACCATATTTTGTCCCCAAAAATCTTTCTTGTAAAATTCTCAGGTCGCCTTGCCACTTTCGCCATGTAATTTTGTGCAGCATATTCATTGTTTGGCTTCCATCTTTTTGTTGGGCGCAAACTATGTTGAACACGCTGAAATTAAACATGAAAAGTGAATATAAGTCATGTCCGTAAAATTATTACAGTTACACATCTAACAGGATTCAATCTGTGTACTCGTGAAGGTTACTCAGGTAATTAGCGGGACACTGTTTACATTAGAAATGCTGTTAAGAAACGACGAAATAAAATTAGCTTTATTGAAACCAAAAAGTTAAATGTTCTTTTGTATATGCTTAATTTGAAGTTGAAGTCTATTAAAAAGGCATCGATTTCTTTCACAGACTCACTAATCTACGACAAATACAAACAAGAGGGCCAAGATGGCCCTGTGTCGCTCACCTGATTAAGATGGCTGTGTTAGGCAAAATGACAAAAACTCTGGCATCTAAAGTGTTTTTCTAACATTTGACTAAGTGGCCTACATTTTGATCCTACCTGAATTTACCTGGTGACCTAGTTTTTGACCCCACATGACCCATTTCAACCATCCGAGATATATGTAGACAAACACTGCCAAGTTTCATGAGATTGGCCAAAACTGTGGCCTCTAAGTGTTCACAAGGTTTTTCTAAAATTTGACCTGGTGACCTAGTTTTTGACCCCACATGACCCAATTTCGAACTCATCCGAGATATCATGTAGACAAACAACTTGGCCAAGTTACATGCAGATTGGTCCAAAACTGTGGCCTCTAGAGTGTTCACAAGGTTTTTCAAAGATTTGACCTGGTGACCTAGATTTTGACCCCACATGACCATTTTCAACATCGAGATATCATATAGACAAACATCCTGACCAAGTTTCATGAAGATTGGGCTAAAACTGTGGCCTCTAGAGTGTTCACAAGGTTTTTCTAAGATCTGACCTGGTGACCTAGTTTTTGACCCCACATGACCCAATTTCGAATCATCAGAGATATCATATAGACAAACATTCTGACCAAGTTTCATGAAGATTGGCCAAAACAAGGCCTCTAGAGTTCACAATGTTTTTCCCCACAGACCATTTCAAACCCATCCAAGATATCATGTAGACAAACAACCTGACCAAGTTTCATGAAGATTGGTCCAAAACTGTGGCATCTAGAGTGTTCACAAGGTTTTTCTACGATTTGACCTGGTGACCTAGATTTTGACCCCACATAACCCATTTTCAACCCATCCGAGATATTATATAGACAAATATCCTGACCAAGTTTCATGAAGATTGGGCCAAAACTGTGGCCTATAGAGTGTTCACAAGGTTTTTCTACGATTTGACCTGGTGACCTAGTTTTTGACCCCACATGACCCAATTTCGAACTCATCTGAGATATCATGTAGACAAACATCCTGACCAAGTTTTATGAAGATTGGGCCAAAACTATGGCCTCTAGAGTGTTCACAAGGTTTTTCTAAGATTTGACCTTGTGACCTAGAGGGCAAACAAAGTGAAATCTGGCTTTTTTAAATAATATAAGGGGTGTAACTCCTGGCCTAAGGTTCCAATTTCAGCCATAATCCAACTTAGTCAAAATTTGATGGTTATAAACATTGTTATAAAATTTAAAGACAATGACCTAAAAAATAAAGATGCAAGAGTGCAAACAAAGTGCAATCTGACTTTTTTAAATAATATAAGGGGTGTAACTCCTGACCTAAGGTTCCAATTTCAGCCATAATCCAACTTAGTCAAAATTTGATGGTTATAAACATTGTTATAAAATTTAAAGACAATGACCTAAAAAATAAAGATGCTAGAGTGCAAACAAAGTGCAATCTGACTTTTTTAAATAATATAAGGGGTGTAACTCCTGACCTAATGGTCCGATATCAGCCAAAATAGAACTTGGCTGAGATTTTTTGGTTATAAACAATGTCATTAAGTTTGAAGATAATTGCTCATGAAATGAAGATGCTAGAGTGCAAACAATGTGAAATCTGGCTTTTTTGAATTTTAAAAGGGGCATAACTCCTGACCTAATGGTACGATATCAGCCATAATCGAACTTGGCCGTGATTTTATGGTTATAAACATTGATATCAAGTTAAGATAATTGCTCATAAAATAAAGATGCTAGAGTGCAAACGAACAAATTGTGGACGACGGACGACGGACGGACGGACGGACGGACGACGGACATTCATCGATCCTAAAAGCTCATCCTGAGCACACGTGCTCAGGTGAGCTAAAAAATAGATCATTTTGAAAATGTGTCTTAGTCCCAGAAGTTAGGGTGTTCGCCCTGGAATAGGGAGGTTATGGGTCGATCCCCGGCCAGGACATACCAAAGTCGAAAAATTTGTTGTTCAGCATATAAGGGAAGTTCGAGGACTGGTTGGGCCAGTGTCAGGATCATTTGACTGGATGTGGTATCAAACTACATTACTGTGGTGTTATATTGTGAAGTGTGGCAGCACTTTATCTATCACAAGTAGATATTATCTCCAAATGACTGAAATACTGTTGGCGAGACGTTAAACCGAAACAACAGATAAAAAAAATGTGTTTAAAATTTAAATTAAAAGTAAATTCAGACTGACAAGCTGACTGACCGGTTGATTAACGATCGGTTTATTGATTGATGAAAGAAAAAAAGTCTCGGTACCTGTCCTATCGACCCAGAACCTTTCACAAGTGTTAGTATTGCCCAGCCAAAAGCAGAAATGATAGGCAGAACGCCGACAAACACAGCCAGTCCGACGGACAGCGGGCTGTAGCCGTAGCCGTCCCCATAGTCGGGCAGTGTCGACCAGGCGATGATCAGGATGAAGCCGATCTAAAACATTTACCAACCAGATGTTAAGCTGCTGCTTGATCATGCGGCAGGTCAAGAAAAGGAGCTGTTGTGGTGAGGATCATTGACAACACGACTGAATCGTATATAAAACGACAGGAAATGTCTATAATTTCATGATACACAGCATTCCTGTCTCTTTGTAGGGAGGTTGGGTACCAGACAAAACAAAATTGACTATTTTATTAATAAAAAGCAAATAGTTTGGAAAGAAATTCCAGGTCAATGTCAGACATTAGGAATTAAAGGCATTACATAGTAATACTTGAAAAGGATTGGTAAATCGATTATAGCTTATCATTTATATAAAAAAACGGCCATTTTATAAGCAAAGTTGAAAAATAATATGCGTAGCTGGGTCAAAAATATGAAAGCCCAGGCTTGTGAAGGGGTGGGTCCTCAGGATTTTCTTATCTAAGATGCACGTTAGTACGTTTTCTGACATATTTAGGACCAAAAAGTTCAATAATATCGCACGCATTTGATGCATTTTCGGATTTTTTGTATTTACCATTTCCCGAAATGATCTGCAGGCGCGAGCCTAAAGTGCCTAGAAGGAACTACGCCAGATGAACTTAAATGAATTATAGTAATGTGTTTTATATCATACATAAAAATCAGTTTCTTGAAAAAAGTATTTCGGTCGCGTTTTTCTTTTTTTAAATGAAATGAACCCACCAGAATCCCGCTTCTGAAAACATTAAATATTGAATTAAGCAGCTGTGAATGGTGCAAAATATTTAGCTTATCAGTACACCGTAAAATATTCCTTGCGTTCCGCTAGTTGCTGTACAACGTGTCCATGCTCATGCCACTACCTTATTTTGTACTTATCAATTTCTTTACTTTGAACAGACATTCATTTAAAGTACATGTATATAGGACGACATTCGATTTCCATTAAGGAAGAGGATTCCAATCCCTTCCCAGTCGCAGCTACCGTCCTTCAGAATGAATATACTGCAGTTATGAAACCTTGTTTTAGTCGACGTTATCTTTGTTTCACGTTTTACAGATAATACATGTATAGGGATATACTTATGTCCAACCTACTTGAATACTAAGACCAGTTACTTTATAATATTTGAATGTAGCGTCTACCAACTCATTATGCATAATATTATAAACTCTAATTGTACATTCATTAAAGCTAAACATGAAAACATTAGCCCATGTGTGAGATCAGTCCGCCATTTTTTCACTACAAGTAAATACTCTCTACAACTCACCGCATCTGAAGTTGATTGAGTTTTAAATTTACTGACTTTTTTCCTTCTTTCTGTTCCTCTTATAGTTATAATTAAATAATTATAATTAAAAATATGGTGATTACTCTTGCAAATTCTATATTAAGAATCATAATCTAATTCTAAACAAATAGATTTAACAGTAGTTTATACTTTTGTCTAGAAACAGATTATCTTATTCATTTTGAATAACATTACACTTTCTAACCTCAGTAAATGGATGTAATAATTTACAACTGATCTCGGTATCCGTATGGTAAGAGCGTCCGTATATTCCCGTCACAGGGAGGTCGAGGGTTTGATCACCGGCGTGACATACCTTTTGTATTTTTCTTGTCTGAACGTTGTCCCAGGGCTGATGTTTGATGTATGAGGATGATACAAGGACTCCGCAATGGTGTTGAATTTTATCTATTCCATGGAAACTCCCAGCTGCCTGACGTAAAACTCAATCAAGCAAATAATATATATGATACATGGCCTACCAGTGCAAGAACAGGTGTCACAAACGCCCAGACAATCCTAAGAGGGAGGGAAATACGCCGTCCTGACATCAAGGCTATGTCCTCACTGAACCGTTCTAGACCTGCAAAATGTCCATTCCGATATTTAGAGGATTTAGTGAATCAAATATTGTTATCATATGCCGCTTTTCACAAAACGATACGTATATCTTAAGGTCACTGATCGATGGTTCACCAAAAAGATTATTGACTTACCATATAGATACAATAAAACAATATATAAAATAACAACTTTTTAACTGTTATCTTATTCAAGTGGTTTATATATATATTCCAACAAAGAATACAAAAGGGCGCAATATTTTGTGACAAATACGAAACAAAAGCATTCAATACATGTATATATCGGCTCAGTCGTGTAAATTCGACTAATTCCGGATTCTTCCGTGATTTTCGGAGAGAATCGCCGATGACGTCAATCTGTAATGAAAATATGCGTTGGGAAGATCGGCCGTAGTGGTGTATAGATTTTAAACGAATTTGATATACTTTGAAATTCGTTAAACTTTATTCAATAGCTAGACATGTTTTCCTCGTGCATGATAATTCATGAGGTTGCAAAGACTTTTATGGAGGGACAGAAAGCAAACTTGGCAAACAATTCTTGTATCAGCAACGATCATTTTTTACCTCAAGCTAATGATAAATTGTATACAATCTTATATGTTAATGAGAGAACACATACTCTTGAAAATATCTTAAACAGAATTACATGCAATTTAGATTAAGCACTATTTTTTGTAGGGAATGAGCATGTATCTAGTGACGATCTATTGAATTTAGCCATATAAGGGTGATGTAGATTATATACTTTTTTTAAGTTTAACATATGGTTAAGTATATTTATATGGAATCCAGTAAAATAGTCAAAGATACAATTCAGCAAATATGGATGTGTAATTTGATAGTCAAACAATATTCAACAAACTATATGGACAATATATGCTTTAAATAAATCATTTTAGTGTCTCTACATTAGCTGAATGTCTGAAGTTTTCTAAATATATTGTAAACATTCACTTTAACCGACTTCAAGGTTTGGTATTGACACTAATCAAACCTTCTTCAATCAAAGGGGACATAACAATAGCGAGATTTATTTATGATCACTCGAGTTACAGTTCTTAAATCAAAACTTAAACAAAAATAACAAAGTTACAACTACAAAATATATTGATAAATGTTATGCTGATACTCATATCTGAGTTTATTTGTGCGCAAGATGAGCTGAATTGTTACGAAGAAGAATCATTCCACTAGTAAAACTTAGAACGACCAAAATGGTAATCACACTTAACATTGACAAGCATTATAACCATGGTACATGTGCATTTATTTACTTGATGACAGTTGTTCAACGTCTTGTATGAACATAAAAACATACCGATGTGTTATAACGCCTATATAGGACACAGAGGGTGTAACTGAAGGGACCCTTGATGTTAACAAACTTGAAACACACACATGTCAAATACAAATATTACAATTAATTGTTAAGATGAATTGCCGATAAGTAAAAACGGATTATTAGCTAAGGACATCTTACCCTGTATGCTAATTTAGCAAGTCTGTGGTGTTTAAGTGATATCAAGCTACATTTGAACGCGCATCACTCTTTGTTCTTGTTTCCACTGATATGAAAGCCATAGTCTAGCTTGTACTGTGACGAGGAAAGAATAAACTTGCAGTTTACAATTTCCATCACCACTTTTTCATCACGTCCATTATTTTAAGTCAAACACACAATTCAAACACATTTGCAGGTTAACTGCCTATAATGAACACTACTTCTTAATGCATGTTAATATAGCATTTATAGGTATACTATAAAACAATACATGTACAGAAAATACTGCACACAAAGCTTATTTTCATGTGTATAATACATTGTATCTTTATATTTTAACGAGACTGTGCAAAAATATCCCATTTTGATGTTGCGGTAAACTGGATGGTTAACTGAGATATGTTGTATGTTTTACGCATGATAAAACAGAGAGCCATCAAAGTTATTCCAGGGATTCATTCACAGAAATTACTTCTGAGGAAATGTACTATAAAAGTAATCAGGAAAGGCAATAAGCGATGTTTGTGCAACATACATCACAAAGTCCTTGCGGTGTTTTTTTAGTGTTTGTCTGAGTCACGGTCAGGTTTATTGTTGTATAAAATGTTATTATTCTATTGTTATCGTATTTTCCCTATATCTTTTGTTATTGGTGACTGTTTAGGTGCCTCTCTATTTGTTAAAGCAATGTATTCTTTTGAGACTATTACTACTCAGTTACGCCATAAACGTTTTTAGTACGCATGTGTCCGACTATTCTACTTTTAAGTTACATTTGGTTTGTTCACTTATTTGCATTTAAGATATGGTCATCTATTCGAAATTTGAACTCGAAATTGGATATAAAATATTTCGATAGTTATGCACATCGTCCCTTTGATCTGCATTCACAAAAAATATATAAAAATATAAACAATATTTGAGTCTACTTGGCATGCAAAATTATGTTTAAGTATATACCATAAAAATAACAATGATAATAAAATGCTGATTGATTGATTGATTGATTGATTGATTGATTGATTGACACTAAGCTATACGTACCATATATCCAGCATATGATTACGCACTCAAACAAAGTGCCGAAGAGCAAGCCGTACCTGGGAAAGTACCAGTCACCCAATTGAAACATGTAGATCCCGCACTGAAACGATGAAATGGGATATGATATAAACAGAAAAACAAGAAATACATATATTGAAACAAACTTCTCGTGATATGAATATATTTTTCAATCCAATGGATTTAATTACCGGGGTTCCTTGCTTCGTTTTCTTTCATTCCGTAATTTTAAATAGCTGTTTACATATCAGTTATTTAAAAAAATATATAGCATTACAATTTACCAAATAGCAAGAATCCTCGATTTCAATTTTTATGGCTTAAAATTAAAGAACATCATTTTAAAATATTAAAGCTAGTGTTCTATACCTACGTTCATAGCAAGCGGCAGACCCGACAAATAGTAGACCACTCCAATACAAATGTTGACCAAAACACGTCGTCTTACTAGCTGGCGGGGAAAACTGTCTATTATAAAACTGGACACCACCTCAAGTCCACCAAACTGAAAAGTTTAATTAATTTAATTAATAAAATAATCTTTTGAATTTTGTATTTATGTCTCATTACTGATATTCATGTGTTTATCCAAAAACTAAGCAGAATAAATATTTAGTTGCGAAAGAAAATATGGATTCCGATTTCTCTTTAATTTAAATGTACTATTTCCTGAATAGGATTATTGGTATAAAATGACCAATCTAGTCTTCCTTTTGTAACCCGAAAGAATTGATACTTTAAAAACTCAAACATATTCCTCAAATACATTATACGTTTTAATTAAAAAAATAAGTGCACATTTTCTTCTGTGACTGAGCAAACAAATACAGTAGTTTGAACATTCAAGTGTCATCACATCATATTTTAACAGTGATGTCAACGTTAAACATTCAATTGTTATCACATTATATTTTAACAGTGATGTCAACGTTAAACAATCAATTGTTATCACATTATATTTTAACAGTGATGTCAACGTTAAACAATCAATTGTTATCACATTATATTTTAACAGTGATGTCAACGTTAAACATTCAAGTGTTATCACATTATATTTTAACAGTGATGTCAACGTTAAACATTCAAGTGTTATCACATTATATTTTAACAGTGATGTCAACGTTAAACATTCAAGTGTTATCACATTATATTTTAACAGTGATGTCAACGTTAAACATTCAAGTGTTATCACATTATATTTTAACAGTGATGTCAACGTTAAACAATCAATTGTCATCACATCATATTTTAACAGTGATGTCAACGTTAAACAATCAATTGTTATCACATTATATTTTAACAGTGATGTCAACGTTAAACATTCAAGTGTTATCACATTATATTTTAACAGTGATGTCAACGTTAAACATTCAAGTGTCATCACATCATATTTTAACAGTGATGTCAACGTTAAACATTCAAGTGTTATCACATCATATTTTAACAGTGATGTCAACGTTAAACATTCAAGTGTCATCACATCATATTTTAACAGTGATGTCAACGTTAAACATTCAAGTGTCATCACATTATATTTTAACAGTGATGTCAACGTTAAACATTCAAGTGTTATCACATCATATTTTAACAGTGATGTCAACGTTAAACATTCAAGTGTCATCACATCATATTTTAACAGTGATGTCAACGTTAAACATTCAAGTGTTATCACATCATATTTTAACAGTGATGTCAACGTTAAACATTCAAGTGTCATCACATCATATTTTAACAGTGATGTCAACGTTAAACATTCAAGTGTTATCACATCATATTTTAACAGTGATGTCAACGTTAAACATTCAAGTGTTATCACATCATATTTTAACAGTGATGTCAACGTTAAACATTCAAGTGTTATCACATCATATTTTAGCAATGATGTTAACGTTAAACATTCAAGTGTTATCACATCATATTTTAGCAATGATGTCAACGTTAAACATTCAAGTGTTATCACATCATATTTTAGCAATGATGTCAACGTTACTCACGTGGTATTATAGCAGAAATGTCAAATACTTTAATGAAAACAACAATTCCTCATGCTAAGTATCTAAATAAACGCATTTCATACAGGTCTGGTGGTCAATTTGTTGATTTATTTTAATTAAAAAGAAGAAATATTTTACTCTTTCAATGAATGAATGAATGATTGTTTTTGTTGTTGTTGTTTTGTTGTTGTTGTTGTTGTTGTTGTTGTTTGCCTATTTGGCTATGCTATTTATGCTGCGCTCCTACATTCAGAAAATTGGTCTGAAATTAAATATAGGAATACTCTAATAAAAATAATTGTATAATGTCAATTTCTTGGTATATTTGAACATCCACTTCAGAGTATCAGATCATCTTACAATGCTGTCGAAGACGACTGTAATCAGTGTCAGGAAGAACAAGACGGACCACAGTTGAGGCATGGGTAACTTGCCGATCGCCGTCGGGAAAGCAACGAATGTCAGTCCGGTACCTGTAATACGTCATTGTCTTCTTATATAGAAGAATATCTATAATATAGAACTACTTCATTTGGCATATTTCAAACGCTGATTGCCTATTCGCATGAATAATATCTAATTTAAAGTATTTTAATTGAGAGTATTTCAAAGATTTTAATCTTCAAGTTTTTTCTTCATTGAGAATATTTCTAATACTATATTTGTCTACAAGAGTATGTCTCATGTAAGACTTCGGAAAATATCAAATGCCAATTGATTGCCTTTATGTTTTGTATTAATATAGACAAGAGAACTTTTGACGCAAGCTTCAAAGAATCGGGCCGAAGGTCTGTTTCTCCGTTATTTCGGGAAAATGCACTGCTCTACTGGTTCATCTTTTTTCACTTCACACAGTAATACACTTTGAACCAGCATGTTAAAAGATTGCATTTTGAGATGATCCCTATAGCTGACGTTCGGACCTAATGGTTTTCGTACTGGCTGGTGAAGGTGATTTCAGCATAATTACAACAGGACTAAATCGAAGATCTACATTTCTAGTAAGTAACAGGTAATACAAAAAGTTTAATTAACAATGTGCTGTAATCTGTTTTTAGCGTGTTTTCCCATACTCAAGAGTTTTTATTATTGTAAGCAGGAAGAGTTTACGTACGCAAACGATAAGTACGTATATACATGTGTACATGTGATTCTGTGTAAAAACAATAAACCACTTCGCAGATAAAACCTAAAACGTTAAGCTAAAATTTAGAATTCGGTAAAAATAATAACATCTGGCATAATCATTATCAAAGACAATTTCAAAAAATGACAGGAGACATATTTATAAATGGATTTAACAGACAGAGAAACGAAAGGAGTCGAAATACTGTGTTCAGTGTAAAAATTGGATCATTATATATCAGAATTAATCCATTAAGACTGTTTACCACCACAGTATAAGATAAATCCTTAAAATGCTGAGGCAATGTGTTGCTGCCTTTGCGACCGTTACAAACCAAGATCAGCCAGAACATCCGTGCATTCTGACCACGGAAAGAAGAAAGGAAAAGTACAATTAAGCAATTTAGTTTAGTTAGGGTTAATATACCTGAAGCCTTAGCAACTTCTTCCACTGACAGTTCGCTTTGGTGTGCCATGAAACCGATGATGGAGAACACTACAAGGCCATTATAGAAGGACGTGAATCCGCTGGACACAATACAGGCGACAGTCGGCCTGCAGGACAGAAACATACAGACAATAATAAAAGCATATGGCTTTTGTTTCTGTAATGATACAGATAGGGTTGTCTGCCAGTTACAGATGAATACACTAGGTGCTATTAAGGTGGCCGTCGACCTGTTAGAAAAAGTGCAGGGTATCATAGATATTCTACAGAAGAGATATTTACCAGTTTTAAAGATGGATAGCATAGACGGATCGATGAAACATTTATATGTTTAAGGATATAAAACTGTTCATATGTCTGGTATTCATGCACTCACAGTTCAAAAACAAAAATTCGACACGTTTGCTAAACCTACAGAAAACCAACTTTGCTGTGTTGTTGTTGTCTGCAGTGCTTTTATATCTATCTCCGAAGATTTTTATCGAAAGACAAGAACTTAAGAAGACGTATTTGCTTTATAGCAACACATACTGGTGAAATCATATTACTTCTAGATAAACAATATTTTTTATATAATTTCGAAGGAATTGCAACACAATGGAATTTCAATTGTCAAAATTATGATGTTACATAAATGTGTTTGTCTATACCACAAGACTGTCTAATCGGTAGTAAGCTTTGTAGCAGGATTTTTCTGCATTCAAGGGTAATGGATCAGTCAAATAAATCTCAAAAGAGATGCAAAATACAAATTGCATCTTTAACTCAATATAATTATATCGAATCATGAAGCAAAAAGTCTGAAAACTTACAGTGTTTCTTGAGGATGAACTTTGTTAACACTGTAGTAAACTTGCGATAACTCGAAAATCGAAGAGCGTATATTCATTGCATATTCATTATATAGATCGATCAGTACTTGGATTACACCTCGGGTTATGCATGGTATTTGGAAATTGGGTCCTCGTAAATTCGCATTTTTATTTTAAATTTGCGGGACATGAAAAACAATAAATGTATCTACCAGAATGACCGTTCATGGAAATTGTTATAACTTGACATTGTTATAACTCCTCCCCATCCCGGGCCCAGGGAATAGAACACTTGGAGAGCGGCATCAATCCAGACCTGAATTGAATATAAAATTCGGTAATTTGACTTGTTATATTACACATGTGACATATATTGAAATGTGTGGTGATTATATTACTTGTATAAACGATAAAAACACCAAACACTACATTTGAAAAGTCAATCCAAGTGTAAAATCAAGTTAGAAAACATACCTATATGCAGTCGAGTCTTATGTGACCTTCCGGAGTAAGCCAAAAGGTCACATAAGACAGGGAGTGACATAAGACAGTCCTTAAGTATGTTCCAGTTTAAGTGAGTTATCAGGTCTATAATATATTCTGTGTAAAATGTGCAAGGTTTCACTTTTATTCTGTATGTAATAATTGCTTGTGTCTGTTATCAGTTATTTGCATGCCGTTGTTGAAATAAATTCAAATTCAAATCCCAGTTGTCTGATAAATAATATGATATTAGGTATAAAGAAAATATAAATTCAAACGACTTCCGAAAAGATCGATAATGACCCGAAAGGTGTGAATAACAGTCGCTAACAACAGTCTTGCTATAGAACAAAGGCCCGTTTGGGACCAAGCATTCACGGTCATTGGTCACGTCAGGGAATCGCTATTAACAGTCTCATTATATAGGGAAATGAAACGGGGGATTCCTAGGTCGGTTAAAACAGACTGAAATAACCTTAATCATTTGAATACAATCTTGAATCCATTGTTTACTCATTTACACGCATGATAATTTGGTACATCACGGGTTGTAAAAGCATCCCATTAAGTTGTGATACCATCTGAAGTAATAATACATCGCAGCAAAAGCTTCATTCATTGTGAATGTCAGAAAAAGTACAACCTTCCATGCTTTTTATGGTTGGCCCGGTGTCAGGATAATGTGACTGGATGTGGTATCATGCCACATTTCTACGGCGTGATACTGCAGTGTGGCAGCACTATATCTGTCTCAGGAAGACATTGTCCTCAAATGAATGAAATAATGTTGGTGTGTGCACCCCCCCCCCCCCCCCCCCCCCCCCCCAAAAAAAAACAAAAAAAAAAAAACAATATATATATATAATCTTACCTGTAAATCATTCAGTTTACTAAAATCTGGAGTGACGTAGAAGAGAATACCGTCTGTTGACCCTTCTAATGTTAGGCCCCTGATAAACATGACTGTTAATATGATATATGGTGCAGTTGCCGTGACGTAGACAACCTGGAACAAATATCACAGCGTGTCCTACTTTCTTGTCCCTTTCGTTCAAATTTTGCCTGGCTTTATGAATTGAGGTCTTGGTGTTAAGATGTGAAGAAAAAGGAAGGCTACTGTATGGTACCTTGATTATTGAATATAATGTTTCATTATTCTTTACATTGTTAAACATTTTATTGTACACGTTAATTCAAAATTCGATAGTCCAAGCATTATCACCAATGCATGATAAAAAATAAATCTAGATCATCATTGAAAGGGATTAATTATTCCACATTTCTTTTTTGTCAGAGAGAACATTTTGGTGTCATTAATCCGCTGATGTACCACCCAAAGTCTATAACAATTATTTTCCCCAGACATGCGATATCTCAACAAAGCAAACAATTCATTTGAAAAACTAATTCGTACTTATTAATAATCCTTGACCATTACATATCGTCCATTGAAAGCCAAAAGGGGCTATCAGACTTCCTTTTACATATGCTCATAGCCCCTTCTGGCTTTCAATGGACGATATAACATTCGATCTGACTCCTGGCTGTAGTAAGGGACCCACTACCCTAAAGTGGCCATATACTACTGTTGGCGCAATTTTTGTCTCATTAAGGCAAACATTTGTGCAAAGACATTCGAAAATCCATAAATCCTTTGTCACGTTAAAGTCTTGACCGATTGACAAACTTATGTCTATATATCCTCTTACCATCGATTAAGTGAGCTTAACTTGAACATATAATGGCTGATAGGTACACACAAATCATTAACGCAAAAATCGCAGCAATTCGTTAGTGAATATATACATGTACAAAAAGTTTAGTATGTAATGAATAGGTAACTTTTAGGACCTTAAGTTCATTCTCTTTCATAAAAATAACATGTACACACTCGTTGTAACATTTTGTAAACGTGAAATTTAAAACATAATTAGATTAAAGATTTCAAGGACATTATATTCTGAATATCAAAACGATCAATTTTGAAGTAAAACTGCACTTATGAAAATTCATTTGATTAACTGTAAATCTATCTCAGGAACAATCCCTCAAGAAAGTGGTTTCTTTAATTAGCTGTTTACATATAAATAAGGAGACTGCACACACACCTAACTCAATTGAATTTGTATATATATACCCACAAAGTTTAGATTTGAAAATGGATTAATAAGCGGTATTAAACTTGAACACATTTATTTACCGATATTTCATTTGGTGAAATTAATGTTCAGAGATGAAACAGATAATTCTACTTGAACTTGGACTTCAACAGACTGATGTTGCATAAACAATATGGACTTTTTTTAAATGAATCACAGTACAGACCACTCAGCATTCACTGCTGTAAGTCGAGTCTCGCCTAGTCATTCGGATTGTTTATGTGAGGAAGTCTGCCAGCTGACATGTGGTAGTCCGGGGGCTCTACCTTGGTGCCTTTGTGCATTACGGTTGGTCTTATGGCTTATGGAAAATTCCCTGTAATGGTTCCGCTACATTTCGGACCTCGTGGCCTTTCACGGAGATAATCAAGGTTTCCTAATGTTTCATTAGTATACCTTTGTTATCTTGGTGGAGGTTAAGTGGTCCAAGACAGCGGAACCAAAATGATGTCGCTAAAGGACTGAAATACTGTCCATCCAGTCAATGCCAAAGCATCTTAAAACCTTTACCTTGCCCAATGTTTTGACACCTTTGATAATAGCTGCTATCACGAATACCCATGATAGAAACAGACAAAGAACAAGGTGAGGCTGCAAGGTGCCCGGCTCATGGAACCCTGCAGACCGGCCTTCCACTTTGTACCTGCAAAAAAAATCGGAAACAAGAAAACCTCTTTTTAATTTTAATTTACTTAAAATTGTGAAGCAAACTGTTTCTATCAAACCAAAAACTTATATCGAAGATTTTTTATGTATGCAAAATGTAGTTTAGGGCTGGAAATAGAATAGTTCATGTAAATCCTAGTCGATTACATCATTTAGTTATAGCTCATGAAAAGATAATCAGAGAAACATTTGAAAATCTATACACATATTTGTCTAATCTACTTTTTTCATACCTTCCATTTTGAAAAGAAAACAGACATATATCAGTTAAAGTAACGTGTGTTATAAGCGAAGTACCGGTATATACCGGTATATATCGGTGTAACGTTTTCAAATCCCCCATTTCAAATTATCCCAGGGATCTTAAAAACTTTTTTAATGAACTGACCCGCATGACGTTGGAAAAACTTAAACCTTAAATACTTATTCTATTAAAAATATGTATTATCGATATATCTAATAGTATTTAATTTTCCAGAATTGAATTTACATGAGTTAAAATCAGTCTTGTGAATCCTCTGGGAACTTTAAAAAATTTCAAATGACCCCTCCACCCCCTTTCAGGTTTCTTCATCAAGAAAGATTATATTTTATTTTATAATTCATACTAAGATGTGTCGTTAGCAAGTATAATATACATTATATATCATTCTTGCATTTTGATTTTCCTGAATTGAATTTATATGATGTTAAAGAGATTTATTTAGAAAACGTTTCCAAAGTCCTCAAGGACTCAATACGTTTTCAACATGTCCAACCCGGGAATATAAAACGTCTTCAATTTACTGGATGGGGTATTTGTAAACGTTTTTATGATCCTTGGGGATGCTTGATTCGGGAGCCACTTAAAATTGTTAATTGTAACGTTTTCTTTTTAAACACTTCAATATTTTATTTCTTGCATACCTTATAAACATATTAATGCCGGTGGTAACTTGAATTTGGGTGTTATTTGAAATTTTTACACTGGTATATTTTCTTTCAGGGATTTTGTTACAAATACCTTGGCGATATCGCAATGTTATATTCGCCTGAAATATCACTTAACACAGTTATCTAAGATATAGGTTAGCATAAGATTTTGGTTATAAAAAAAAGAAATAATATGAGTAACACAATAAGGTGGCTTTATCTTTGCGAATGTATTATGTGTTGTGTCAAAAACTTTGTGGCAAATGGAGGGTAAGTAATTTAAAAGATGATCAACAGGATGAACTAGATATAATTCATATCTAACTGTTGAAACTGAGTGAGGTATACAATTTTGGTTCTCGATCTGTACATTGAAATATATACCAAAAGAGAAAGGAAAACGGTTAAAGATTTCCAGACGTCACGGTTACGTCAAGCAATTCAACATGATTTTGCTTTTATTTTTGGTAATGTCTCACTAGCAAAAACTGTAGGAAAAAACATAAGATAAAAAGAACATAAGTTAATTTTGAGTGAATATGGAATGCATCTCGTCGAGAAGTGATGCAGTTTTCACATTATCACTCACGTTACGCGTACGTGTAAATGCTGTGATTGTATCACTTCTAGATGAAATATAGATCTATTCCATAATCACCCTCAGGAAACAAATATCCTCTATGTATTATGTTTGCTTCAACGTTATATGGATACTCTTTGATTGAAATAAACATATTTGACGAAAGCATATCATAAACTCAACAATCTCGAATAGTGTACCCTTACAAACTGATTAAAGATTATCTTCTGCAAGAGCATGCTAAGAATAATAAATAAGAATGATATATTGATTTTATTTTACTTAATATATAAAACAGTTCTAGAACTTATACTTTTTATTAGATAATCATTTCAACTTGTGATTTTTCCTGAACTTACCTAGTTAACTTTTGTGATATCCTCGTATGTTATTGGGAGTTTAGGTTTGACCAAAGGGACTTAATATTAAGCGTTTATGAAAAAAGTATGCTTACTATATTATGTACAATTTACTTACTCCCAGAATTCATAGAGCAGCTGTATGACGTCCGTTCCCCTGGGTTACGACAGCTAACGTTGTATTAACAAGGTACGTGACGTTACCCGATAACGTGTCAGTACTGTTGTCATTTGCAGTTAAATTCCCGATCGTAGTATCAACTAATAATAAATGTTCAGGTAATATGTAAATGATAACAGTGTTTGAAATCGCTTAAAAGATCTTGATATTCTTGATTAATTTGCTAATAGTTTTGTCTGCAGCAGATATATTGAATGGAAATATTCAATAAATTAAGTAATTTCGTAGATACATTAATTTATATCATGTACTTGGTTGTAAGTTATGACAAAAGATGTTTTCTCGATTTTTACGAAATTCTTTACTCAAGTTGAACTTTGTCGTAAACAAGAAATTAAGCTTCCGATCATTTGTGGTTATAATGAATGTGTCAGTTAACAAATATAACTAAATGTTTAACACTAAAGTCATCAGCTGAGTAAAGATGTATCTAGCAAAAGCGATTTGCCGTCGACATTTGCATCAGTCTGTAAATTAAACCACAACCTAGATTTCATAACTAACGATTATAGAAACTCACCGACACAATGCTCCGTGTTCCATTCATTGTCGCATGTAGTCCATGGTAAAGTTGGAAAGAAAGACCAATATAGGAAATAAAGGCACCATGCTAGAACCAGCATCACGTACCAACCGACAGCGGCGGTGAGAACAACTTGCAACAGTCCGATCCCTGAATTTTATTGTCACAAATCCTTTCAAATTATTGAATAATGATGAATATGTTATACCAGTTAAATACATTAACTATCTTATTTACATGGTTTTCTTTTAAAGAACAGTAGTTGCGTTGTTGTTGTTGTTGTTGTTGTTTTAATTCTAAGATATTTTAGTTCTAAAGGTAGATCTTTTTAATAACATATAATGTACCGATGATACGTTCTAGTGTTAACCTAGACGCATGCATTTTGACCTAGCTGTGTGAAGTTTGAAAGTACAAATCCAAACTTTGTTACTTAAGGAGCTTGAGCAAAAAAATATGAGTAAAATGTCTTTGCAAGCTTCTAAGCTGATACCTTTTAATAAAGGACAACATTCAAATGCCAGCCCAGCACTTAGTCCGGTGAATTGTCCGATACAGACCTCAAGGTAATACAGTGGTCCCCCGATCACAAGAAGCGACAGGAAATAAGGTATGAGGAAAGCCCCGCCTCCGTTACGACTGTAATAAAAACCTTTGAGAATTTATCAACATACATGTCTTTTC
>CM037779.1:13669910-13719910 GCA_021229015.1 Solen grandis
ATAGCTTGTCTTAGGCTGAAGGGTTCGTGACATCACACGCATTAATTGATAGAAGATCCATCTAAAATATTAAATTGATTTGGTAATATTAACATGAGAGGTAAACCTCATACAAAAAATAAGTTTTTATTTCTTTAATCATTATTATCAAAATAATCACGCAATGACATTTCTACAAAAATTGTATGGACAAACCTCGAAAGTACAGTTTTTTTTAGCTGTATAAAAAGTATATGTAATTACCTTAGTCACCAATACTTGTTGAAAACACACATACAATGAGTTCCTAAAGAAAGTGTGCATTTTTTATTTTAAATATTTCATTACATGTATTTAGCAAACCTATCAAATTCAATTTTTATCCAATATATCTCGCGTGTATTTGTTATCGATCTAGCCCAAAATATGTCTATGCCACGAGGTACATATATTATGCATATCTTGAACTGTTTACGAAAACCATTCATTTTGCCTTTCTATTTGCGAAACCTTTCTATTTTTATATTATTGAAACAATTTATTCCAATTTGATTTCTGCTTGATAAAATTATGGGATTAGATTTGTAAGATACAACGTATTTGTTCATATGACTTTCTTTATTGGATATGTAGGTCCCCTCTACATAAATTGATTGCATTGGCGGTATTGTAATCACTAATCCATTATTTTTAACATATTCGATTGAAGCAAAGACGCAGTCTGATATCATACACTGAATAAACATCCTTGAAGTATATGCGGGAATCCTTGCCCTGCTGCGGCTCCCCATGCTAACTAATTGACATTTATATGAGAAATAAAATAACATCATACAGTATAGTTTATATTTTATGGCACACTGTTACAAAATTATGCAAATGAGGTAACGGATACGGCATAAAAGAATATTAAAGAGAAAATCACAGTCTAATAACGAACTGATTTGCATTACCATTTTTGACATGCTTAGGACTGAGAGAAGGGTTTGGGTTGAATAGTTAAGATCGATTTTATAATAAATAGACAAAACTGTACACAATATAAAAGAAAAATATGACTTTTGTAAACGGAATACCCCTTGCATATGACAGCAAGTCAGCAAGTCAGTGAGATACGGAGATAGGACATGTACATAAAGAGGAAGGGATCAGACTGAGATATGAATCCTAACCGGTGATAAGGCTTAGTATTTGTATGTACTCATTTATCGAAATGTCCTTTAACCCTTTCCCTCATATAGATTCATTTTGACGCACTCAATAGGTATCATCACATAAAGCCTGATCTGCAGAAAACCACAGTTAAACCTTACCAAATTTAATTATAAAGTCCTCATTTCCAGACCACTGAGGAGCAGAGAACAGCATAAAACCTGATCAGCCTGCGAGTTACTCGCAGGCTGATCTGGTTTTATGTTGTTCGCATAGGTCTTTTCATGGTTTCCTCTATGAGGGAAAGGGTTAAATATAATTTGAACACGAATAGCTGGTAAGCACCTCGTCAAATGAATGATATAACATGCGAATATTTCTCCTCTTGAAAGGTTCGTTACTATTTGAGCCCTTCATGGCTTTTTCATATAACACAGGAGATCTAAATGAGATTGGAACGCTACTTCAATTCGATGTTTGTTTGTTTATTAGGTTTAACGTCCCACCGACAATATTTCAGTCACTTGGAGACTGTATATACTTGAGACAGATATAGTCCTGCCTCACTGCAGTATCACGCCGTAGACATGCGGCAAACCACACTCAGTCACATTATCCTGACACTGGGTCAACTTGGTCCTGGAGCAACTCTTATATGCTATGTGCCAAGCAAGAGAAATATGCCAATAATATTTTAACGTCTTTGATATGTAAAGACCGGGGTTCGAACCCAGGACCTCTGAGGCGAACGCTCTAACCACTAGGCCACCGGGGATGGTCGTATTAATGTTAGTAAGACTCTCTGAAAATCTCAAATCATTGTATAAGCTAACAATCTGCTTAATCTTACAGTTTCTACAAGATAACATCTTGAAGGTTACTTAAAAGTCTGCGCATTTAATACCCTTTCATATACCTACACGTTATGTAAAGCAATAAATGCTTAACAGAGCGATATTACACAGGCTTAGAATCTACTTTGTTATCTCTAAGGATTGGAAGAAAAACAGAAGTTTATAAAAGCGATGGAATATCAATATATCCATTAAGCTGTGTCTTGACTATGCAACATACCGAAATGAAACAGTAGTAAATAAATCTGGATGTATATCTCGCGATGCTAGATTTACGGATCGCTAGTATTCATCGTTTATACATTAAATTGTCAAATTCTCGTCTGCTCATGAAACAATCAAACGTATGTTAGCGGCCACGTGTACAATAACAACCCCCTTTTTAACAACCGACCTTCAGAATCTGGATAAATAAATAGCCAAAATTGAATATACAATTTACCACCATTTAGTGATCATCTGAACAAATAGTTCTATGTTTGGAACTATGATCTCATGATTGGCCTCTAAAAATGTAACTGTAGTGTAGTATTATTAGTGCATTTTCGTGAATGGTCAGTTTTTAGAATACATTGTGTGGACCAAAACGAAAGAGTTGTGAACACTTTATTAAGACATGTTTCAAATGCATTTGAAATTAGGAAGTGAGTGCATAATAAACTTTTTCATGAATCCGTGCTGTCTGCAAATAATTTTGTTCGCCCTGTCAATATTAAACCAATTTGCGTTTCAATTTCAGGATAAATAGAGTACGATCTGAAATGATATAGACTTAATTGAACAAGTTTCATGTCGTGGTTAGAACGTAATTGATTATAAAGTATGAATTATTTCTAAAAACAAAATTGATTATATAAAACACGGCAATTTAAGATATCCATTTTAAGTTTGAAACGGAGCCCAAATTGCCAACATTTTGGAATACCATCCATACACGAATTTAAAAGATACAAAGATAAAGCATTATGAAAGCGTACCATTAAAATTAAAACGTCTACATGAAAAAAAAAAAACATATCGTTAGCAAGCGGGACACTGTTTACAAGTAAGCCATAAGTGCATGTATGATTTATGTAAAATTATCATTTTTAACACACATATACACACGCATACACACATACATACACAAACATACACATACATACACACATACACATGCATGCATACATACATACATATATACATACATACATACATACATACATACATACATACACACACACACACACACACACATACATACATACATACATACACACAGAAATACACACATACATACACACACAGGCATACATTCACACACACACACACACACACATACTGTATTGAAGATTTTACCGGAGTCTTAATGAAAGAAGATTCTGGTATTGTTAAAATCAGCTAGGTCAATACAAAAAAGGAAATTTTATTCGGAAGTTTGTTACATTTTCATTTGCTGCGTAATTAAATTTGATTTTATTGGCTTAAAACGGGAAACCATAAAGAAATTATGAAAAATATAATATCAACTTATGTGATTTTAATTTTAATATATAGTATCAAAATGTCAAGATAAGTTCTTTTATAAATCATTTCCTTTAAACATTTACCCAACAATTTCATCAGTATATGACGAAAAAGTAGGGAAAAACAAGATCATGTGATCCTTGTTTGACGTTCAATTTAAAGCAAATATTTGTTATAATCTACTTAACATATTTTATCATTTCATATATTAAATGCGCTTCATTTTTTTTCCAGAGACAAAAACATGGCAAAATTAAATCCACAAATAAATCATCTTGAATACTTATTTTACATTACATTTGATAAAATACTTTAATTGTAAAACTATCTTTAATTTCCGGATACACGTGTACAAAACCGCGATTGAAGCTTATTGATAACAATTTTATATACATGGACACGGTATAACGTTTGTTTATCTTTGGATATAAATCTTTATAAAATAAAAATTAAAAAAAAAACTAAAATATTTTCGGCAGATTTCGTATCTCTGGTATCATCATAATTTAATTAAGAAATACATGTAAATATTGCTAATATAATTTCAGGAAATAAAGATACGGATTCCATTATCCATTTCATTCAGTCTTAGATTAATAGATTTTAAGAGAATCCATTTATTTAATAATGTGATATGGAAGGATAATGACTCAGACGCACGTCCTCCAGATCATTTTTTTTTTATTTTAAATTACAATAATTATTTTTAATCCTCTGTATTAAACAGACAAACACATACACACACCACATATTAAGTTATATGTTGGGGGTATGAAAAGTACATATCCTTAAAATATTAAGTCGTCCATAAAAAATAAACATGTCAACCAAAAAAAAAAAAAAAAAAAAAAAATTTTTTATAGACATACTTTATGTTTATGTACCTTTTCTTCCTATTTTTATAGGCCAAAACAATTCAAAAACAAAGCTAATCAATATAATATTTTAAAATGTTTAATTTATCATGCACATTTAAAGGCGGTATTACCAAGAAAAGGCTGGTTCTGTTATGTGGGCATAGCCGGCTCAGGACATTTTCTTATATTTTACTATGTAAAACGTAGGTCGGTCGATTCCCGTTTTATTTTTTTCATTTTATATACTGTAACAAATAATCAATAACACGCTATACTTAGACAAATATGTTAATCAATTATAAGAATTAAAAACAAATTCTAGGTAGAGAGCATGTGCTATCAAGAAATTCCACGAAATCGAATGTTTTGCATTAAGAGATTACACGCACCACAAAGCAAAATTCATTTATGCTTCAACGGAAAAACAAAATCATATCTCAATGTTTATAAAGTAAAACGTTTCAAATTGATTTTCTGATTTGACATTTTATGAAAAAGCTTATATTTCGTATTTACTTTTTGGTCATATAGATTGCTGAATCACCTCATGATAAGATTAAAGGTTACTTTCATTACAGGATGCAGATACGGTGGTTGTCAAGGGAGATAAAGTCAATGTTATCACATGAGACACGTCTGGTACTGTGCAGATATCAAGTCGACCAAGAACAAATTAAATATCAATCCGCCAGATTGAAATCAATTTACATTTAGATTAATTTTACTCGGCGATATGATGACAAATGGTATTAATGTGATTATTGAATTAATTCAATCTCTGCTTAATGCGAACCAGTAAAAGCTTGACAGACGTATACACCTCATAGTCTTAGGAATTACCTTGCTATCTTTGAGGAAAGCAAGAATGGCACCCGCTTGTTATAAAACATGTCAAGATATATCAGTTAAGAAAATGACATGATATTGCAAAATAGTTAAATAAAACAGTAATGCATACTTGGGATGTATTTATCTCACTCTCATCGCCTGTTGTCGAAATCTGGATTACTACTTCTTTGAAGTTTTAAAGATATTGAGGAACATTTTCAAGAAAACCAAGCGATTGATAACGCTTCTGAAAATATCATGCGATATGTGTAACGCAGATCTTGTTACTTTTCTATTTTCAGTGAAACATTAATCTAACAACAAAACAAACAAGCAAATCAAACTACTAACTAAAAGAAAATCTGAATATCTGAACAGAGGTTAGATTTTGAAATGAATAAAAAGTTTCTGATTTACATTTAAGGTTATTTTGGGTTGTAAATTTTAGTTTATTTTGCACCTCTTACGCGATACAAACGTAAGGTCTTAAACGTTTGCTTAAAGTGGCAAAGATAGAATAAATAAATAGTTATTTCAAGCTTTATCAAAATAAATAGCTATAGGGAAGATCATACATTATCTACAGACAATGTACCGTACCTTATATATGTTTCACTAAATAGTTTTATATATCTAACAATGATACGTGACATAAAACATTTAACACCGGATTAGTATATGAAACCCCAAACCCATTTCAACGATTTTATGAAAGAGCTTATATGTATAAATCTATATTTTTTATATCCAAACGAAAACCACCATAATACTTAATTGCAATTGATTATAGGTACCATATTTGTTGACGGAATTTTTACACCTTATCAATTTTTGGAATAACAAATCGTCGTACCATCGTTATAAATAATCAATCATGTTTTACGTATTAAAGAGTTAAAATTTAGCATTAAGCAGCTCATCTTGATTGATAAATTACATTTACAACCTTGTAAAACATTTAAAAGACTAAACCATCTTGATTGATAAATTACATTTACAACCTTGTAAAACATTTAAAGACTAACCATCTTGATTGATAAATTACATTTACAACCTTGTAAAACATTTAAAAGACTAACCCATCTTGATTGATAAATTACATTTACAACCTTGTAAAACATTTAAAAGACTAAACCATCTTGATTGATAAATTACATTTACAACCTTGTAAAACATTTAGAAGACTAAACCATCTTGATTGATAAATTACATTTACAACCTTGTAAAACATTTAAAAGACTAAACCATCTTGATTGATAAATTACATTTAAAACCTTGTAAAACATTTAAAAGACTAAACCATCTTGATTGATAAATTACATTTACAACCTTGTAAAACATTTAGAAGACTTACCCATATTGATTGATAAATTACATTTACAACCTTGTAAAACATTTAGAAGACTAACCCATCTTGATTGATAAATTACATTTACAACCTTGTAAAACATTTAGAAGACTAAACCATCTTGATTGATAAATTACATTTACAACCTTGTAAAACATTTAGAAGACTAACCCATCTTGATTGATAAATTACATTTACAACCTTGTAAAACATTTAGAAGACTAACCCATCTTGATTGATAAATTACATTTACAACCTTGTAAAACATTTAAAAGACTAAACCATCTTGATTGATAAATTACATTTACAACCTTGTAAAACATTTAGAAGACTAACCCATCTTGATTGATAAATTACATTTACAACCTTGTAAAACATTTAGAAGACTAACCCATCTTGATTGATTAATTACATTTACAACCTTGTAAAACATTTAAAAGACTAAACCATCTTGATTAATTTCTTTACTTCCTCTTGGAGTATCTGACTGAATTTACATAGATTCTATCAATTTATGTATGTACAATTTTTGTGAGATAATAAATCGACAAAATATCAGCAAATTTTATCAGATAAAATTAATGAGCGCAATAAACACACATTTTGAGACTTACGTTCTTTACATATATCTGTATATATTTAGTTAATGTAAATTTGAAGATATATGATTAATATAACTCTTTGATCAGAAATCGCATAGATCTGATTTGTTGTCTCTTTTCTGTGAAGTTGTCCCTGATTTTATAAACAATATTCGATCATATGAAATAAGATTTGAATTACAAGCACATGTCTTTTACATTTGCTGAAAATGTCTTAATAGACGCTACCAAATCGTGCCGGTTTCTTTTTTTATCTGATTCGTGTCCTAACAGCACACTTCAAATTTATTGAGTTGTTTAACTAAAATGATTTATATACATGTACCATGCTTGTCTCATACTTAACTTTATTTTTCTGGAGAGTTGTCAATTTCAAATAATCGCAAAATTGTCACCACTGGTGGAAAGCCTGTGAAATATTTAATTTTCATAGCTACTAATATATTGAGTGCAAAGTGATAAAATTAATGGTTATTTTCATCATTAAATTGGGTCATGAATTAAATCATGATTATAAATTTTCTCCGGAGATTATTCGTGTATACAACTTGTTTTGCGCGAAAACATTCAATACGGGATGTATAAAGTACAGTAGTCTCGCGAATACTCGAGGTCGGACGGGATCAGCAAAATCTCGAAGAATCGCCAATTTAATCTTGACAAGTGTTAATGTATATATATGTTGTATTTTCAAGAATTATTTTGCTATGTTTTACCTTTTATTGATAGTATTTTCTTAAACATAAAAGCTGGTTTGCCATTAGAAAAGATAACAACGATCATAGTGGAAGAATTAAATCAGAACAGAACAGAAAAGGCCATATACTTTATTCACCCAGTATTATAAATTACACATGAGGATAAGAAAATTCACACGGAAAACAGTGATATTGTTGTGGTTTGTTTGATTGTGTGCAGCTTTCTTCTATGTCGATTTCTATCTAAATTTTTCACAAATATGGATATTTTGCTTGACCCTCGGAAATATAATGAAAGTTTGTTCTGTTTCTTTTTCTATGTAACATGTACTTATTCCTAAACATTGGGCATACATATTAGGCAGTGTATGGAAACATATACTCAAATTAGAGCCTATAAGAGCCCTAAGTATTTATATACTTTCGTGACAATACAAGTTCTCCGCAAACATGCACTTAATACCAGATTCGCGTTAGATTAATTTATTTTTTAGCTTATTTGTAAAAGTTCGTTGAGCAGCAGATGTCATCATTATTTAATTATGATGATAAAAATCGATAGTTATGTTGGTATTGATAATGTTCATGATAGAGGTGTGGCGATACGATTACCCAACGATATGTTAAGTATCGTGATATAGTGGTCACGATACAATACGTATTACGATACAAGCTTTTAGGTTAATTTTTTGTCAACTGTGTTTCCTAAACTTTATGATGATAAAATGATAATGATTACGACGCGGTCCTCGAAAAAGGTATTGAGTGCTCCTTCTTGTGATATATATACGGGTAACAGTATATTTTGAAGTATTTTTAATTGATAATTGTAGAGCTGAATGTTTGACGATTCAGCATGTTGGACGGATAGAGGTTCAATGGGAAATCTCTTAAAGAGGACTCTAAGCGATACTACAATACATTAAATTACAAATGTAAAAAGCAAAATAATTACATTTGGATTTCGTCGTTTCTTTTTATATAAAGCGTGCTAAAATATAGAAGTAGGCGTCGTTTAAACTGTTAAACAACAGTCAGACAACTTATAAGCTCGACATTTGTCTTTTTTGTTTTTAATATCATCTTTTGCAATGGAATGAAATTAAAGAGAAAATATATCAAATATTTCATACATACTTTACTAACCAGTGTTATGTCGTACATTATGATTCTTTATAAGAAAACAATAAATAAATAAATAAACAACGTCAAGAACTTTTACGAATTTTTTGCATTCTAGGATATAAAATTTCATTAGCTATAAACCCTATAAAAATAGAAAATAGAGCGATGTATTGAGGGCGATGCCAGGGATCGTTTTCCTTAGTATTCCAATGACATGGAATATTATTCATTGAAAACCTTTCATTGCTTTCAAATAAATTGAGCATAATGTGTTAATATTTTAATATTTAAACCAATGCATACTACTGGGAACATTTAAGATAGAGAAACGCATCAATTAAAACACCGGGCTTATTCTCTAAAATGACAAATGCGGTGTTATAGAAAACTTGATAGCTAGCGATAATTTTCCAGCCGGGATATATGGATCCTATAATTTCCCAGTCGTGTTAATCAGCTTACTTGCTGTGGATTTTCTTTCCATAAGAGTGGCTTCAAATTTCTTTCTTTTTCTAGACAAAGGTTAGTTTTTTCCGAAATATTGGTAACAATTGAATTTAATTGTTTATTATATGGTGAAAACCGTAAGGATACTAACAAGGAAATATAAACGTTGAAAAAGGCGTCTCAGTCTATTTATAAGACTGGTTTAAACGCATCTACATTTCACTAAATCTATGTGACATCATATTTGTTTAATCATTCATTTTCAGACAAAAGCACAATGCAGACACTTAAAAACTTTTATAATCTATTTAAGATCCCAATCTGATCACTAAAAACCAACCAAAAATACTTAAATGTACGGATAAAATTTGTAAAATGTCATGATTCCAGAGTTTTTTTATTATATTCATATTAAACATTGGATGCCGTTTGTTTTTATTTCTATGTTTTTGATAAAGAAAACCTAGTAAAGGTTTGGCAGCACTCAGTATATCTCTGGTATAAAAGTAAATCAATTAAGAAATATTTGTGTTGATTCTATCCGTGTTATATATTTCCACTGACCGACACTTTTTATGTTACAATTTAAACGAAATATATTAATCTGCTTGAATTATCGCCTTTCATAAACCCTGCACATATGGTAAATTATTAAAATGCAAATTAAAAAAAAAATATAGATATGAATATAACTTATTTTTACTTCAATGGTTGATGGCAGAAACTATTTAAACACACTCTTTTGTATTGAAGTTAATGTCACAAGAGGGAAAAATGTAAACAATGAATTCAAAGAATCAAAAATGGGTTTATTTATTTTTTTAAAACGCTTTTTTGACTCTTTGAATTCATTGTTTACTTTTCTTTCCCTCTAGACCAAAAATATCCCAAAGCAATTTAAAAAATCTTTGTTCTAAAGCTAGGTATTCAAGATGATATTTTAAAATGCCAGGGATAGATATTAGATAATGATATAGATCGTTTTTTCCTTTAAAACTATTGCTTTTTGTCTGATCTAGTCGCCTTGAAATATGTTATTCTAAATAATTTAGAATAGACCTTTTGAATATTTCATTTCAGTAATTGATTCATGGAAACAATGTAAATATTAAACATTCCATTTGTAATTACTTTTATTCAAAAACATGTTTCCCAAAGGACTGTCTATTTTATGGCAAGCTCATTCGATCTACAAAATTCATGAAACTTATAAAGGGTAAAACTGTATATTAAACAGAGAAAACAAAAACAACAAACAAACAGCTTTCGTGACCAGCGTCACAAAGGCAATATACCGCCGAACATTTTCAACATTTGTAAAACGTATATAAATGATCTATTCCATTCTAATATGAATTAAGGCACAGCCTCAGAGCGGGCGAAGCATGGTCACCTTATTCAGTACTTATCTATTCAGTTGCTATATGTATGTTCTAAGTAGATAAGAACACACTCATTAATTCTATGGATCATTATAAATATCCAGCAACTTGCTTCGAATGCTAGGCGAAAAGGAAAAAATAAATAAAAAGGTTTCAAACGGTTAAAAAATTAAATAACACTACATATTAGTCAAATTATTTATTTCATCATAATTATATTTAAAACAAGCAATTGTAAACTAACAATCTTGTGTCGTTTGTTGGTGTCTATAAATATAGGCATGCATAGTCATGCCTCCAATCACAATACGTACATGCTTTTAAAACAAAAACACTGACAACAACAACAAGCAGAAATAAATAAAATCCCTCTTAAAATATCTCAAAATTCATCAATGTGGTTCTATATCCCTTTTTTCTGTATAGATGAAATTGTATGTATGTATATTTATTTCAAATCTGGCAGTGCCCTGGCCCATTGCAGGGTGTACAATTTGTCAAAAAAATAGTGAAATTATTGACCTTTTTGTATATATGAATACAGCATAACACAAAAATTTATCTCAAGAGTACACTATAATATTTGCCATTGGAATTCCAATGGGGAATCCCAAATCCCTATATCTAACGCCAATGGTAGCATCACTGCAATTCAAACTTATTAAAGTATGAATTTAATAGTTGGACTGGGATTGCTGTCACTACCAAGTGAAAAAATGTTTGTTTATTTACTGGGTTTAACGTCCAGGCGACAGTATTTCAGTCGTTAAAAGACTATGTTTACTTGAGGCCACACTGCAGTATCAATCTATAGACAAGTGGCATAATGCCACACCAAGTCACATTATCCTGACCCCAGACCAACCAGTACTGGAACTACCATGTATTTATTCTGAGCGCCAAGCAAGAGACCTAAACCGGTTCATTTTAACGACTTTGTCTAGTATGTCGCAGAAAGGGATCGATCAAACATTCTGGGGCAGATGCTCTTACCACTTGGCCACCTTGACCGGCCATTTTGAAATTTGTAATGATTATGTTCAAAATGGTACAATTTCTAGTTTACCTCCTATTTAGAGCAGACCACGAGTATCACGAAAACAGGAGAAATAAAATGTTTCAGAAGAAAAGGAAGATAAAATAACAAACTTGTCATCTTTGAAATCAGTATAACTTTTTATCAGCATTTAACTATAACATGCACAATCATGCAGATTTAAATCGGTCTTTCTTAATAGATTCAATCCTATACATAGCAGTTAATAAAATGAGGGCTGGTTCGATCCCAAATAAAAAAATAATAAAAAATTTAAGAAAGAAAATGAAATAAAAAAAATGACAGATAATTAGATATGTAGATTTAGGTCTACTGTACATGAATAACTCTTAACCTTTTAACTAAAAATACACCATTTTTCTTTTTTGGCTTTCGCAAACATACAATACAAATGAGTTGCAATTATTTACTAGATAAAAAATATTCAAAAAAAATGTTCAGAGATAAGAGTAGATGGAAGGTAGATTTTTATTACACATAGGGCATTCTCAGAGAGATGGAGAGAAAGATGTAGAGAGAGAGAGAGAGAAAGAGAGAGAGAGAGAGAGATTATGCCAAATAAAAATCATTAGTTAACTTCATGTTTCGTTCTATTCTTTAAGTAGGAAATCATCATCACTATACTTCTATCTAATAAGTGCCCCCCGTTTACAGCCTCTTTTTTTTTTGCATTGTACTGTATCTATTTATATCGATACATATTGCATACCAGTGACGTAGGCGTGTGTTAGTTTCATTGTTGATGTGTATTCAAAAGATGGGATGATTTCACGTCTAATTTCAGGTCGAGGTAATTATTAAAAAAGTTTGTTTTTTGTTGTTTTTTGTTTTTTCATATATGGTACTTTTTTTTCTGAAATATACTTTATACATAAACGCACCATGTTAAGTGATATTCCAAGCAGAATCGTGTTAAATCAGTGAAGTCCGAAACGTGCGAATGAAAAATAGTGTTGCAATCGTAACCGAATGATAGCGTTGGTGTCATGGCGCCTCCCACAAGGTATTTTTTAACGGATTTCGGATTCTAATTCACAAGTTGAAAGTTAGTTGGATTATTTTTGTTAATCATATATCTTATAACGAAGCACATTTGTAATGTTCAAATGCAAAGCAAAGCTTAGCAACACAATTTGAATCAGGCGAACACCCGAAAATGGACTGGATCCAGTACAATCAGACGTTTTTTACCGCCTTTTAAGAATACGTTTTAAGTTTGTGAGAAAAAATGGCGCTGCCCATGCGAAAAACGGCTGTGACGAAAAACAAATCCATAGTGCTCTGAAATGTTGATCCAAATAGAAGTCTACGCGATACCATAGGGTGAGCTACGCTGCTCGCCGGCTCAGCCGGCGAGCGAGCTTCGCCCGCTATTATTCTTAAACATCTACTAGATTTTAATGATCTTTTTAAAATTTATTTAGAGAAGCAACAATTTACATAGTAACAAGTATATGACACTTAGACTGTTATTTAGCGGTATAAATACATTGTATCAATTTTATGATAATATACGCCGGTCCCTGTTTCCTCGGGTGCGGCAAAATGGAACTTGTACTTTGCGCTAAGAACACACGGTAAGTTCTACGGCGTGATATTGCATTTTGTCAGCACTGTCTCATGTAGATAAAAAATGCAAAACTAACTAAAGCATTGCCGTGGATAGTAAAAATAAGAACACACATTACTGAATATTTACAAACTTGCAAAGTGAATAACAGTCTAAAAAAATAAGAGTGTTAAACATAGTAAATCAATTTAATGGACATAATAAAACAATGACACTCAGACTAAAACGGAATGTAGACGAAGCCTTTTCTTCAATTTTGGGACAGTTTCCTCCAATTTGCCTGATGTCTTTCATATGAACAAAACTTCTGCAACATGGGTTCCCCGAATGTTGGCACCAAACCAAAAAATAATTAGAGTAAATGTTTTACTGATTTGGCACCCACTGATTTGGCAACCTCTGAGTTCTTCCTTTTTTCCAAAATCTTATATTAAATCTGCAGGGGAGACATTTTGTCAGAGTTGATAGCTGTATTGTGGCTTTTGTGGCATTTTGGATCAAAATGAAGAAATTTTCTTCCAGGTTGGAATTATTAATTTGGAGCAGCGTTGAAACAAATGAATTAAACTGAATAAAGATTATTTTACGTCCGGTATTATTTATAATGTTTGATTTGCCCCCGTAATTTGATCATCTCGTTCACATCCTTGAATGTGTGTAGTGGGTGGATGAATGACAAGACACACCACTATGGGTTCAATAAATCTGTTTTACTTGATGTCATGAAAAGACCTAAAATACAAACATTAAACACAGTATAAGATACATATCCATTATAAGATAACTAAAATATCAATAATCGAAAGATAGGATCGCGAAGTATAAAGTTACAGAAAGACAATCATTTCATTGATACTAAAAATCTTACCAGGCACGTCAGTAGTAAATTAATATATTAATACATATATAAGCTCAATGGTAAGAGCAGCTATAATATAAAATATACTGTCACCTCCACGGTGGTAAGTGGTGAAGTGCCGGTTAGTTGGGAGAGGGGCTTGACGGCGGGAAATGGAACAAAGGGACAGGGGCAACCAATCAGGGGACATACCTAAAATAACATTCTAGCAAATACAGTTGTCATAAATCACTCACCACAACTCACTCACCAGGGACAAAACTAACATGTACACTGGACGACACAAGGACATAAGCACTTAACAAGACAAATACAAAACAAGGGACAGAACTGCACATTACTACACACTCCCCCTCTTAGTTGAAATGTCGCCGACATTTGTATCTGAAACTTAATACAGATAAACCAAGGGTAAAAATAATAAAACAAAATAATTCCTCTGTAAATATGAGTATGAGAAAATGCATATTTTCTCAAATAAATGAACTACAACTATAATATACAGCCGGCACACCTTGCGCTGTAACCTGTATATAAAGAAAATGAAGCATAATTATTTTATAAGATTTACAGAGAAAATTCACTTTCTAACAGCACTAAATCATATATGCTATATCAAAATCTGCAGTGCTGAAATAATTTGACATAAAACAAGTTACAAATAAATAAAGCGCTGTTTCTGAAAGTAAAATTATTATTATGACTAATCGTAAATATAATAACTAAACAAAATATTCAGCTGTCTGCTGACAGATCCACTCGCCATATCTGTCAGGCGGACGCACAGTGCGTCGTGGCCTAGGGCGCGGAACAGGTAGTGTAGGCGTACTGGGCTGCGCCACAGACTCCGGACTGGGAACTGGGGCAGCAACAGGGATTGGTTCAGCAATCGGGACTGGACTGGAGCAATAAACAGGATTGGGTCGAGGAGTAACAGGACTGTGTCGAGGAGTTACAGGACTGGGTTGAGGATTTACAGGAATAGTATTGGGTCGTACCGATGGAACAAGATCAGGGCGAGCCAAAGGAACGGGGCTGCTCCGAAAACCTGTTGTACTCCTGGGACACACGGTAGAGGTTGACCTGACAGTGCGAGTATCAGGTCGATAACGTGACGCACGGGGTGAAGCTGGCCGAGTGAGAGGTGTGGCACTAAGAGATGTGTCATGACCTCGACACTGTGGGATGACATACAAAAGGGAAGAACTTGACTCTGATGAACTGGAGTCAGCGTCATACTCCTTTTGTATGGGGACAGATCTAGTCTTTGGTCTGGCTTTTGGTGTGGCTGGAGGAGCAGGCATTTCCTCATCTGTAGGAATAGACTGGAATGGCAGGAGCATGTTCCGGTGCAAAGTTCTTACAGGTCCGTTGCCAGACTCCTGTCGAACTTTAAACACAGGTTGACCTTCATAAGGAATATCTACAATAACGTAGGGATTCCGTTCCCATTGGTAAGCAAGCTTGTGCTTACCACGAAGGTTCACATTTCTGACCAGAACAATGTCGCCAACTACAAGCTTGTTCTCGCGAACAACACGCTAGCACGCTTCTGCGCAGCTTCCCTGGCAACTTTGTATGCATATTGCATACGTTTCTGCAACTTAGCAGCATAGTTGCCATGCTGGACTTCTCCGAAGTTGTCCGGGCTGGTTCCAAGAAAAGCGTCAACTGACAGGCGGGGATGCCAGCCGAACATGAGAAAATGGGGAGAAAACCCAGTGGAAGAGCTCTTGGTAGCATTGTATGCTTGCACAAGGACTGGAACGAAGTCTTTCCAGTTGGCCTTGTGGTCATCGCATAGCGTGCCGAGCATGCGCAGAAGGGTACGGTTAAACCGCTCTGCCGAAGGGTTTCCCATAGGGTGGAAAGGAGTGGTACGAGTCTTGCGGACATTTGCAAGTTTACACAGCTCCTTTATCACACGGGACTCGAAGTTGCGACCCTGATCAGAATGTAATTGTTCAGGGAAGCTGTAATGAACAATGAAATGTTCATAAAGAGCCCTGGCTGTAGTCAAAGCCTTCTGGTTGCGGCAGGGAATTGCCTTGGCATAACGGGTAAAATGATCCGTGATGACAAGGACATCCTCGTACCCACCTCTGGACTTTTCAAGCTTCAAGAAATCCATACAAACAAGTTGCATGGGCCTCGAAGTGTTGATGGGTACAAGCCTGGCCCGCGGAACCACAGGCTCCTTCCTACAGACACAGGAAAGACAAGATGCGACACGGTCCTTAATGTAAGACTCCATGCCGGGCCAGAAGAAACGCTGGCGTGCAAGCCAAAGAGTCTTGTCACGACCAGGATGGCCAACGTCGTGGTGAACACCACGGAAAGCAACAGATCGATAGGAAGAAGGAATGACTAGTTGGATGACCTGTTCTCCATCCAAGGATGCGGTACGATAGAGTATACCGTTGTCAAGAGAAAGAGAAGACAAATCGCGAAGTAAACTTTTAACTTCACGAGATAGCTCCTCCCCCCTTGGCCGAGAACCGGACCGCAGGATGGAGATGACCTTGGAAAGGTCGGGGTCATTTGCCTGCTCCTGCCTCCAATCGATAGGGTTGACTGGGGCTGAGGTTGCATCAATGTCGTCACCTAGGAGGATATCACTGTCACAAGTCAGGCTTTCTACAGCAGGAAAGGAGGAAGTTACTGCTGAACAGACAGCCTTGACAGCTTCCGAAAACATCTGTGGCATACGGCTTAAACCGTCGCAATCAGTGTTCGACTTGCCTGACTTGTAAACAATGTCAAAATTGTATGCAGATAGAGCTGCAACCCAGCGGTGACCAGTGGCATCAAGTTTTGCCGAAGAAAGAACATAGGTCAAGGGATTATTATCAGTGAAGACAGTGAAATTATTGTTGTACAGATAGTCATGGAACTTATCTGTAACAGCCCACTTCAGTGCCAGGAATTCGAGCTTGTGAGCAGGATAATTCTTCTCACTTGCTCGAAGTCCACGGCTCGCGTAAGCAATAACTCTCTCTTGTCCATCCTGATCCTGCAGTAGAACAGCGCCTAAGCCGGTACCGCAGGCATCAGTGTGGACAATGAAAGGTTTGCTGAAGTCAGCAAAAGAAAGAATAGGAGAGGAAGTAAGTTTTTCCTTGAGGAGATCAAACGATTTTTGATGAACCTCGAGCCAAGACCAAGGTACTGGACTTTTCTTGCATTTCTTTGTCTTAGATTTGGATTTTGAGTTGGTTGTTCCATGCCCTTCCAGGAGACTATTGAGTGGATGTGCGATCTTAGAATAGTCCTTTATGAAACGCCTATAGAAACCAGCTGTTCCCAAAAAGCTTCGAAGTTCTGAGACATTCTTGGGAACGGGCCAGTCAGAAATTGCAGAAGTCTTAGACGGATCAGTAGAAATACCGTCTTCAGAGATGACATGTCCAAGATAGGTGACAGAAGAATTAAAGAATTCGCATTTTGAACCTTTAAGTTTGAGGCCACATGTCTGAAGACGGTGAAAGACCGACTCCAGACGAGAAAGATGTTCCTCAAAAGTTTCAGAAAAGATAAGTATGTCGTCAATGAAGACAAGGCATTCCTTAAGGTTAAGATCACCCATACACTTTTCCATAAGGCGCTGGAAAGTTGCTCCACTGTTGGTAAGGCCAAATGGCATGCGGTTGCATTCATAAAAGCCCAAATTACCAACAGAGAAGGCGGTCTTATGCTTATCTTCTTCTTCCATCTCAACTTGCCAGTAACCAGACCGCAAGTCGAGCTTGGAGAAAATCTTGAACCGACCAATGAATCAACAGTGTCGTCGAATCTGGGCAACATATAGGCGTCTTTACGCGTTCTGGAGTTCAACATCCGAAAATCCAGACAGAAGCGCAACGAGCCATCCTTCTTTCTGACCAAGACAACATTGGATGAGAAAGGACTGTCACTCTCTCGAATGGCACCACATTCAAGCATGTCCCTGAGATGCTGTCTAACCTCCTCATACATGCCAGGAGGGATCTTGCGGTACGGCTGCTTGAATGGAGTGTCATTCTCAAGAATAATTTTGTGCTTAACCAGATTCGAACAACCAAGATCAGTTGGACCAGTAGAGAAAATACTTTTCCAGTTCCCAAGAACCTGACGAACGCGGAGAATTTGTTCTGGAGACAGGTTCTGGGTATCGATCTTGACACCAAGATCGCCGACTGGATCCTTGACAGGTGGAACAACCGAAGAAGTAGAAGAAGAAGAAAGATGGGAAGAAATGTTGTCAACGACCTTGACCTCGTTGAGAACACAGATGTCAGACTTAGGACGAATGATAATGGTCTTAGCTGACATGTTACAAAGCCTGACAGGAACCTTGACACAATTGCCATGTTTTGGAACACTGAAAACATGGGGTCTCACAAGGCAGGGACTATCTGGTAAGATGTTCTCTGTAACAACTTTCTGAATGCCATGATTAAGACCTCTTGCGATACCATTCACAGAAACAGACTCATAAGGGCCAATCTCAATGACATGGTCATTGGTCGACTTAACTGTAAATGGATCACAAATAAGGGAGTCAAAAGCTATTTGCCAAGGTTCAGGCAAAATTTGATCTGACAAGGATACAGATGACTTACAACGTCTGATGACGTTAGTGCCTATAATAACTGGACAAGATGCTGTGTCGGGAACAACTAGGGCAGGGACTTGAAGCTCAAAGTTCAAAGTAGGAACTGACATGGAGACTTCAATATAGCCTAGAATATCCAACGAGTTACCATTGGCGACAGTGACATTCATATCAATGCCAAAGTCAGATATGTCTTTCAAAGGGGGTTTACTTGGTAAAGATCTGAAGAAAGTGTCAGAAACAGTAGTGACCATAGAGCCACTGTCAATAAGACCAAGAACAGGAATGGAATCAATGACAATGTTAGACATATTGGAAGTACCAATCAAATCTGAAACATCAACATACTGAGTATGGCCAACAACCTTGCCAACCCCTGAGTGGCCTCTAGCAGGGGCGGCTACCAGTTTGGGTGACCTGCAAAAGGCTGGTTCCTGGTATACTGGCGGCTGTTGCCTCTACCACGTCGAGAATGGTTACCTCTACCTGTGTATCCCTGGGTCCTTGGAGTAGTGTTACCCTGTGAATTAGGAAGGGTAAAAGAAGGACGTAATAATGGTGGGGGAGTAGGGTGGGGAACTTGAGGCTGAGATGGAGGGACACTTGAATGAGATTGACTAGAAGAGTGTGACAAAGAGTCAAGGCGTTGCAATATAGCCGAAAACTTTTTATCAACACCAGATTGAACAGAAGAAATCCTTGAGTTCAATCGCTGTTCTAAGTCGGACAGCTTTTTGTCAAAGCTAGACTCCAGTTGCTGAGAAGAACAAGGCTGCTGTTGACTAGAAGCATGTGTAGACTTAGATGACTTGGATAGGGATAAGGAAAGTTCTTTCTCTACCTGTCTCACATCTCTAAGGAAGGAATCATAGTCAACAGCTGCATCAAGCTTATGGCGGGTATTGGTGCGTAACACCTCAGTGCGTAACCCTGACCATAATCTCTCACACAGAAGTTCACTGCGATCAGTACATGGCATATGACTATCTCCAAATGCCTGATCATGAGCAGACTCAAGCCTACAACCAAAAGAGGTCACAGATTCATCAGAACGCTGGGACAAATTGAAAAACTCCTTCATAGAAATAGACTTGTGAGATGGTTCACCATAGTTAACTTCAAGTTTATTCAAAATTGAGTCAACAGTGACTGAATCACCTAAAGAGACAAGTAATCTACGGGCAGTACCACGAAGAGAAGACCTCATGGCTTGTAAGATTAAGGAATCAGACAATGATGGGTCCTTCCTAAGACATCTTACCTCATGTCGCCATTCATGGAAATTGATCTCAGATTTGGGTGTTGGTTCATCACCTGAAAATGAAGGGATCTTTGGGACCTTGGTAGTCATCTGAGAGGGTTGATTAAAACTAAATGGGGTCATTGCAGGTTGTGACGACAATGGGGTTGTTGTAGATTGCGACGACAATGGCGGTAAATGTTTTTGCAAAGTAATGGGGGACAGCTTTTCAGGAAGCTTAGTTACCTTGGGTGCTATGAAGTATTTCTTGGAGAGTAACTTCAACATTTCCTCTTCAGTAGGGAAAGGAACATCACCTCCAACAGCACCTTGCTCATCTGTTGCATTCCCATTGACTTCACCCTTGTCCTTACTCATGATGAATGATGTAAGAAACAATATAAAATAAACAACAATTCCAAAATGAGTGAACTTATGACTAAATATGACAAATAAATAAAACTAAACAGTAAATAACTGCTAAGTCAACATGTAAATATCATACTTAAAAAGCAAATCAGGACATTTAATAAGAATGTCAACTTAAATGACATGGGGGGTGGGGTCTTCTTGACTAAATGAATCAAAGTAAATCAAATCCAAAGAAAAATTGCACTGTTATATATATATAAATGGGTGTCTAAACTATTTACCTAAACAAATAGCAATAGCATTCATCTGCAAAAGAAAAGTTCAATTGTGTTAAAATTCCAATTAAGTATGCAAAATAGTACTGAAAATAAACAAAGTGCACACAAATGAATACAAGTTATTTTCAAATCAACATATTAATCTTAAAGCACAAACTGTGAACTTCTATTACAGCAACCGGCTAACCTGAAATAAATAATTTTCATTAATTATGAATGAAATTTCAAAATAATTTGAATTCTACTTCAAAAATGCTGGATCAAACACTCTGTAAAAGAAAAAATTTGGCCACTATCTGAAGGGCTGAACACAAAACACAAATTCAGCTCACCCCCTGCAAACATGTAATTATGACACAAACAAAAACATGAAATACACACAAGACAAATATGGGATCACTTTCAAAAATCTCTCACACTTGTAAATGGAAATGTGCTGGGAAGGGGAAAATTTCTGAAAAGAATGGGACTTGTTAGTGATTGGCAGTGAAAATGTGCAAATGACAAATATTTCTTAACAAAATTATAAACACAAAAATGCCAGAATTCTAATTAAAGAATACCTAAATATTCAGAAAATATTACACATGAAGCAATATCAAGCAGTATTTAGAAACAAAATAACATAAGAAAACAAAAATCAAAAGCACTTTTGCACAACAGTGTCTCTCAGGCAATAAACTGTATAAGCAATAAGTAATGTCAATGCTGCCTAATATAAATTAATACAAAAGGGCAAAAGGTAGAACAAAACATAGAACATAGAACAAAATTACAAAAAGCAAGCAGGTGAAACACAAAAATAAAAAAAAGGGTTTATACACAAAGCACATGGAATATGGAACCGTAAGAGAAGCGTAATGAAAATTAAATGACAGCTGAATCAAAACTAGGTCAACAATTTATTGTCGCGAAATTACGTTGCAAATCAAGAAAAATAATAATTTAAGCGGGACGCAAACAATGACAACTGAAAATTAGGATATGAACGGTCAAACAAGTACAAAATAGAACAAGCAAATATTTAGAAAAATATGTATAAACCTACCAAAAATTGATAATTCTGTCAAATAAGCGAGGCACACGAAAAATCTACATGTACAAAAACAAACCGATTTACGCAAAAGAAAGTAGTGCCAAACAAAATTTAAAAATTTAAGGAAAAATGACAATAAATGAGTACTTACGGTTCCAAAACATCAAAATATCCTCAAATAAAGTAATTCACAAAACACACAACACAAATATTGCACTTATCACAAAAAAACACAGTTCCTGGATTCCTTCGCGTTGTTCCGAAGATGACGTCAAACGGGGGGAAATTCCAAATATCACGTGATCCTAGCACAGCTGTTGACTGTCAAACAGAATGACAGAACGTTCATAAATGGAATAACGGCACACACAAGTGTCTCTCGCGAGATCAAAATATGGCCAAAAATAGATCGGGGAAAAAAAATGGTGATGAGTTCTTCACGATGAGGTCCGCGGCGGATCTGGTCACGTTCGTCAGCCTCGTCTTGGCGTCCTTACCGTGTCGGGATCCCCTCAACGCAAGTACTGTCAATCCGACGGCCTGGCCTGATACCTTCCATCATTATACCTCGTCGGGGAGCCAAATTTGTAGTGGGTGGATGAATGACAAGACACACCACTATGGGTTCAATAAATCTGTTTTACTTGATGTCATGAAAAGACCTAAAATACAAACATTAAACACAGTATAAGATACATATCCATTATAAGATAATTAAAATATCAATAATCGAAAGATAGGATCGCGAAGTATAAAGTTACAGAAAGACAATCATTTCATTGATACTAAAAATCTTACCAGGCACGTCAGTAGTAAATTAATATATTAATACATATATAAGCTCAATGGTAAGAGCAGCTATAATATAAAATATACTGTCACCTCCACGGTGGTAAGTGGTGAAGTGCCGGTTAGTTGGGAGAGGGGCTTGACGGCGGGAAATGGAACAAAGGGACAGGGGCAACCAATCAGGGGACATACCTAAAATAACATTCTAGCAAATACAGTTGTCATAAATCACTCACCACAACTCACTCACCAGGGACAAAACTAACATGTACACTGGACGACACAAGGACATAAGCACTTAACAAGACAAATACAAAACAAGGGACAGAACTGCACATTACTACATGTGGTTTAAAGTATATCAGAATGTGTAAGTGCAACGTGGTTATACATACCAAGGCGATTTGACCAACTCACTTGCATGAAAACATGAAGGGATAAAGGTCTGAATCAATATATGACAATAACTCAGTCTGAAAACCAAATGATCATATAAAAGGATAAAGGATAAAATGCATTGAACTCTATGAATCTTTTATTAGAATTTCATTTCTATTCAAAATTGAATTGACTGAGTTTTTAATTACATTGATTATAAAAAAAGAAAATAATATCATTAACTTTTAGATCCGATATACACTCAATGATATCAAGCCACTGGTGGGCTAATCATTTTTTAAATGCTACACTTCATATGAAACACATTTTTCTTTTCTACACTTGAAATAAAATAAAGTTTTATACTTAAGGTCTTCGTTCTATTTCTGTTGGATAGACAGTCGTCCTTCATGATAAGTAAAGTGCTACTGTCATGAATTCCATGGAATTGGATATGACGCCTCAGGGGATATCATACATCAACAGGCAAAATCCACATTTACTTTAACGTTAAATTGAAGCTTATCTCAAAGGCTTTGAAGTAATGAAGGTTGTTGAAGTAGATCCGGTAATTTTGCCAAACAAGATGACACGAATGCTATCAAACAAGAGGTATTGATTGAAATTAGATTCACTGTAAAATGAAACAAGGTGACAAATGGTATCACTTTTACTGATATATATATATATATATATATATATATATATACACGTAAGGTGAACAAATAAATACATATCGATACCAAACAGTTAAAAGAAATTACGTTGTAATCTCTGGGTAAAGTTAGGTTGACACTGAACATTATAAAACACTTGGCTTGACTATTTGAGTTCACCGTCGCTTCGACAGTATTTCAGTCATGTAGCGACGTCCAGCTAATTCCAGGTGGAGGAAGACCCCGAATGCATAGAGGCATCCGGGTAGAACCACCGACCTACCGCAAGCCAGCTGGAAGGCTATCTCACATGAAAATCCGAATGACCCTGCCGGGACATTATAAAAGCGGAATATATCATAATGTATATTTAGCCGTGTCAAGTCAAGTCTGTAATGAAGCAGAAGTAAACCTTTACATGGATATAACTTTCGCACAATCATTCGATCGCGGATCGATACTGCAAACCTAAGCCTGTTATCATTTGTATAAAGTATATCTAACTAAGTAATATCTGGTAACATTTTCATCATTTGTGTCTTACGTTGTAAAGAACTGAACATGTTATATATGCTCATTATAATTTTGCTTTCTTTTATAATCCTACCCTAATCATTTCACTTTTACTGATTGGAAAACATCAAGTATTGCAGAAACATTTGCTGACTTACTAGTAAAAGCTCAGCGGGCAAGACTTTTATGTTTAGGTAATGTTAATTTTCATTTATAAATGGTGAAAAGAAATTAAAAATAATTACAATTCATATTCCATATTTACCTTACAGCGATATAAATATATATATATATATATATATGCTTTTATTTTTTTGTAAATATCAACTTAAACTATCATCAACAACAAAAAATGAATGGAGGGTCATTCTGACTAGGGCTTCATATCAACTCGATACCGTCTCATTGGTGATAATTAATGGACAGGAACAGTTTTTTGTTCGAAAGATAAATGATTTGTAAAAATGATCCAATCCAGATCATACATTTTTCATTGAGAAGGCAACAATGCAAACCTTTCATTCAAACAAATATGAACACAACTCTGAAATGAATATCTGTATCAATACATATGGCATGGCGCTTATGAAATAAAATAATGTTTACATTGATGCTTCCGCGAATACTTGAAAATGACAAATGATTATCTATTGTGTGGAGACTCGATGCTATATGAAACGTGTCAAAAATAAACAAAAGGAGAAATCATACGTTATATTGACCAATATTCGTATCAATTTACATAGCTTTTTTTTTTCATTTTGCCATTAACGACAAAGCTAATAGCCTTATATAGTTATTTATTCATAAATTCAAATGATGCCTACACAAGTGTTGGTAATAATTTTGAATGCCAAAGGGGATTATATAATTATAATTTGCATCTAACGAGACATGCTAAGTGGTTTTTAACAAGTTTAAAACACTATTACCACACGAGTGTAGCATCATTATTATAAATATTTCCTATTATTTTCTCTGATGTTCAATAAACGGCAAATAAATACAAATAATACTTTTTTCCAGAAATAAATAATATGTTTTTATTTGTATATGATGTTCCAGAAATAATAACACTAAGAAATATACATTTTGCTCATCAAATTTTTTTTTTTCAGTATCTTGTTTAAACTGTAATATTTAGTCAGAACAGACATGTTGTTTCTCAAACATTATCTGAGTTACATTTTAAATAATGTAGGTGAAAACAAAATCGTTTACCCTCCCGTTTTGAAGATTTTTTTTTATATTTGTTAAATTGGTATAGTATAGCAGTCTCTTATGAGTACCCGTGAACATAAAATACCCGTAAACATGAAAACCAGCAGATTTAATACACCATTTCACCAGGTGTTCGTCAATACTCGGTATAATCCGTCGACTTTAACTGACCAATCAGTGACTTGTAAAGATTTCAAATGTTTATTTAATTTCCAATGAACAATAGGGGGAATTAGGCTCCAGCTTCGGGAAGTGCTCGTTGAATTACGTAGGATTCCGTCTTTTCTTCGGAGTGAAATGATCTATCAGGTTCAAGGCTTTCTGAAAATAAATTAATCTTGCCGGATATTAGATTATATTTTCCTCCTGAAAAGACAAAATACAGTTTAATTATCATATACAATATGTTTTGTGAAAATAGTTAAAAGCTACACTTTTATTTAGTTCAATTGTCTACGCTTATGTTAACAATTTTAGGATGCACGAATATGTGAGTGCTAAATATTTTGTTGCAGGATTCCAATTCATCATAAATACATTTCATCCATTGATAGCCAGAATGACGGTTCATCAGTCTTTTTATATAACCTGATGGGCACTTTTGGCTTTCAATGTGCGATATTTGAAATTCTAAAAATGACGTAGTCCAGTGGTAACTTATCCGATTACGGATCTGAAGGCTGTGGGTTCGAACCCCGTTGGAGGCAATGATTCTTCACGACCTTCCCGAACGCAAAGTACTGGTAAAACCCAGGAACCGTCGAGAGGGATAAGTATAAGTTGTAAGAACTTGCTTCCCAATCGACGTAAAATAAATAAGGTTAAACTAAAAATGACGATAAATATAACAAACCGAACATGCATGAAGTTTATGGCGGAATTATGAAGCATGAAGTAGATATATCATGATGAACTTGCAATTATTGATAAACACTTAAAACTATTTCAATGCAATTGCTTGAAAATAGTGAGTTTAATCTGACACGTTATTTATGTAGTGTCTATAAATTTACATTTACTTCGTTTATCATGAAAATAGTTAAAATTTGGTTTTTTAGGAAATTTCACATTTAATGCATAGAGTCTATAAATGAGTTTTGGCCAGACCTAAGCATTTCAGTCAATCAAGATCTAAAAGTCTTGACATATGAATAACCACTCCAAACACCATCCTTCATCTTGTTATACGTTTTGATAAATAATCTTAAAAAACGAAATTAATACATTTTCCCATTTAAAGATATCTTTTATTTCCAGATAAAATCATACAAAATCGTGGCTTTTTGATTATAATTACATTAAACATTAGATACCGTTATCTCTGCAAATGTAATTTATCAAATCTAGTGATATTTTGACAGATCTCAGTATATTTCTGTATTAAAATAACTTAATTAAGCAATGTGTGTCCTTATTTTATCTTTATCATGTTCCAAATGAATAATGCAGGACCAGCCAAAATTGATTTCATGATTCATACACTTGATTTATCTCCCTATATACACTTATTATATTTGGTAGCTTACAGATCCCAAATTAGAGTTGACGAGAGGAACTGATATAATTATTTCTTTGTATTACATTGATCGTGTCGAAAACGTCTCCTTGGGTCAACCTTAAAGGGTTTTCATTATTTGGATGATATCCAAGTGTTTATTTATGTTTTTGGTAACCCATCTTTTATTAAATTGTGATCATATCCATCAAGTAATCATGGGAAGTTTATAGTAAAGCCAAAAGAGTAAAAAGCCTATAACTCCAAATCATTGGATGCTTGCATCTGCATTGAAATCTTTTTAAGCATTTGAGGACCATTATCCTTAATTATATATTTATCAACATTTGTATGGTATGGGTATAACACCTTACACGTTAGTCACAGCGCATCTTTATTTTATTATATTTATGTTGCACACTGCAAAAATCTTAATCAATAAAACTAATATTAATTTACCGATCATTTCCCAAACTGAGTTATCCATTATTTTCATGGTATTAAAAAAGAAAGAAAGAAAAAAAATGAGTGTATTTTAATTATTCCTTTCATTCTCTCTTCCGAATAATTACAATATGGTTTCTCAAGTTCAAATAATACTATGAACTCGATTTTATTTTTATAAAAAATTTAAATGCAAAAGAGTTAAAAATTGTTTTCCTCAAAGTAATATCAAATATTTATTTTTAGCTACGTAGGATAACATTTTTAGGCGATTTGCTCAGGCACATAATCAACATTAATGTTAATCAGTGTTTCAAATAATTCACACTTCATGACAGGTTCAGGGAATCAATACAAATCATCAAAATTCCATTTGTTTTTCTTCTTGTCAAAATATACGTGTCCAGTTACAGAGAAGAGTATTCGTTCTGCATTATTTCTTCAAAGAGAAGACAGTGTTTTAGTTCATTTTTAATTGATGGAAATCAATTATTTATTCTCGAGGGCGAAGGAGTAATGATATGAGCTTATTTGTATATTTAACCACAGTGTTTTGAGTTCAGATGCAAATCATGTATTATGTCTCAAGGGAGGAGATAATTATGCTTATTTATTAACCACAGTGTTTTGAGTTCAGATGCAAATCATGTATTATGTCTCAAGGGAGAGATAATTATGCTTATTTATTAACCACAGTGTTTTGAGTTCAGATGCAAATCATGTATTATGTCTCAAGGGAGAAGATAATTATGCTTATTTAATTAACCACAGTGTTTTGAGTTCAGATGCAAATCATGTATTATGTCTCAAGGGAGAAGATAATTATGCTTATTTATTTAACCACAGTGTTTTGAGTTCAGATGCAAATCATGTATTATGTCTCAGGGGGTAATTATCTTATTTATTAACCACAGTGTTTTGAGTTCAGATGCAAATCATGTATTATGTCTCAAGGGCGAAGATAATTATGCTTATTTATTTAACCACAGTGTTTTGAGTTCAGATGCAAATCATGTATTATGTCTCGAGGGCGAAGATAATTATGCTTACCTGTGGTACAATACACAAAAAATACAGATAGACATTGATTATCTTGATTCTTACCCAACATTTGTCATTTTTCATCCGTTTATTTTTCTTGGAACGCGGAACCCACAAGCCAATTAACTTTAATATTTGGTTCTCTCTAGATATGCAAATGGCGATAGAAAATGAATAAAGACGCATATATACAGGCCCGATAAAAGTGAAGGTTTTATATGTTTTTTGTTTTGTTTTTTGGTTGTTGTTATTGTTGTTGTTTTTTACTTGAAGACCATGGATCTAATGCCTAGGTCCCACTGCAGAAAAATAATCGGCCATGTGGAAATACACAAATTTTCTCCCGATGGCATCAGATGTTTCAGCCAAAAAGACGGAGCATTCCCATGCGAAGCTTCGGGATTGGTCCGTTGAAACGTTCACTGATGTTTCGGTTATGGTACAATGGCCTTGTATTATCGGGGATGGCTCCAGATGCTCGTGAATTTTTTCCGATGATCGTGGAAGGTGTCCCGGAGCTTCACCGAATTTGAAACATCATCGGGGGAATATCCCTGTAGATTAGGGGATGTATCGTTGTATCGAACCATCATGGATGCCTCGGGGAAGATTATGGAGATTATGAGAATTTGGTGATGGACAAAATCAAGGGTAGACTTTCGGGGGTTTATGAGGATGCCCCCAACAATGTCCCATGGCATTTTGACCATCTCAGTCTAAAGTTGACAAAAAAGCAACAAATTTTAGTGTGCGCATGCCGATTTTTTTTGCGAATATTCTGAGATTCTATCACAAAATCTGGAATGTGTCACAGAAAGGTCGCCGAACCCTCGAAACATCACTGAAGCCTAGGGGATTCCTCGGAGGAAAAAAAGTTTTCGCGGAAGCTCCGTGAATGCTTCCCAGGAGCTTCCAGGAAGCTATGCGTATGTTTCCCCGGCCTGTTTTCCCCGAAAAAACTTCGAGAACATATAGGGAAAAATTTCAATGCAAGCCATGAAGTTCTCCCGAGGCCTCCCGATGACTCCACATGGCTCGCAAAGCTTTCGAAACTTCCGCGGGACACAAGGGAACCTATACACGACGCCTCCCGAGGCTCATCAATTTCCATCGGGAGTACATCCCCTAGGCAAAAAATGTCAAGTGAGACTGAGTCTTGAGCGATATAATCTTATATTTTACCTTCGCAAAGCCATGTTTTAGAATAACTACTGTGCAATAGTATTCGACTACAGTTGTATTAAAAAAAATGACTGTAGTAAGTGGGGGGGGGCAGACTGCCATAAAAAAATAATAAGTGCTTTTTGGGCCCCCCCCCCAAAAAAAAAACAAAAAAAACAAAACAACTTTGACTTGAGTACACTGTCAACTAGCGAATGTTTTGAATGGTAATCAGTTTTAGACTCAACATTGTAAAAGACAGTTTTGTTTAAATCTGAGGGGAAAAAAACACTTTTAAATATATTTTGTCAAATATGTTGAAGGGAATACCGGGTATGTGCTGTATTAGGTTTGAACTTGGTAATCTTGACTGTCTAATTGTCGATCTGGAAGCAGCCTTCACACACAGACTTCCCAGATAAAAAAAACAGGCGTACGTATTAGGGTCGGGCGGTTGCAGAAGGTTTGAGCCACTTTTGCGTGTCGATTTTTGGTACATTTTTTTTTCTAAACGTTAAATCAGTGACAAAACTAAACAATATTCAGTAATAAAAGATGTTAATATTTAATATAAAATCTTTAATATCCGTTGTATTTCGCACATAAATTGTGTTTTCTGTGCATTAGTATTTCGTATTCATCGACTTATCAATAACATTGCTCAATGACTGATTACCGGATTACCTGGATTTGATTTGAATTAGTGATCATGCATTATTTACATAAACATTGTCCGAAAATATAGATTGGTCCAAAATACGGCAGGTTGAAATTTTCAAATTCTTTCATTTCCTATTCATGATTTTATAAATTTAAAATACACCAGGGTCTTTATATTAAGAGATCATGAATACACATACATGTAGATGATTATATTCGTAAATATTAAAAAGTTAACATGATGATATATCGGCCTTTTTTTTTCAAAAAATAATACTTAAAAAGTTATGTAAAAATAGTAAAGATGATTACATTTAGAAACACAACCTTTTTAATTTGCATGGCTAGCGATAGGTATGCATATACTCTGCAGTTTGCTACAGCAAAAAATAAATCAATATAATAAAAATCCTTTTAAATGGTTTATAGTTGTAACTGATACAAACTTTTGGTAATTGCCTATTTTTCCCAATTGCTAGATCGCTCGGCAGACGACATGTAAATTTCTCTGAGTCAGTGAACGTGTCCGCAGTACCCTAAAACACAAGCTTATCACACAGTCATGGATGACTGCCGATTGGGATTACCTACACATTAACAGCAGGGGGCCATAAGACAATAGGAGTCTGGCTGGTCAGTGGTTATGCGGGTGGTTCAGTACGGGGGCCCACTATGGGGATTTCCTCTAGACAACACTACTATGATGTAATCAAAGGATTTTATAGCCTTGAAAAATGTATAACCATGGCAGCTGGATTATTATTATATGTATTGCGACCAGTGTTTTGTTACGAATTTACAGACCTGTTTATCTTCGTTCTGTATATAGAGAAAGATGCGAGTTGTGTTAGAATGTTAAATATTGAAACTAGCCATATTTACTTACTAAAACCAGATTTGAATCATCTATCTGATTGCAATTTGTTTGAAATATTTACGTCTGCATACAAAACATTAAAAGCAGGCATATTTCATTTGTTTTATCATACTTCGTTACATGTGACAGTTACTTATTTATGGACAAAGATATCCAAAATCAAATATCAAACATGTCCCTCACGTTAGTACCATACATTACAATTTAAGCATGTTAGAAACAGGTGTTTCATACTGCTCTTTTGAAAAATTATGACATTCATTCAGACACGGTGGTGTGAAATGTGGCGACCGAAGATCGAACCCATGGCCCTCTACCTTTGAGGCAAACGTTAATAGCACGCTTTACGTATTTAATCGAATTCAAGTTGTAACCGCAACACGGTTTAACAATTGCAATATCAGTATACTATACAGACATGACGTGACTTACTCATTTGTATGTAAACATTAACCGGCTTCAATTCGTGATAACTTCATAAATCATTTATAAACAGTATCCTCTTTGTTTTATTCAATTTTATGTTCTCCCCATTACGTGCAGTCAGTCTTAAGACACAACGATCATGTAACACAAGAATAAATTGGATTAAATCTGTTGAAAATTTTATAGGATTGTCCCCTAAGAATACATTTTTTTTTTTTTGTAAAATTGAATATCCCGAGTTTTGAATTATTCTGACTGAAAACGCGAAACTGTTATTATGGAATACCAGAACCGATATTTACGTGATAGTATAAGCAAGATGCCGGACTGATAAATTACCATCAAGGGAGGTAATGGCTCTGTAATGTGATAAAACATTATATTTTTCCGGTAGTTCTAATATTTCAAGCATACAAAATATCCACCTCTAAGGGAAACCTCAGAAAACGACAGTTTAATTTATACATTTTATTGCCACTCCCATAGTAAACTATGATAAATAAAACATCAACTATCTTTAAAATAAATGTTCTAAGGATGTTGCTAATTGCAGATTTAGGATATATACCTATATTTTGATATCCAAACAGCCGTTCATTCGATTCTCGATTTTTTGTTTAATGCACTGAAATAAAATTTGCAATAACACTATCTGAGACTTGCTTAGACATGGTTAAAAAGAAATTAATTTATATGATTTGTTAACTTGACTTGACTATTTGAGTTTACCGTCGCTTCGACAGTATTTCAGTCATATAGCGACGTCCAGCTAATTACAGGTGGAGGAAGACTCCGAATGCACAGAGGCATCCGGGTAGAACCACCGACCTACCGCAAGCCAGCTGGAAGGCTTCCTCTTATGAAAATCCGAATGACCCTGCCGGGTTTCGAACCCACGCGATGAGGGGCTGGGTGAGTGTTAAAGCCAGTGACTTAACCCTCTCGGCCACGGAGGCTCCTTGATTTGTTAAATGCAAGCACATGGAATGGATCTGCTGAACAGTCCATAGAATAGGGTGATACACATTAGGGAATAACATGCATTGATAAGAAAAATCCACATATACTTAAACGGTTAAAATACGTATATTATAATCTTATTGGTAATGCATTTTATAATCTAACTTGATTAAGTTTTACTTATTGAAAGTATGTTTATATTCTATATAGAGAAGAAGATGCGAGTTGTGTTAAAATGTTAAATATTGAAACTAGGCATATTTAGATACTAAAGCCAGATTTGAATCATCTATCTGATTGCAATTTGTTTGAAATATTTATTTATTGAAAGTATGTTTATTTGCTTGAAATATTTACGTTGATTTTGTCAAGGAGATGTCAGTGCAATCAGTTCAGGCACATGTTTACTTCTGTATTAGAGATAAGCTTTTTAAAGACTTATCAGCCAGACTGAAATCACTTCTCAGTTCGGATAAGCTTCACAAGGATACAAAATGTCAAATAGAATTAATGTAATAACTAAATTGTGCAATGACGAATGGTGGCGTAATAGCACGGATATATTTCAAATGCCTCAGACAGGATTCCAATGGTAACCCTAATAAATCATTTTAAAAGTGAGTAAAATGTGTTGAAATAGCATACATTTGTTAAAATCACCCATTAGTGAACGTTGTCATTGGTAATGTACGAGGGCTGCCTTTAAAAATAGTGGAAACTTTATTTAGATTATAACTGCAAATTCCATTAGATTATAACTGAAATTTGTATAAATGTCAAATTTTTTATTGACGTCGTATATTGAGAGGAAATTTCGAAGGTCATGAAAGTCACAAAAATGGTGGCCATAGGGCTGGGATTTCAACAGTTTGTTTGAAATTGTCGTATTGCTTTAAGGCATACGCGCCCATTACAGATTTTTACTATATAGACAAAGAAGGAAAATTAAAATTAACCATGATTATTTCTTAAATTTTGCATGATAATAGAGAATTACACTAGAATCAGATTTATGAGAAGAAATTGGGAATCACCATACTACGTTTTAAGTTATCTGCCCCTGAAAGTGTTTTTATTTTTTATTTTTTTTATTTTCTGTCATTGTCATCTTACAGATACCCAAATTCAATTAACGGAATGATGTAAAGATGCCAATCAAAAATAGCAACAAACATAAAAACAGATGTATCAAGCCGCTATAGATTATTAAATTTTTATTTAAAACTGTATATTACTACTTAAAAAGTATAATGGTGACCTTATTTTTTCCATTAATTTGTTCCTAGTTTAAAAATTACCATGGCTAGTTTTCCTTCTTTGTCTGTATAGTAGAAACTGTAACAGGCGCATATTGCCTTAAACATTTACGAAGTTGTCTGAAATTGTATTTTCTTACGGCATTACGTGTAACTGTTTTCATTCCAATACATTTATGTTCTTCTGTAAAAGCCATCTCTATTCCGTTTCACTAACCTAATGCCTCCGAAATATCTATGCTTGAGCGACGCTTGTCATTTCCTACGTAACATTTCACTGACGCCATTAACGTTCGGTCAATTGTCAACGGTCTACCCAGACGGTTATAATCATCAATACTATGTCTTCTTTGCCTGAAGCGCTGTAGATTTCTAAACATATTGTACAGTTCAAGCAGTCTTTACTTTTCGTATATTGTACACGTATTTACATTGTACGCCATTGTTAAAGGCATAACTCGGAAGCGATGCATCCGTCAATATATCTAAAGAAACAACATCTGTTCGTAAAACTATGTCGTTTTCTGAGCATGCTGCTTGTGCCATGTTTCCAATTTGTCAACCTTTTAGTTAACACAGCACTTATCTCACAGCATAATATATGTCCACAAACTAAGATCCCGCTAATGTTGTCAGCTGTACTAAGGGTGTATAAATGAATCGAATGACAAAGTAGTATACATAAATTCCAATAAAGGCAAAAGGAGGTTTGAAAAGAATGTTGTAGATCAACTACCTGTGATTACTTTTCTGACAAATTACTGACACTTGATGTATCTGTATAAGAAACAATCCTATCACCTTCATTTAAGTAGAAAATTCAATATATCTAATGTTTTCAAGTTAGTAATTAATTACAGATTTCAGATACCCAAGTCCAATTAACGGGATGATGTAAAGATGCCATTCAAAAATAGCAACAAGCATAAAAACAGATGTATCAAGCCTCTATAGGCTGTTAGATTTTTATTTCTATTTGCAGTCCCCTTCAGACAAACATTGAACCCCACCCACAAAAGGAGTTGGTGTGATATGTGATGTAGTTAGAAAGAAATAACTTTCCATGCTGCACAATTTCCTATTTATGTGAAGACCTGCTCTTGTCTCCTCTAGGCACTAACCACCAATCAATGTTGCATCTATCAAATTATCGACAAACTCACATCATATGCTTTCTAAAAAACAAACTTGAAAATTGCCTTGATAAGCACTTTTTTCATTGATTAATTTAATTTAATATCTTCAATGTCTATATGAACAACATTAACTTTTATTATATTTTTATCGATTTCCTTTTAGTGTCTAGTAATTATACAAACTTTATTATATTAACTAGATTGAAAAAATCAAAATTGGTTCTTAAATAAAATTTTCACAGTCACTTGTAATGGTATGAGATATACTGAGACACCACATTTGATCGTCATCGCAATTTTCATCCACCAGGAGTTTGAACCCTGTCTATCTTATTGTGTATCATGCCTACGGCTAACTGAAACTTATATAGGTACTTTGAACAATGTTAAAGTCATAGTAAACGACATGTAGTTGTTATTTCTGTTACTCTTTGATAATGAGATTCAAGATTTGACCCGGTGTGATGCTTGACAGGATCCGATTAACTTTACCCGGTCCGGTAAATATGAACTGATCCCGGTAAATTCTAATTCGGGTATAAGCTCTTACATGACAGTGACGTAAGTTTTCCAATTATATAATTGCCAAAAAATCTTACAACACTGGATTTTGTTGATTATATTTCAGCGTCCATATTAATCGTAAATAACTTGCATTTGGAAAGCTATACTCATGACCAATCGATATTTACCACATTAGCACTGGTTAAAGATTTATTGTTATAATAAACACTGTTACAAACATCATTGATGGAGAATCAAATGTCAGAAAATGCACACATTTTATGCATGCAAGGCTCCACGTAACAAATCACTTCTAATTGATCGCATTTAACGACCACATCGTTCACTGTATTTGTTATTCCTGCATACTAGTATAATTTTTGTAATTCAACATTCTGAATCAAAATCGTCGTTATAATCACTTATCCGACAACCATTATATTTCATAATCATTCAATTTTCATGAAAAAGAAAATGGTAATATTGTACAAATATCTGCTGTAAAATAGCAGTTAAACGCATTGAAAATGTTGATCAAATAGCGCAATTTATAATTTTGGATGAATTTAAAAATACTCTCATTGTTAATCCCCCGCCGCGAAGCGGGAGGGGGGTTATAGGAATGCCCTTCGTCCGTCCGTCCGTCCGTCCGTCAGTCCGTCCGTCAGTCCGTCAGTGTGTCCGAAACACTTTCGTGTCCGCTCCATATCTCATGAACGCTTGGACACATTTTCTTCAAACTCGGCTAAAGTGTTAACCTCATTGAGCTGATGTGCAGAAGGCATGAGGTGGTTACGCTGGCTCAAGGTCAAGGTCATACTTGAAGGTCAAATGTTATTTTCGTGTCCGCTCCATATCTCATGAATGCTTGGATACATTTTCTTCAAACTCGGCTAAAATGTTAACCTCATTGAGCTGATGTGCAGAAGGCATGAGTCGGTCACGCTGGCTCAAGGTCAAGGTCATACTTGAAGGTCAAATGTTATTTTCGTGTCCGCTCCATATCTCATTCAGGAGTGTCCCCCTTGCCTTACACAGACCACTTCTTGACCTGGATTGCACTTCCACAGTGATTTATTGTACTTGGTAAATAATAGTATGTCATGTTCACAATCATACAAATTATTTCATGATATATAAAGTTTTTAATTGAGTTACACATGTACTTTGTGGTTACCTAACACATCCTATACTTCATTGATGTTCACTTTTTGTACTGTTTGCCATGTAAAACTTGTCAGTAAACTTTTAATATATGTGCCTCCGAATTCTGAGATTCATACATAACTCCGGAAAGATAAATTGTCTTAAACTGATCTTCTATGTCTGCTACAACTATGCCAGGTTAAGGTGAACATAATCCTATGACCAAACAAATTCTAATATTTGGCCAGCGGCGGGGGATATAGCTGTCCTTTGGACTGCCTTGTTTACGTTTTGCATTGGCGAGTATTCCCAAAGACAGTCTGTAACCGGAAATAAACTGAATTTCAAAAATCTGTCGTCAAATCACAATTTGTTTGTCATTATGATTGTTTATGAGTATGACTATGATGAATTTTGCACTTGTGATTCCTAGCGGTGACATACGGAATGTCTAAAGAAATTGACGAATATATGCGGAATATGCAAATTAGTTATTTTTGTAAACAATTGAATGATTTAAGTAAAATATTCTTTCTTATTTATGCATTGTAGTAATGTTGTCGTCAACGAGTATGTACAGATTACATCTCGTAACAAAAATGTAGCACACACTTTGCTTTTCTGTCTGAAGAATATACACTGCATTTGCAAGAGTAATGGGCCTTTAAGGATATTCTTGGCAAAACCATGTATTATTGCAAATTGTATTCTTGTAGTAAAATCTGTATTAATGGATTTTCCAACAACTACATTTAAAAAGTAGTTTAAGTAAAACAATATCGTAGTTTATTATTTATTATTAAATCTCTATACATAGACAGTTGCAGTAAAAAAAAACATTTCTACATAACTTTTCCCATTTTTATCAAGGTTATAGAATTAACGAAGAAAGTAATGGTGCACTTAAGGAGACAGCGATGCTAAGTTCAAATGCAATATTTAAGGCTTTAAAATGACAATGTAAATTAAATTGCACTTATGAATGGAAACTCTGTGACGGTATCGCTGTGACGGGATAGTTCTCTTAAACCAGACATATTATCAGCTTTTCTTACAATATTTACATTATATCTCCCTGGTACTCCGACGGTTAACGAATGTCTTCATGGGTTTAACATTTTATTAATAAAACTAAATCTCTACATACTTAGATTTAAAATAGTGTTTACTATCCTGGGACAAATATATTTTCTGTTGTAATAATCATTTTGTTTACTCGAACATTTTGTCTCCAACAGTGTTAATTGCCAGCCCAGTGTCATTTCAGGCTTTGAAATTAACATTTTCATGTAAAAGACTTCAAATCGGGACCCCATCAACTGCAAACGGGAAAAAAGCGTTTTCAATGCACGTATTATTGCTGTCAATACATCTTTATGAGATATATACGACTCGAAATAACAACTTTGGAAGCATAATTTTCAGTACTCGACATAATTATAAAGTGTAAGAAATTGGTATAAGTTGTCTTAATTCAAAAGACACTGATGAATGAACCCCACCTATTTATTTTCTTTAGTTTGAAAAACCAATGCAATTACCTTGTCTGTTATTTTATGCGTATCACTTTAAAATCAGCATTACATAATGGAGTCCTTCTTAAGGTCTCAGGAATCGTGGCTTCTTGAATGTAAAGAGTATGAAAGACAATTCTCAATAGCTTTGCCGCTTTTTGTCCAATCGTTGTAAAATAAAGCTTTCAATTCATATTCAGATAAAGCAAGGTGATCTCTAAGCGACAGTAATATATGTATCAGTTTGTTGGCTTGCTTTACTTTGAGGCTTATTAAGACGTGCAGGTGCATTCTAAAGATACTTTTAACAGGAGTTTTCGTAAACTGATGTGTATAAAAATATTTTGTCGAATATTTCTGAATCAAGGCTTTGCGTCAAAATTAAGATTCACATGCTTTGCAAGCTGTAAACAATAATGGATATATGGACAACGAGAACAGTCCTCTGGATAAAAAAATATATATGTTCTCCGCTTGTTTCCTCATTGTCAACATCTTATTTTATTCAAATGACATACAACTGATTAAAAGCGTATTGGTTCAATCTTGCTTATTTGATTGGAGCCTCTATAGTTTTAGTAAACACGTAGGATTACCACGTGGTAATCATTTATCAAATAAATTATGAAATTATGTTAGTTGTCATTGCCAGTAAAGTTTTGTATGAGACATTTCTTATAACATTTGTGAATAACCATCGAAGAATCGTTCCTCAAAGAATTCATAGTGGTTATAAAGGAGTTCTCTTTAAAAGAATGTTGACGACGGACAACGACGGACGCAAATGATCACAATAGGTCACGTTTGTGACTTTGTACTCAGATAAGCTTAACATTTTTATGTTCAAGTAGGTTAATGTTGCCGATAAGCCTACGGTAACCATGGTCACCGATGTCAGAAGGACATGATGTAATTAAGATGAAGTCATTCTAAATGCTCACTATTAGCAGCTGCTGGCAATGGAATGCTTTATCCAGAAACTCTTCTGGCAAATTTTTCGTCTGGTACCCTTTTTCATAATTAATGGTGCCATCCCTCTTCAGACACAAAGTAATGGAGCATATTAACAACGTAAATTGGTTATATAATACAGACATTCAAGAGGAATAAGTGGCGATGTGATTTATTTTGTAATCTTTAAAATGGGACGATTAACGTTTTTATCTCATGATTAGTAATTTAAATGTTCGCTTTTAGAGGAAAGTGACGCATACTATGGTATTTTTTCTTCAGCTGTGTGCATGTATTTCTAAAATAAAAATGTTCTACCACTCGTTTTGCAATTGTGTTCGATATACCGACGGCGTGTTAAAAAGTAATAAAGGTTTCATAAACGTGATTGATACAATTACGTTATGGTATTGACTAGAAATCTAAAATTGTGTATATCTTTCGAGACAATGTAATAGTTTTTCAAGTAATGGAAGATAATATAATCCGTACGAGACATTTGTCCTTGACGTCTTTGTTTTCATTTTATAATTTGTTATTTCGCTTAAGGCATAATTCCAGGAATGCTCTTTACAAAATCAGCATGTTTATCACATAATTAAATTCCAACTGAAATATTTTTTTTCTGTTATCCATAAATAAGTAACGTTCAGCTAGATAACTAATAGATATTCTGTGTATTCCATGATTAATCAATATAATGAACCAAACAATATCAAATATAAAGAAATAACAGGCAATATTCATGTCTAAAAGGAGACAAATAGATAAGCTACCAGAATTATTGAATAACACCCCGCATGTTTCACTTCTTAATTGAAAAAAAAAAAGATTTTACTAGTGTATGAACTTCACGAATCACAGTTTGAACCAAGAGAGGCACATAATAGAAACTTTCAGCAACTAAAGTTTTGTATATTTGCTTCCGACCTTTGAATTTTACTTGCTTTAAAATGTTCGATTCTTCGACAATCACGACTGTGATCTCAAGGGAGGTATAGGACTTGTGATGAACAGAAGTTATGAGCTTTGTAAACTGCATGCCTGATATATCGTGCTTGATAGAAGGAGAGAAACATTCAGACTTGCAATACATAAACTTAAGTCAGGGTGTAGTAAAACGTCTCAAAATAGTGATGTCTCCAAAACTCTGGAAAAGCTTGTTAATGTGTATGTTCTTCAATCTTGGGTACTTATTTCAGCCAGAAGAGAATATTCTACATACAAATTTAAGTCATGGACGTACATGCCCGAGTTTTACCGACGGTTGACATTTTCAGTCTTGTTGACAGAATATCAACAATTCATTGGCGGGGTACAGCTGATGATATGCAGTCCTATACATATGACGTGTCACATACCGTGCAATGTGTTTTGTTAACGTGCTGCAAATATTTGTTAATTTTACTACCAAGTCAGATGAGTGAAAAATAAACGTAAATTTCCGCAGCATATGGGAAAGGCTTCTGACCACCTCCTAATCATACACATTTTTTTTCCTAATTTGTAAATAACGTAAATAAAATATTTATCCTCTAACCACTCTCACACTCAAAGGAGAAAAGACAAACACAAACAACTGTATCGGATATGTCACCTGCATTGCAGTATGTTAATGATCGATTATATACTTAAATTGTGTATTACAATGTATAATCACAACCAATTAAAATCCCGCAATGGCTTAGTCACTTATCTGTAAACGTCTACATGATGTGCCAAAAAAGAAAAACCTGCAAACATATAAATGTGGATGACTCGAAGGGAGCATAACTAGCGTCTGTACTCTGCAATGCAGTGACTTCGAATGACTCTAATGCCGCCTGTCGCGGTACACATTACTAACATGCACCAGTAGCATAGTACTGAAAGGACTGATACGGGGATAATTAGATTGTATGTGTACATATTCATGCTTCGCTGACTGCTGTGATATTTTAGTGTGTAATATGTACATAGTGATAATTGCTCGTTGTGTGTGAAGTTTGTTACTAATGTCGAGAAGTCTGATGAATTATTTAAGGTAAAGTCCCTTAATGGTTCCACTACATTTCGGACACCATGGCCTTTCACGGAGATAACCAAGGTTTCCTAATGTTTCATTAGGATACCTTGATTATCTTGGTAGAGGTTAAATGGTCCAAGACAAAGCGGAACCATTACAGGGACTTTACCTTAAACCAACTTTTAATTCCAAATGAGACTCTTTCTGACAAAATTCCGTCGTATGTCATACGCGAGGTCAACATGCGCTTGAAGACATCTAAAATCAAGGGAAATTTGAGAAAGTTGACAATAAGCATAGTGGATGGTTCAGATTAAGAATGGATGAACAACTGGTTTCTTAACAATTGACGACTTTTAAACGACATCAGTATGCAAATATTCACCTCATTACGTTTTTTGAGCGGAAACATTTAACCAGTGCCAAGTAGATTAAAATACTAAAATAGTTTGTTTATCCGATTTTGAAAATTGACTGATCACAAAATGTGAGAATGGAGGTGTTAGAATATGATTGAAAATGACTAAAAATCAACCAAAACAACACAATGTTCCGGCAGTGTTGTATTCATGCTGTACTCTCCTGATTTGAAACTGTTAAAATCCCCGGAAAGAAAGCCTCCCCTTTATTATTTCGGCTTTTTAGACAACAATACTGTCAACATTTGGACAATGAAACTTCAGAATTTTGAAAGTCGAGTTGGCATCTTTATGCTGCCCTTTTTGCGTCAGAAATCGTTGAACACACAAGAGACTTCAATTTAATAAGGGTTGATTGTTATTAGCTTTAAAGACCTGCACGAATATCAGTGTCTTGTAAAGCTCATGAAATTTGGTCTAAGACCTGGGTGATTTTTTAAAAAACTTGCCATATTTGTAAATGAAACATTTTATTATATCATAAATTATTGATTTTAAAAGATTAAACAAAACTTAGGAATATTAATTTGAATAGAGTACATACATTGGATTCAGAATATCTGTGTCTATTACATTGATCAAAATTAAGTTAACTGATTCTATTTTCTATATAAGATGTCGTATTTAAAAAGTTACTGATCATCTTATAAACGCAACTCTTAATTAAAAAGAAACAGAGAGAAGTGACTGCGTTTCCTTGCTCTATAATTTCAGCAACATAGTCAAAATAGCCACTCAATCCTTTTACATGCTTATGGTATTAAATGCATGAAGTACTTACTTTTTCTACTCGTCGCTATGAAATTCAGTCATTTGGAGACTATGTCTACTTAGTGCTGCCACTCTCAGTATCCCGCTGTAGACATGTGGCATGATACCACGATTAGTCACATTATCCTGACACCGGGCCAACCAGTCATTGTGCTACCCTTTAGTTAATTGATGAGCGCCAAGCAAGGGAGCTATACCTGTACCGTTTTACGACGTTGGTATGTCGCGGCCAGGATCTGAACACACGACCTCCCGATTCTGGGGCGGATATTCTAACCACTTGCCCACGGGGACTTGTCGAAACCTAATTTATGTATCCCGTTGGTACTTTACGGATCTCTGTTCCAAGGCGGTAACTGATGGTATTTCTCTATTTTAATGTAATGTGTCTCCGTGTCTTTTTTTGTCCATTTTTCTCTACTTGTATGTCCTGCAGATGGTTATGTTGGATTTCTTATAGGAACTGAACGTGTTTCCGTATTGCTATAATCATTTCAGGTTTATTTAGATAAAATCGCAATGGTTTACAGTTCCGCTGTTTTATAACGTTGCTTGTTTATGTCATAAATACGTTCGGTAAATTGTATATCAGCCATGCATATTATTTACAAAATGTGTTAATAATTTAAATGTTTATTCAGGAGAGAGATCGAGAGAGATTTAACAAAACTGTCACAGCGTTGTCCTCCTTGCTTTCAGCTGCTTACATAATATTTTTAATGATGTATATTATAATGGCAAAAACTATTTTCAGTCATATATATTTATATATATTATCTTTATAGTATTTTTTTTTTCGACAGCATGTCTGCTTTCTAGAGCATTACATTAATGCCCCCACTATGCAAAAACCCGTAATTGCATCGAGCTATGCTATTGCAGAACAGAACATATATTTATTAAAACTTGTTCACTACAAGATACATAGTCATTTTTAATATACAATTCAAAGTAAATATAAAAACAGTGGCACATGATCAGAGTGAACACAAAAAGAAAAGAAAAAAGATACATGTATGTTTATAATTATAAACTTATCTATGAGAATAGTACATAACGCGAGGTAGAGTTATATTGGTGGTTAAAGTTTCATACGCTATTAATTCAATAGTATTGAATAGATGAAAATCTAAATGCAAACGCTTGCTTATGGAAAATGTACCACTCTGGTTCAACAGTGTGCTCCTTGAAGATGTATGCTACAGTAACAGTTTTTTTATTATACAGACAAAGAATGAAAACAAGCGGAGATATTTTTTTTAAAATTTGCATGATTACAGAGAAACACACTAGAAACAAACTTATGGAAAATATTGGAGGTCCCAATTCTACTTTTTAGTTATCTGCCCTGAAAATGAGTTATTTGCTCGTTTAAGTCCTTTTCAAGTTTGGTTTTACGCAAAGTGTAGAATGGCTGCCGAAACAAATATAACAAACATAAATTCATATTTTTTATTCACTTAATATCAGAGGGACCGTATGGTCCGGTATTTAGAAACAAATCCCTTGGACCGCCAATTATACATGATCCTAAAAAATATACGCTCGAAAAGAATAGCCTGGAAAGAGCGATTGGATATAAAAACAGCAAGTTTACGGACAATTTATTATCTAATCATTTTAAGTTAGTGTTTTTTTTTATTAATATATTTCATTTTGATAACATGCCTGCACAGGTCTGTGTTTTTTAAATGCAGAAATATTGTTGTAGGACCGCAGTAACACTTGAAAACGATGTTATAATCAACCGAGAGCGAGATAAATAGATTCCATTTACAGTAAATGTTCTTAGAAGGCAAACTGATTAATTAAACATGAGTATTCACCAGTACACCCTCTATCAAAACATATTTATTACTTTTTAGTTTTAGGGAGAGAAGTTATAAATAAGCTAAACAAATTAATGTCGATGATGTTACTGCATTCTTTATTCAGGAAAAGCCGCTTCAAATCTCATTAAATGCCCGTATCATATGTTTTAATCATAATCCGAGCTTATAACAAAGTATTCTTATATAATGAAATGAAGCCTGGATTAAATATATCAAATATGTAACTTCCAGTTTAGATTTACTCTATAAAATATTTGCCCGTATCGGTTAAATTCTAAGAAATGTGTTTTATATGTATACGCGAGAATCTTGTATTCATATTTCAGTACAAAATTAGACATTGCTCAACCATTATTTATATAATTCGTTTCGTTTAATATGTCCATTATCTTGTCTGAAGTAACGTTTAGCAAAGAAAATGCTCGCTAAAATTATTTTTACTGCTCCCGCATACTCTTACAATCGGTCCCATTGACTACGTGGTTAGAGGGGTCCAGGACATATCAGAGTTGTTACAATGGCACGTACTGGTATATTGGTATAACACGGCTGTGCTTTGCGCTCATAGATATAGACATGGCTTAGTATCAGGATAATGAACAGAACAGAACAGAATATGCCTTTATCTATGACTTGTACAAAGTACATTGTCGACACTGAAATACAAAAAGTACATACAAATACTAGGTCACGTGATCACATAAGATTACTATTCTAATGATTTAATGTGTTAACATCATTTATCCTTAATGTCGTCACGGGAACATAATTAGGATGAACAAGTAATTTAGGTAAAAAATAAGTGGATGTAATCAGTTAACAATGTGATGCAGCGTCTCATATCTAATCCTAATCGCCTTTTTATAATGCATTGATCTGATTGTGTGAGATTATGTTTGTTGCATATCTACCTAAAGAATGTGCCGAAATTCTCAGCCCAGTAAGACAATATCATATGCTACTTGGTGCAATATCAAGATACTCTGATTTTTTTCAAAATTGGGCTTCAAATGATTAAATAAATAAATAAAATAAATATAATGTACTCCTAGATTAATTATCCGTATACAAGTGTTGTATAAAATTTGTTTAAACAGTTGACAAAGTAATTGGGAATAACCTTGGCTCATTCCAAATATACGCAAACCCATATTATTTAACCGATATTTTACGTAGAAACCTAGTTGACAATAATGTGACAGTGTGTGGTTTTATGTAACTTACCTTTTACGTGATATCGCAGGGAATCAGCACTATATCTGCTCCATGTCGACGAAAGTCCCAAAATTACGGAAATAGTATCAGTGTCACGTTCCACTCAAGAAATCAAAGATTCGAGCATGCTATAATGATAAATTTTACCGTCCGTGATTAAAAAAAAGATTTTTTTAAAAGCATGTAGATTTTTTTTTGCAAAGTCCAAAACTAAAACTGAACATATTTGTATTAATTCTTCATCAAAAGGTGTCATTCTTGGATGTACACGCATGATGTATTTCCTAGATGTTATTAACGAAACGTCACATAATAAGTGAATAAGTGGCATATGGACGTTAACTCCAAAACATCAAGAAACATTCAGATAATTGGAAAAAAAAAGCAGCACCAGGAGTATCGTTATATCTAACAAAATACAAATTGACTCATGCTTCATCAAGTTAAAAGCCCCAGACATATCGAACATTACTCTAATCATTCATGACAAAATGTATTTAATTAAATTGATGGATGACAGGGGAAACCTCGATGTCTGTTGTAATACGGATTGACTAATATTTAATCCTTATGGTTTTCGATTAAATTTGGATCAAATTGTCTGTATTGATCGGTGTCATTGATGTTAAAGGAAATGGTTTTATGTGTCTGCAAGGGCCATTAAACATTCTTTTGTGTCATATTGATTGATATAAAATATGAGTCCTTCTCTATTATTCCCATGAATGATCAAGTGTGATAAATACACATACTGTTTTATACTGACTTTAATATGCGATGTGAATTTTACGCTAGATGGCATATAATCAAAACAAAGAATATGTTTTATGTACATATATATATTGTATTTGATGGAGTAAAAAAAAAGGTCTTTTGGTTAAACACATCATTTATCCCTCTATGTTGTTGTTACGTAAAATGTGTAACAAAAAGAAATGTCAGCAACAAGCTTTACAAAATTTAAATTTTATTCAGCTAACAAGTTACAAGATAAAACAATGTTGTTGTATTTTATTACAAATAACGTAATACAATATCTTTGTGAAATTAGAGTTATGCTGAACCAAGTCAATGTCTATGAAATCCACTTACTTGACCAAAATCAACCCTTATTTTAAATTCAATATAATAATCCCACACACTTGTAGCTATCTCTGCTTGACTTTCTGATTATGATCACTTGCGCTTCATAAATCAAAGCGCTGAAGGTACTGACGTGCATCTGTCTCGAGTGAAAGTGTTTAACGAGCTGCAGATCTGCTGGGTAACTTATTTTTTGCCAGATACCAAACTTAAATAAAATAATGAAATAATTTTGTTTTAAGTTTGATCCCTTTTGAGCTAGATATGCATGTTGATATAAATCTCATAAACTGCGGGGAGGAGAAAGAGGGAGAGTAAGAGAGGCGATGTGCTAATTGTTAGCAGTCCATTGAAACAAATAATGTGTTAATCTTTTCTTTGTTAATGCAAGGTTAAATCGGGTTTATAACATTGGTTTTTTTGGCGTCGCTTGAAAATTTGATCCCGATTTATTAAATTTACTTTGATAAACAAAAGAAATATGGCAATCCTGTTCTCTCAGCGCTATCAACGCTTTGATTTGTATTCAGAATGAGACGGTATAGTCTCTATTTATAAATGCGAAGGTCAGTGATTGGCTCATAATTAATATCGGATAGTAGATAAATAGGTTTGGATCATTTTATAGTGTAACAAATAACCCCAGAAGGTGTCTGAGGTCGATTAGCTTGATGTTATTATTAGTTTGTATCGGACTTCAAGCTTATGAGTTATTGTAACACCATAAAATGACCGAAACCAGCATATTTACTATCCAAAATTATTAACGAGCCACCTTTGCATCAAATCAAACTATAATCCTCCGCATGGTCAAGTGATAGTTATGCAACATCATAAAAAAAATAGCTTTTTTTGTACTTTTATGCCATGGACAATTATTGTTTCCCGTAAATATTTATCTTTGACACAAACTTTATTTTTCAGCATTTTTGCTTAATCTCAGCATACCTGTGTTGCAGAGTTATATTTAAACTTTCGATCATTTGTACAATACTAAGAGGTTCTTCGGTTATCAAATGCTCAGACAATAGGTACTATAGTAGTGAGTGACTACGTCATACACAGCTTAAAATCAACTCTATTTATGCTTGCATAGTATGTTCCAGAATGATACGTTTACCATGGAATAGAATTTTTCGGAATATATATCAAAGGTTTAAAAGATTTTGAACACAAAAAATAAACAAAGTAATATGGAAAATTCTGTCAACATCCACAGTGTTCTAAGTTGCACCATCTAAAGTAGGTCAGAAAGAGATTGCTCGTAAAAGTTATTTCGAAATTTAATTCGTCTCTTTCCTTGAGGCAGTGTTAAAGGCGTTTGAGCGTGTTTTTTTTTCTAACGGACAGATTTTTCTAAAAATTTGCATATAAGTACTTTAGACTTTTACTAAAAGATACATGAATTTAAAATAGGGGGTCACGATGCTTGTTTTAGAGATCAAGCTTATAGTAGAGCATCACTATTTTCTGCATACTGTAACAGCATATTAAAATGTAAATTTTTTTTACACATTTTACACATAATGTATTCTATAAGTTACAGATAAAAATACTGTTAAATATGCATTGAAAATGCAAAAAGGGCAAAAATCTCATTTGTGCCCGGACCAAAATGTATACAAAAACTATCCCAAAAATGTGAATTTTTATATATAATTTTCTAAATAAAAAAAATTCAACGAACAGATTTCCTTTATTTTTTCATAGTCAGTTCTCTGATATAAATGCTTTCTGAAAATGTAAAAAATACATACCTCACCAGATTTTATTTTAACTAAAACTGCTTTTTTTATTGAAATTTTAGCCAAATTTGCATAAAAACACTAAAATGTGATTTTTTGTACCTTCAAAAATTGGCAAATATAATTTTGATGATATTCTTAACACATGAATCTTAAAACTTGAGATTTTTTCAATCAGTCTACTAAAAATAAATGAGAAATTCAAAAAACTTTTTTTTTCCAAAATCAAAATCAGCTGTAACCCGCTGAAACGTCCTTAATTTTAGATAAGCACGATAGGACGTTGTGTGCACACGTTTCACAATGTCACAGGTAATATGTTCATTTACCACACGCACCGTTCACTTCTTATCTAATGAAAATTACACCAAGATTAATGCGTTATATCAAATACACGATTACTACCAATGAAGCTACTGCATACATCATTAATTGAGCCACAATAATGGTTCATCATTTTTACCTTTGGTGCTGAAGCTGTCATTTGCGTGTAAGCAATTTGACACTATCCCTTTTACTGTATCGCATGCTTGTCAGCGTTAATATATATATACCTTCAATGTCAAAAACTGTTGAATTAAATACATGATGTTAATAAGTCCGTTTTGCACAATTTTAGATTAAAGCCAATATTTAACACCATTTTTCTTTAGATAGCAATGTTATAAATTTGAAATATCTCAACTTGCCCTTTGTTTGAGCAATAAAGTATATTAATCAAATTTCGAATAATGCAATTGTTGCGAAATTAAGTCTAATTTAATATACATCCATTTTTGAAAGATACAAAAAGATTTAAAATTATTTTAAGAACACTTTCAGCAAAAATTAATACCATCAGGCAAATTCAGTCACATAGTTTATAAAATGAAAAGGGGATTTGACGCCTTAGGCTGTTAAAATATTTTGAAGTAAGGATGAAATTCATTTCCTTTGAGAAATGCTGTTTAAATTTCATATTCCTTTGAGACAACAATGCCGATATTCATATCATTTATTTGCATATATTGAATAAAGTAGGATCGGTTTCTGAAGTTTTTCCCCGAATAATATATATATGTCGCTTAATGCAGTTTTCCATTAACGTGCTTCATGTTATTAACTACGATCAAGCTCGCCCGATTACGTTCAAAAGGTTCATGTCTAGACAAAAGGACGCAACCGGGCAAAATGTCGTGGCGTTTTCTGTTGTAAAACGCAATATATGTGACTGCAGGACATTGTTTTGCATCTGAATGGTTCAACCGTGTCACTTATTTATGCTGCATGGTCTGATTTATGTATCGCAAAACACGTCTTTTTTTCTAACTTCTAGATTCAGCTTAGTTTCTTTTTGTCAAATATAAACGCTCAAAGATGCAATTCAAGCTATCCTGATTCAAGATACAGTAACCTAAACACAAATGTCCATCCGTTTCATTCTTGAAACTATTCAAAATTGTACCAAATACATTTTGATATTTTGAATCGTATCCTGATTTTATACCTGGTCAAAAGTACTGCATTAGTTTTATTTTTGGTGGATTGATATTGCCTTGTTTGCGGCTTTTGTCTGATACTTAACAATAAATCCATCCTCATTATTTGTATCACCATTTTTTATGGCAACTCAATGGTGTCCCTAAACACATACTTGTCAAGGTCACCGTTAAGGAAGCAATGTCGGGATGTGTCAATAATCCACACCGACGGTAGCATTTTTCTACATGACGGTTATAATGACATGTTATTTTATTTATTCCATATTTTCGGCCATAGTTTTTTCCGACTTTTTTCAAATAGCTCTTCATTCCATGAATAATGTAAAATATTCCGCATAATTTTACATTTGGGCACTAAAAACACTATCCATAACCTTATTTTATGGCTACTTAAACCAACATTGCATTTTTTAGTTTGAAATGATAAGGAGTCCAAGATAATTATATTAAGTGTGGTCAAATATTTCTGAGAGTAAGATTGAGTATGTTCTTGCTTAGTTTTGCAAAATTTGAGAAATGATCACCATCATCACTAGT
>CM037779.1:13727362-13777362 GCA_021229015.1 Solen grandis
AACTTAGATTTTTGGTATGTAGCATCATCTTATGGGCCACTACCAAGATTGTACAAATCATAGCCCTATGGTGATAAATGACCCCGCACCAGGGGTCACTTGTTTTACATAGAGTTATATAGGAAAATCTTAAAAAATCTTCTTCCATGAATGCATAAGGCCTAGAGCTTAGATATTTGGTATGAAGCATCATCTTATGGGCCACTACCAAGATTGTACAAATCATAGCCCTATGGTGATAAATGACCCCGCACCAGGGGTCACTTGTTTTACATAAAGTTATATAGGAAAATCTTAAAAAATCTTCTTCTATGAATCCATAAGGCCTAGAGCTTAGATATTTGGTATGTAGCATCATCTTATGGGCCACTACCAAGATTGTACAAATCATAGCCCAATGGTGATAAATGACCCCGCACCAGGGGTCACTTGTTTTACATAGAGTTATATAGGAAAATCTTAAAAAATCTTCTTCCATGAATGCATAAGGCCTAGAGCTTAGATATTTGGTATGTAGCATCATCTTATGGGCCACTACCAAGATTGTACAAATCATAGCCCAATGGTGATAAATGACCCCGCACCAGGGGTCACTTGTTTTACACAGAGTTATATAGGAAAATCTTAAAAAATCTTCTTCTATGAATCCATAAGGCCTAGAGCTTAGATATTTGGTATGTAGCATCATCTTATGGGCCACTACCAAGATTGTACAAATCATAGCCCAATGGTGATAAATGACCCCGCACCAGGGGTCACTTGTTTTACATAGAGTTATATAGGAAAATCTTAAAAAATCTTCTTCTATGAATCCATAAGGCCTAGAGCTTAGATATTTGGTATGAAGCATCATCTTATGGGCCACTACCAAGATTGTACAAATCATAGCCCTATGGTGATAAATGACCCCGCACCAGGGGTCACTTGTTTTACACAGAGTTATATAGGAAAATCTTAAAAAATCTTCTTCTATGAATCCATAAGGCCTAGAGCTTAGATATTTGGTATGTAGCATCATCTTATGGGCCACTACCAAGATTGTACAAATCATAGCCCTATGGTGATAAATGACCCCACACCAGGGGTCACTTGTTTTACAAGAGTTATATAGGAAAATCTTAAAAATCTTCTTCTATGAATCAATAAGGCCTAGAGCTAAGATTTTTGGTATGTAGTAGCATCTAATGGTTCATTACAAAGATTTTCAAAGTCTTGGCCCTACGGTGATAAATGACCCTGCGCCCAAGTCTTCTCTGAAACCATATGGCCCATTGCTTAGGTATTTGGTGTGTAGTATTGTCAGGGGTAAAATGTTTTAGATTAAGTTATATCAGAATCCTTGTCTGTTTAAAAACCTTGACATCAGTTGAAGCAATGGTACTCAGGTGAGCGATTCAGGGCCATCATGGCCCTCTTGTTAATTTTCTACTTTTTCCAACAGTAATTTTATAGCCAAATTTATAGTTGCTGTACAATAAAATTAAATCTTTTTTTGGGGGTATAGCTAAGAGTATCTTTTGAAGGGTATAGCTTTGAGTGATTTCATATTTCTGATTAACAATATTTTGAATAAGCTGAAAGGAGCTAGAAACCCTATTGTCATGGGTTATGTGTGTATGTCACTGTGCAGGCAATTCAATGAAACATGTAGGGGCCACGTCTGCCAAGTTGAAAGTAGAGCAGCAACAGCGCCAGCGGGAGAGTGCCACGCCCGACACAGGACTGCAGCAGCCAACGCCCAAAACTGTCACAGGGTGGGAGGATGTGCCCAAAGGTTGGTTCCATCACCACCTTGTTCAAACCTGTGGGCCACTTTGGTGTTTATGAGGGTTTGCTTAAAATAAAAACTGGCATGCTGCATTTATTCTTCTAGAGTTCATCACTGGAACAAACATTACTGCATGATGTTCATCAGTTATGATACATAAGGGAGGCATGTTTGGATGAAAAAAAAGTTACGATAGTACTCTAGAAAGATTTAAAGAGTTATTTCTGGGTTTGGATGAAAAAAATTTTATATCCCTTTTTCTCTGCATGTTTAACCATAGATATGCTTGCAGACCTCTCATAGATGGTGTTAGTGATATCCTGTCCTTGTGCTTTATCTATCCAGCCATCTTGTCTGTTCTTTTAATTAATGTACATCACCTTTAGACTGCTTATTCCATGTAATATATCAAGTCATCAGTTAATCTTTTCAGGGTAATACATAATTTCTGATCATTTGTTAGTTTTGTTTGTTATTCTTTACGTAATGTGTAATAGATTTCTCTACACTTACATGAAATGTGATTACTTTCTTACTTGAGTCAAGTACATGTTTTGCAAAATAGATGATAGAAAGCACTAGAAGTAGAAATTTCAATTATGTATACTAGGCCCATGTAGACTTGGGTCAGAATTACAAAGGTCAGTCACAAGGTCATTCAGCTAGAAAACTTGATTATATATGAATAGATTTATGACTAACCTACCTTTTTTCCAATGTGTCCACTATAGCCAGTGTATTAACCAAGGTTTCCAATCTCTGTATATCCCTATGTTGACAATGCTTTATCCCCCTTTCCCTACGCAGCCATTCATAGTGTTCCGACCTCTAGCACTGATCTCCGATCACACCAGACCTCAGGTCACCATGGTAGCAGTGTGGCTGGAGCCCAGCCTCGCGTTGGTGCGGTGACATACAGTAGTGGGTCAGCGGCTTCGTACGCCAATGCAGTACAAATCTATACCCAGAAATTATCCACATTGAGACCAAGGTCAGCCAGCAGTGGGGCCCAGAAAACAGGTACTTTGTCCCCAACCAGGCTTTTAATACCACAATACTGACAATATAACTCTTAACCACTCAGGTTGCCAGTTTACACCTTGGTATACCATTGTTAAACCAGATCAACCTGAAAGCATTTCTCACTTTTTACAGGTTTTACTGTGTTAACCCTTATCTCCAGGTACTGAGGAGTTGCCAACCAGGCCTACCTTTATACTAGATAGGGGACTGTGAGAAGGTGCCTGTGACACCTGGGTAGGGTCAGCTGGTTTATGCCCAACTGTCCCACTTTTTGATATTTTGTTTCCCAACTGTCCCACTCAAGATTTTTAGCACCTTGCTGGGTGTGTTTTGATAAGGGATTATAATCTATTTCAAACTACAACACATTAAAATGAATTGAAGTTGTATTATCTGATTTTGTTTCTGATTTTTTTTTTGATTTTGTATTTTAAGAGGTAAAATTTCATGTTTTAGTTATATTGTATTATTTCTTTCTAAAATGTGTTTATTAAGGTCCATTAATTAGGGTTACTAAATTAATTGTAATTTATAGTGTAAACATGCATTCCTTTGATCTCTGGCTTTAAAGCTTATGTGAATTGATAAAGATAAAAAATAATTTGAACTTATTAAGATAATTATCACCTCTGCTACTTTTTTCTTTAAATTGTGTTAATTGATTGGTCCAACTAAAGTCCATTTATCCTGTATATATTGCTAAGTGATTGGATTAAGAAATACAAACAAGTCCTTTGATCTAGCAGTTTACTACTTAAGGTAAACAATTTGATTTGAAGTAATTAACATTTTTGGTTATCAATTTATTGTGACTTTCAAACTGTGATATCTCATTAATGAACTGAACTGTATCAGATACAATATATTTACATTCTGATGTAAATGTCTTCATTTGATAGTAAAATTTCACTAAGTAACATCGTCTGAAATTATAAGCTAAAATGGCAAATGCACAAGTGAGTGTGCAGTTTGTCAAGAACCAACGTGGTGGTGATAGTCTGGTTTACAATGGATTCAGATACCAGGTCAAAAACCGAAAACCAACAAGGGTGTACTGGGTCTGTCATGTCCGAACCTGTTCTGCTAAAATCACAACAGCTGACAACATTCCAGTTTCTGTGACCAATACCCATAATCATGCAGCCGAACACATGGAACTGAAGCGCCATGAAATAAATCAACTCATGCGAAAGAGGGCACGCGAAGAAACCACGCCGATTCCGTCAATATATGAAGAAGTCATATCCAGTCTGAGAGACAGAGAATGGGACGAAGATGCAGAACAAGTCTGCAAAGGATTACCAACCTTCCCCTCCACCAAGTCATCTCTATACAGGGAAAGAGGTGCATTGAGACCGGGGATACCAAAGTCCAGGAGTGACATAGATTTGGATGGAAAATGGACTGAAACGCACACTGGTGAGCAGTTCCTACTGGTTGATGAGGCAGAGAATGACAACAGGATGCTGATTTTTGCTACAAGAACAAATCTCCAGCATCTGGCACAGAACCCAACCATATATGGAGACGGAACATTTTATGTGTGCCCAGACATATTCAGCCAGGTCTACACACTCCATGGATATATTGATGGACACATGTATCCGTTAGTGTTTGCCCTTCTGCCTGGAAAAAGTGAAAGGATTTACTGCAGACTTTTTCAACATCTTCAACAGAAATGCAGGGAAATAGGAATGGAACTGGGACCAGACACACTCCTGATAGACTTTGAGGCAGCAACCAAGCAGGCAGCTCGCAGAGTGTTTCCAAATGTGAATGTGAAAGGGTGTTTTTTTCATTACACACAGTGTGTTTGGCGGAAGATACAGAAGCTTGGCTTAGTTGGACTGTATTCTGAGAATGAGGACTTTAAGAAACTAGGAAGAAGAGCTGCAGTTCTGCCTCTAGTCCCCATACAACATGTTGAAGATGTGTGGTTTGTCGCACTGACGGATGCTGAAAATGCAGAGATTCCAGTGGATGTTTCAAGGTTCACAGACTATGTCACTGAACATTGGGTTGAGGGAGACAAGGACAACTGGAACCATTTCGAGACAGAAGGACCAAGAACAACAAACAACTTGGAAGGCTGGCACAACAAACTAAAGAAAAGTATGAGACAGTCACATCCGAACATTTACAAGTTCTTGGAAACAATACAAAGGATTGAAGCTGCCAATGCTATCAAAATTCTTCAGCACAGTGCCGGAGGAGTGAGAGAAAAGAAGAGGAGGAAATACCGACAACTTGAACAGAGACTGTCTGCCCTGAAACACAAGTACATGGCTGAAGAAATCACTGTGATGGAGTATGCCGATTGTGCATCGCATTTGATTCGGTTTGACGAGTAACTCTGTATAGAACAGATCAGTAGGGTGGAATGTCACAGTTGTTTAAATGAAATGCTTGTTTTCAAATTAAAACAAAATACAATAAATTGTACCACATCCGAATATAGCCCTGTCTTTATTTGATTTGTTCATGACACATGAAATAAAAATAATAAATATATGAAAACATAAAGAGTTTGTTTTCTTCATTTCAGAGAGAGAGAGAGAGAATACTGACAACATCCTAAAACATAATAAGTATTATAAATACTTATTATAAATAATTTTGCTAATAGCATATAACTTATTATAAATACTAATGCAATATATTACTAACCATAAATACTATTGCAAATTGCTCTTAATAATATAAGACAATAAGACAAATAATTGCACTGAAATATTCCATCCATTTAGGTAAAGACTATAGTCACTCATCCATGACAGTCTATTGTTATCCAATTAAGCATGATTCCCAACTGTCCCACCTTGATTTTTACTGTTTTATATAAAAGTGGGACAGTTGGGAAGACACCGGTCAGCTAATATTGTAATAAGAGTAACGCTGGTACAGGTGTCTGTGTTGAAATATTCAGGTAAATCTACCATGAAAAATCATCAGTCAGTTCACAGGATAATCAAAATATAACCATATTTTGAGGTCAGTACAGAATTATGATAACTGCATATAAAGAAACAGTTACTATAGTTTGTCACCAAACCCAAGTATTTTGAAGTCTTTAATGTTCTTTGTCTGATACACAACAGTGGGAAAGTTTTTAATATAACAAACTTGTTTGAAGAAAAAACATTGAAACAATTCAGAGATTCAGATTGGATCGGCCCTTCAGTCCAGGGCCTATAAAAGCTACAGATGACCGGAAAAAATAAACTCAGTACGCCCATCGGGCCGATAAAAATACAGTTCATCAGACAATGTGACCAACAAATGTCTGTACCGGGCGGTGAAATTTCGACAATTAACCCTTTACTTCATAGAGTCCCACTCTGACTCATCTACTTATTACTTCATACAGACGCATTTTGACTCAAATACCCGTTACTTCATGAAGACTCAATTTGACGCAGTCATTTTTTAACAGCATAAAAGTTCCTTATCGGCAAAAAAGACTAAATAGCAATGTTGCTGTTGAAACTTTAATCATATTACAATCTATATAAAAAAATTGTTTGTTTTGAAAATAATTACATTAGAAACATTTTGATACTTGGGGTTGCCGGTTTGTATGCGTGTTCAGACTCATACGTTGTAAGAAATTTCGACCACCGGAAATATCGATATTTGCCAAAGTTTTTACGTATTAATATCTTTCTTTTTCATAATTACTGGATTCTTTAAATTCAAAAACATATATCAATCAATAAAATCAGGAATATGACTAAATAAACAGAATGATGCATGTCAGGTTTCGTTTTCTTTTCTTCATGCTGTTCAAGTTCTATCCAGTGGAAAATTACCTATGCAAATTTATTCTTCTCGTGCTATTTTTTAAACATTAGCGTCTGTCTATAAAAAAAACCAATAGAATTGTCAGATACCATAAATCACGAGCCACGTGCCCATTTGATTGTCTAAACAAGTGTCGTTAAAACGGGAAATCGGCGAGTCTTCTAAGAAATAAACAGGCCGTTATAAAATGTCGGCAAGAAACTGTCAATGATGATTGAAAAACAAAGAGTAGATAAGGAATCAAAGGCTGTCGATCTACTATTGGGGGAATAAAATATATACTTTTAATTGATTTGTCAGCACTTTCAAATTAGATCGTATTTAAAGAACACGACTGTCGCAGAATGGAAAATCATTCTGACGAGTCTGATTTTTCGGATTTTGCTGAATTCGCCTTGACTTTGATTAGATAGAAGTCATATAAATTACAATTCTGTGTTTATTTGATTTGATAAACAATCAAAATATCCTTATATGTCCAATCTTTCTCTCACTCATCATCTTCAAAATTCCAGAAGTATGAATGATCTCACATTTCCATTTAAAGTTGAATAATTTATTATTACCTGCTGTTTTCTTGAGTCAATAAAATTGTGAAGATATTTTTTTTGCTTTCATTTGTAAGATCTTTTATGCTTAAGGGTTGGTTGGGTTCTCTTTTGTGACATACTAATTCCATACTGAAGAAATGCATCCCTCCAGATACTAAATTGAATAACAATTATTTATTTCATTCCTATATAAATGAACAAGGTATCAAAAGATAGTCATAACAACATATTTACCTAGGAAATTAACTGAAGTTTTGAAACAATATTGAATGATATATTTCAAAGCAAAAAGAATAAAAATAAATAAAGTAAACTTGAAAGTGTCATTAATGTCTTATAAAGCATTTTGCTATAACATAATTGTCCGAAGTTTTTCTTGTAATTTAGGACAAATGACTTAAAAAAACTGACCATTTAGGACAACTGTCCTAAGGAATGTGGGTCCAATCTGAATCACTGCAGTTGCATGTTTTTAAGTCTGCTTATTTACTGGCCTATTTATGTGAAGTCCCTTTAATGGTTCCACTACATTATGGACCTCATGGCCTTTCACAGAGAAAACCAAGGTTTCCTAATGTTTCATTAGGGTACCTTGGTTATCTTGGTACAGGTTAAGTGGTCCAAGATGTAGCGGAACCATTTCAGGGACTTTACCTTAATCTTTTTTGATTCCCCAATCCAAGAATCTAACCTTGCATGCTAACCCTTATACAAGGATAAGTCTTCCATTATAAAAATTAACACCAGAAATAACATGTAGACTTGATTCACAATTCTAACATTAGCCTTGCAGCAATTAGATATTAATATTTTAGTCAACTTACATTTATTTAAGGAATATAACTTAGATTTAGTAGATGATGGTTCATCAGTAAATGATTTATTATAAAAATACAAGTATTTACCATAGTAGCATGGCAAAGGGAAAAAAAAGCAATATTACAATGCCTCCCTTGTTCAAAATTTATGTTAAACAAATATCAATAGTTTAAATGAAAATAAGACTTTGTCAGAGGAGCTAACAGTTACAACTCTTAGACAATTGTTGACTTTGGTCAGTATTTCTTTTTCAGGAAATTCACTGGATTAAGAGAGGGATTGTTCTTACCATGCTGAAAATTATAAATATTCTACAGCATTCTAAAAAATATGATTAGATATTGCCAAATTATGGCAAGCTTAGAAGGTTTTTCTTATCAGCAACATTCTTGCCAAATAGAGTTTCCAGCTTTTGATGTTAAGTTGGTTAGTTCAACTGATTTTATAAAAATCTTATAATATTTATAAGAATATTTGATTCTTGCTTTAAAAAGTGATTCTTATAGTCTGAAATCATTACAGTTTGGAAGTAATAGTTCATATTTTTTAGTTGACCAGGTGTTAAGTTTCCAGTCTGTCAACAGTGTGTATACAGTAATGAAGTGACAGTGTTCTATGTTACAGACAAACAGTTGAGGTCACGTCCTTCCTCCGCCCAGGTGGCTCGCCCCATGTCCGCCACACAGGCAGCCTATGGCAGCACGCCCGACCTTCAAGGTACGTCCTGACTTGCCATCCTCCGACCTGTCTTATTGCGGACACTGTGTTAATTATAGACCACAATATTCAGTTAACATATCAGCCATGTCTATACCATTGTTATACTTGTCCTCCTTCCATGACCAGGTCAACTTCTCATTTCTAGTGTAACTACTGGATACTCTAACGACACCATATGAATACTTCTGTAAACTTTTATATTATCCACTGTCCCACTTAAAAAATCTTGCTTTCTCACTCACTGTAAAGTGACCTTTGCTCCATTATAATACAAGAATGGTCAGAAAATAATGTGTAGCTTGATCAGGCTTTGTTATGTGTGTATTTCAGTGATTTAATTATTATTATTATTTTCAGTAATTTAATTAGGAACTTAATTAAAATTTTCATGTCCACACTCATTTTGCTTAACCCCATGTTAGATAAACTTATTAGATGTTACATCCACATTGTAACATTGTTCAGAATATTTCATTTGTGTGACTTCATTGATAGATCAAAGTTTACCTTTATTTTTGCTGTCAAGTTGATATGGAGAGAAATTAGTTCTGTTTTTAACTCACCAAAGCAAAACATACTCAAGGTGAGCTATTCTAATCACTCGTCCATTGTGTGTTGAGTTAACAGTTTTTGTGTCACCTGATGTAAGCAGAGGTGACACATAGGGATCAATTTTCCGTTGTTTCTCCATCCGTCCGTCTGTCTGTCCGTCACCCTTTTTCCGTCACGCTTAAGCAGGTGACACATGTGAACAAGAGAACACTCTTGTCTTAACTATTCTATATAGAAACATTAGAATTGTTTGCATCTGAAATTTGAATCTTGATTGCTGCTGAAGGTTAAGCCAGGTAAAATTAAGTGACCTGCATTGTTTAATTAAGATGTTGGTACTCTGGTGAGTGTTCAAGATGATGATGGTCCTCTTGTTATTGAAAACATTTATCAAGTTTTATAACAAAATTGTGTTGTTCTAAGGAAGTTGCAGTGTGTATTTTTATCTTGCGTTATTTTGTGCTGTTTATGGTTGATTGAGTAGAATCAGAGATGTTCTTTGCTATTGGTTCAGACATGTGTTTCAGAACTGGAAACTTGCCCATTGTTTAATGAACTGAGAATTTTTTTTTGAAGAAATGAGGATGGTACCCTCACAGTTCACATCAGTTTAGATGAATGAAAATCAAGAGTTTAAAATTAATGTATTTTATAGCATTTCTGGAAAATCCTAGTGCTCAGATCTTTTTGAGTTTATTTTAATTGATTGAACAGTTGAGCAAGATAGGAAATATTTGCTGTTGCTCAAATAAAATAAAAATATATTCAAATTAAAAATGTCATTTATGATTTTATTTCTAAAATTATTATTTCAGTATTTTCAGCTTGATTTTATTTTTTAAGTAGATACAGACTGATATTTATACCATCTGCTTCCTCATGTTGGATATTTCACCAGATCACATCATTTTAAAAGTCATAACTCTTTACCCCCAGTGAATACATGTTAACCTCTAAGATCTTTATATATCACCTGAAGATTGATGTATCCATTATAACAGGAAGTAAGGATAAAAAGGATGAGACTAGCGTTTCGACAAAGCGACCATCCATAATGTTCAGCAAACATTTTGCTAGAACACCTAGAGGTACCTGACACTGTTTGATGGCAGCTGTTGTAGCCAGTGATTAGATGGGCATACTTTGGGTAGCACTTGTAACACAATATGTCTATCTCTTAGTGCTCTATATGACAGGATTTTTATTTCTTTTTAATCTTATTTGTTCTTCAAGACTGAATTCTTTAGAATTTTTTTCTGTTAATCTTTTGACAAAACAAAATAATCTTAAAAAAATGGATATTTCCTAGATTTTTATGCCGAGGAATTTTCTTTTGAGCATTTTCTCACATTACAGCTTCAAATAGACATGTTGTTCTTATTTCAGTTTTACTTTGATTTCTAATTTCTTAATTTCAAAAAAAGAGAATTTGTAATCAGATTTTATTTTTTTTTTTTTTTTTAATTTTTTTTTTTTAAAATTTTTATTTTTATTAATGACTGATGGCCAAGGTTGTATAAAAGTAACAGCAAGATAAATTTTTTTCACTACTGTTTTGTATAGCTGAAAATTTCATATTGATCCTTAAAAGGCTTGTAGTGTGTGGATCTAGGATTGCTATCATTGTGTACTGTGTCTTACTTCAACAGGTAACATCAGGGTTTCTGTTGGGCTTTCATGCAATCTGTCTAAAACAAAACTTGCTTTAATATAATATACAGTATTGTAACGATTATTTCCTGTGACTATAAAGCCTTTACTATTCAATTATAGCAGTAAATCTGTTGTAGTGATAGTATATTACTGTTGTATATTACTGGGGGTTTTAATTAAGAAGCAGTCTGGCTTTTTTTTTGTTGTATACATGTTTTTAAAGGAAAAAATAGTTTAGTATTAATTTTCTGACACAGACTCTTTATAGTCACATGCAGTATCCTGTTCATCCCTATCATCGGGTGATTAACAGATTAAAAACAGTTTAGGAATGCTTAAAAGAATAAAACATAATTAAATTGTCATAAATACATTAAAAAATAATTATTCTTCATAATAAAATCATTTTCAATAATCAACAGGCTTCAAAACCATGAAATATCTTTGATTTAAACATTAAAAATCAACAATCTGACTCAGTGGATGCTTTCTGATATTTTGAGGATATCGATTTCCTGAGCTGCGCATGATGTTTTACACACATCAGAAACTAAAGATTTTACAAGGGGAAGCACTCATTTCATTTTAACTGTCATTGCTGCCGGCAGACTATTTTTACATTTTTAATAAAAAATATGAATTCAATTATTTTTCTGTTTGAAACATACTTGTATCCTATAAATAGATTTCATTGTCCAGAAAAATTGATGACTGCAAAATAAAGTCCATTTTGGATAACTTGCCGCATCACGCAAACTTCTATTCTTAGAACTACATGTCACAATAATATGGGAACCCCCGATAATATGAGAATTGGTGATATTACATGCCACACATACTCTACTCTGACTCATAGACATTGGTCCTTTAATATGATTTTTATTAAGGTCAGACACTTTGCGCAAAAACATTAATGTTTGCCCCAAATTTCTTAACCTTAGATGGATTCCTCTCACTTGCATTATAGCTTGTCACAAGTACTTCACGTTGATAAATGGGCTTTTGATCATGACATTTCATCAGATATCTAGGTTAGAGACAAGGTGAGGTGATGGTTAGATCTATGTATATAGTACATGTACTGTAGAGAGACCGTGGGGATTGTGCTTGTATGAGTTGTTCTGTTGCTGCTGTGTATTGTCACTCAAGTATTGATTTAAACATGTCTTGTAATCATCAAAAAGCAATTAGTTTCTTTGGCTACTGTAGAATCATTACTTTCACAGGGGACTAAATTTCATCAATATTGTGGTTGACTTTGTCCACAAGTTTTAATCCCAATGAAAACTGACCTACTGATAGATCTCATGTATTCTAGAACATGATTCCAGGAATATAAGTACCAACAAAATAGACTGTATTACAGATTTCACAAAATTTAATTCCAATGAAAATTAATGATTTTACAGTAATCCTTTTAAATGGCTCCTTTGTTAGACTGGTAGAGGATAAAAAAATATCCATTCATTTAATCCATTTATTTGGAAAGTTTGGTAAAAAGCCAAGCAGCATTCTTACAGGCTGATCTGGTTTTATGTTGGTTGCAAAGGTCAGTTTCCAGGAAGAGTGGTTTTTGTTTAATCAAAATGAAAATGTTCTACATAATTTGCATTTAAAGTTATGCTATTCATATGTATTTTTCACTTTATTCCCCTCTCCTTATGCTTTTAATTTTTGAACGCATTTAGGGCAGCAAGTGCAATGTTTTTGTTTGTATGGTTATTTTATTTCCATATTACTTTGTAATTGCCTGTAGTCTGCTTCCAGTGCCACCTAGTGCTAGCAACACAATATATATCTTGCAGATCCCTACAATGAGAAGGTTATATCCGAGGCCTTGCAGCGTCTGACCATGAGGCAGCAAGCTCGACAATACTCTGCCTTTAATGGTACCAGTCTGGTACCATCTGACACAGGTAGCCGACCAACATCTGCAGTTGGGCAAAGGGAACCGGTATCCACCTCCAAAACCTGGGCATTGTCATCTGGTCCCCAGCCATTACCTCATGGCACTCTGGTAATGGAGAGAGGGAATGGGGATGGGCAGATCTACCCACAGGATTCAGAGACATACATGGCCATGGAGGATGTTGTAGCAAAACAGAGGCCTCCTTCAGGACTTGCGCTTAAACGGACACAATCTGCCATTGATTCTAAAAGCCTAGAGGGTCAGCGCAGAAAGCAATCTAATGTGAATCTACAGAGTGCCAATGCCACATTTAATAACTTTATAGATGAGAACGGGACCAACTGGCCCAATGACCTGGCCATGGCCTACAACCAAGTGACAGGGGTGGTCCCCAGTAACTACAATGTGGCATCCCAGACCAGCAAGCAGTACCAGCTGCTGCAGCAGCAAGCTCTGAAGCAGCAGAGCAAGGTCCTGCTGGAACAGAGCAAGGCCAAGCACCAGGCCATGATTGCCCAGGCCCACGCCGTCCAGAAGTCTCTGACTCGCTCGGATAGGCCGAGCACCGAGACTCTCGTACAGATGTACATGCCAAAACCCCCTGTCAAACCCGGTGCCAGGAAGGCTGTCAGTGCTCATCATAGGTCACAAAGGTAACATGAATTGTTTGTCTTGTATACAGCACATATCCAGTACTGTGATGCTGGATTCCAAATTATAGTTGACCTAATTATAATTACAGATAACAAATTAAAAGATTTTGAGTTCCTATGATTTAAATGTTTTATAATTGTTGTAAGAAGTGATTTGCTTTGTACTTATTCCTGTTTATTACTTTTTACCTTGAAGTCAAAATGCATTTTTCAAGATGCAGTTTTATGTATAAGCACAACTTAAAACTTTAAATCTTCACTAAGTTTCATATGGCTGTTGCAAACAATGCTGTCTATTCGCTGTTGATATAGGCGACCTGTCCCTGAGGAGACCAGCCTAAACTTCCAGTTTCAGAGCAGTAGTAAGCCGTCCATGAATGGAGGTAAGTTACTGCCTTTCTCTTCCAGTAGTGTCTCCAGTGAAGAGAGTGGCAGATCTGCAGATAGTCAAGTGATTCAAGAACTAGAGATCTGTTGCCATTAACAATGAGTCATCTCACTGTCTCAACCCTGTACTGCATAACAAACAAAACTTTGATTATCCTTATAGCAAGGTCAACATTTGCCTTTATATTGTTACCTCACATGATTTGGTAAAACACAGGCCAGTAAATTGACCATGGAGACCAATTTAATCCATGAACTCACAGGCTGATCATGTTGTATACTATTTGGTGCTCTCCTCTGTAAAACATGTCCAGAGGGACAAAAGCTTTCAGTTTGCTCAGGCACAACCAGGTGGTGAAGACTTGAAACCATCCCAAACTGACACATTCATTCATACCACATTTAGTCATACACTGTCCATGTAAGTGTTAAGTAAGTTTGTTTGTATGCAGTAAAGGGTCAACACATTCACAGTTCTGTTCCACAACTAGTTCATGAAGATCAGGCTGGGAAGGAACGACATGAAAGTCCTAACTATAGGGAGTTTAAGTAACAGCATTAGTTACAGCAAACATTAATAGCTGTCTTATAATTTAACCTTAAATATACCTAGAAATTCTGAATTATGAGCAATTAGCATAATACTTCCATTTTTTTTTTTTTTGCTCTCCCTTTTTTTTTTGTCATTTAAGCCATTACTTCTTTAAACATTTAAATGTAAATAGAGAAAATAATCTAACAATAGAGTTAGGCTTTCAGTTATGATAGAATTCCCCTCCACATGACGGTATATGTGGCAGTGTTTAAGTACGAGTGTAAATATAGAAACTACTGCATTAGGAGGATGACATTATAGTTTAAACAAAGACAAGTTTCTGAAGTTCTTGCCAGCCTGGTCAGTAATGTAGCTTGTTGATCAAAATGGAAAAGCCTCTGTACATAAGTTGTGATGATTCATGGGATGTTTGGCTGTAGTGGAGCTGTCCTTAGTAGGGACCTTTTAACTATCTTGATTTACTTGTACATGTATATATGTGACAACCATTACGATTACTTCTAAGTCACTTCTTTAAACAAACAATGTTTTATTGTGTACAAAAGGCCTTTGACCCATATACACAATACATGTCATAACAATCAAGAAATAGAATAGAAAGCAGAGCAGTTCTAAATATAGCCCTGGTTCACTTTGTGAAGTAGGAATTGTACAGGAATCCTGCTTGTTGTGTCTCTTCCACTGACCAGTCCTCTCAGGCCATTATGTTAGTGGGGTAATCCATCACTGTAAGTGATGGCTCTAGATAAAGAATGGATATAATAACAGAGTGCAGTCATAGCTTCTGTACTAACCTAGAATAGTAAGTGCTGTCTAGAAGAAAGCAAATATGCTGCCTTAAACATTAGTGTATGGAGAAATTAATCTGCAGCGTGTGTGGGTATTTAGGGATTATTAGGTTAAATAGGTCAGGATTATTAGGTTAAATAGGTCAGGATTTATGGAAGTGGGGACATAACTGGACATGGAATCTCCATTTTGTGACATGTTAATCGAAACATGTTATATGTTTGCTGTACAGCTAAAATGATATTATTGGGTCATTGCATATTTTACTGGAGTGTGACTGACAACTCTTATACATGGGATGGGTTACTTTCAGATATGTGTAAGAAACTTTTTCAGTTTAAACTTTTGAATTTAAGAGATGACATGCTTATATTTAGTTAAACAATGAGACCTTGTTACTTTCTCCAGCACATTGAGGAGCCATGCAGGTAAATAGTAACCACACTGACTTTCCAACACTCCTCTCCTCAGTTATTGTTTGTGCTTGTCTTGTTTGGATGTGTTGTCGTTGCATCAGCATTATACCCCTGTGTTAAACGGCTGCAGTCCAGGAGACTGGTTATTTTTTTTTAATTCTTTTGTAAATGCCAGAAAGCTCAGACACCTAGCTTGTAGACAGATAGTTGCTTCAATATATCCATATACTGTAGAGAAATACACAGACTTGTTGCACCCTGTCATCACTTTGATTAACAGTAACCACAGGTAAATATTTTGAATCTACAGGTATTGTGAGTTACAGGTACCTTATTTTTTATTATGCTATAGAAAATTAATTATTAAAAATCTATTTAGAAAATATGTATTCTGTTAGATAATTACATTAAAACATTATAGTTAATAATTAGTATATTTTGACTATAATTAGTCTCTTTATTAACTTCCTAAATACATGTATAATGGACAGTACAGGCAATATGTCAATGTCAGGATTTCATCTGTGTGATTGTTTTCAAGGCATGCGCACCCATTATAGTTTTTTTACTATATAGACAAAGAAGGAAAATTAAAACTAGCCATGAGAATTTCCTTAAACTTCTTATGATTATAGAGAATCACCCTAGAAGCAAATTCATGGGATAAAGATGGGGGTCACCATTCTTCTTTATAAGTAATCTGCCCCTGAAAGTGAATTTTTTGCTCTTTTCTGTCATTTTCAAGGGCGATAACTCGATATAATGGGCTAGCAACACCTCATTTATTTTTTCTTTAAAGGTTACTGGTTAAACTGCACAGATGCTAAAGATTTAATGTCAAACTCTACAATCATCTGCTTGATTTTAACTTGTAATGTTATTGTCAAGATAAACTTGATCCTTTATTTTGATATATGGTAAGATATTTTAGATACCTGAAGAAGGACTTCATATACCATAACATTAGTTAAACAGATTTAGCTCATCTAACATCTTCTCTGAACCTGCTGGGTAGAAATTATTGAAACTTGGCATGGATCATCCTTGGGTGAACCTCCGCACAATATTGCACGGGCAAACAGAAGAGACCCTGACCAGACAGCACTCCTGGAGGGTCCTGTGTGATCTAGGTCTACTGGGTTTGTCAGTGCATCAACACATCGAGGGCTCAGCGCAAAATGGCCGTAACTTATATGTATTTAAGAACAAGTTACGACCGTTTTTCACTGAACCCTGGACATGTCTGTATGAGGTAAAGGGTTTATTCATACCATTCAGATGATATTCTGCTTTGTAAATCTATCTGAAAGAGTCCATATTAGGAAATGGCTTCCACTAGAAAACTATAAGTTTTAGCACTCTCTGTCTCTACGATTATTCATTCATGGGCTTTGTGGCTTCACTTCACTGCAGCATTCTTGTGTTCACTTAATGCAGACTGTCTGTTGTCTTAGAGTTAAATGCTTTGCACCAACCAAATTTATAATCAAATAGATAACAAATTGTAACAACAGGTTAACAAAGTTTTTTTTATTTCTTATGTCCAAACTGTAAATTAAAAAAGGTAAATAACTCACAGAAAGGCTAATAAAAATATCCAAGGACATACATATACCAGACTTTGAAAGATTACTCAAGTTTAAAGAGACTTAAGGTTAGAAAACCCTTTTGAGTTTATACACAAGCATGGAGAGAGAATAGCTCTATTACAAAGAGAAATTAAAAACAAATCAGGCACAGATCACCTCAAAAGTCTGAACACCTTGTTCTTTTCAATTTTTTTTCTCTTCAATTAAATTTGATGGCATACCATCTATTTATTTTGAGTAATCTTTGCAAAGACCAGTAGAAATCAAACAAAAGCTGTTTGGCAGTTATTGTGTAGCCAGGAATGTATCCAACCTACATCTGCTGGTGTCAGGAGCAGTGTTCACAAGTAACACCTTGACTGTTAGTACTGTCAGGTGTGCACTGTGACAATAGACCTACTCAGGAATTAAGAATATTTGTTTTTTCCCAACTTATCCAGGAGTACAAATAAACTTTTACAGTTACAACTTCATGGTGCTGCACAAATTTTTTTGTGAACGGTAGTGCACCATGAAGCTATTACGGTAAAAGTTTGTTTGTACCTCCGGATAAGATAGGAAAAACTCACATTTGCCAAGTTCCGGATAACATCTGTCAGCCTGTCCTCCTTGTTTAATGCACCTATCAATATTTTGCCCCAAGTGGTTGGGCGGCGGGCATACACAGGACTTTTGACAGAAAAAGCCCACTAAGATATCAGCAAAGCATCTCTCCAAGGATTTTGACAAATTGCCAATGCTCTTGGGTGGGGATATAGACTTAAAAAATAGAGAAAAAATGTCAAATTCCCCAGGGATAGCTTGCTGCCCAACCCCTGAAGCAAAACATTGATAGTTGCATAACTGTCCTCTGACATGTGAACCCCTGTAATGACAGCATGGAGGGTCTGTAGGGGGTATCTGTGGTAGTTGCTCCTTACTAGCAGTTCCTTAACCAGCTAACGATCTGTACCATACAGTTGACTTAACATGTTATGAAATGTATTAAAGGAATAAAATGCATGAGTTTTGATACCTGTATTATTAATATTGATGAAAATACACTGTTTGTTAATGTTTGCAGTCTTTAAGTCTTGCATCTAAGTGCATTGCTAATTCAACTGTTAAGTTTCTTTACCTAAAATTGTATCAGGACCATTTAGTACTGATATGAATATGAATTTAAAATGTTAACCTACAGATCATTATGAAAAGAAAATACAAATAAATGGCCACATGCAACACCAAGTATCAAATCTTGTTCCTTGAAATACTGCATTTGATTTTTTATATACATGTACTTAATTTTATTTTTGATTGCAGTTTTACCCAAAGGTACCTGGTTTATTTGCAATTTTTTGGTCAAAACAACATACTGAGTACCTTTGGTTTTACCTAATGTCATACAAGATATAGTGATAAATTTAAAATCAAATATTTTTAGCTCACCTGAGCACTTGTGCTCGGGTGAGCTTTTGTGATCGCCTTTCGTCCGTCGTGCGTCGTCCGTCATCAACAATTGCTACTCTTAAGGCCACAGTTTTGGCCCAATCTTCATGAAACTTGGTCAAGATGTTTGTCTACATGATATCTCTGATGGGTTCAAAAATGAGTCCTGTGGGGTCAAAATATAGGTCACCAGGTCAAATCTTAGAAAAACCTTGTGAACACTCTAGAGGCCACAGTTTTGACCAAATCTTCATGAAACTTGGTCAGAATGTTTGTCTACATGATATCTCAGATGATTTTGAAATTGGGTCATGTTGGGTCAAAAAGGTCAATAGGTCAAATCTTAGAAAAACCTTGTTAACACTTGTTTTGGCCCAGTCTTTAAAATTGTGTTTTGGAACAGGTCAAATCTTAGAAAAATTTTGTGAACAGTTTTAGACTAACCTTAATGTAACTTAGTCAGAATGTTTGTTTACATCAAATCTCAGATGAATTCAAAACTGGACAGCATAGGGTCAAAAAGTAGGTCACCAGGGCAAATTTTATAAAAAAATCTTGTGAACACACTAGAGGCCTACTTTTTTTCCCTAGTTTTCATTAAACTTGATATGAATGATGACTGCATGAATTCCCAGTTGAGTGCAAATTCAGGTAGGATCAAAATGTAGGCCACTTAGTCAAATGTTAGAAAAACACTTTAGATGCCAGTTTTTTTGTCATTTTGCCTAACACAGCCATCTTAATCAGGTGAGCGACACAGGGCCATCTTGGCCCTCTTGTTTTGGTTAATGTTGAACTATTTCAAGTCTTCGATATAATTATTATACATCATACTGTTAAGTAAATTTTTAAAAAAAACATTTTTGATCTAAAGATATACTTAAAGACACATAGAAGAAATACATCTGGACCCAGTCTTTGATTACTAATGCCTGCCGTAATCATAACCTTATATATATGTAATATTGTGTTGATTTGCAGATCATAACAATTTCCAACAGTATTTGTATGAAACAAATGTTCTTTAATAATTATACTCATATATGGTGAACACTTTAACTCAAAGGCTACATGTTAAATCAATTTAGGCATAAGATTGTCACATATTTTTTGGTCTTTGCTGTTACTACTTAATTAAAGTTCCAAGGGCATTTTTTCATTGAACATAGGGTAATATTATTTTTTAGATATATTTCTTGCTGTTAACATAATCTTGCATGTGGCCATGAATGTTTGACTTTAAGCATATTTAATGTAATAAACTCAATATGACAGTTTAATTAACATCTGTTGATGTTCCAAATACAATTTTAGAATATATTTGCTTAATGTGGAAAATGTGGCTCATACATGAATATCTTTAAGTGACCCACAAATACAAAAGTGTATACATGTACAGATCAGCTTGGCTTAAAGCAGCTCATTCACAGATGATCAGTAGAAATTTAAAAAAGTTGGTTTTTCTCTCCCTTGTTAACGTTAGTGAAGTATATGTTCATGACAAATTAACTTGACATGTCTAAGTAAACGCTATTTTGGTAAATGCCTACTTCAGGGAAATCGATTAAATTTAGAATAGCATATTCCTGAGGCAGGTGCTTGCGGTAACAAGTGACATGTTCCGCAACATGGTATCTTCATTAGTTCCAGGTCGCAAATTCGTAAGTGTAATTAAATTTAGTGAGCACATGTTTAAAGATTGAATGTGATCAGTCACGGAGAAAGATATTCTAAATATAGGTTTTATAATTCTAAATATAGGTTTTATAATTCTAAATATAGGTTCAGTACTGTTCGTAACGCTGTTGCCTGTAACAGAGATACTGTCATAGATTGTTGTATTGGGTGACCAGTGTCTGTAGATGGGTATTGATAGACATTATACACAGGTAGTTTTAACATTAAATTCTTAATCAAAGACCATCTGTGAACCAGTTGCTTTTAACAGCCAGTTACAATGACAGCTAGGGGTTCAACTAAGTTGTATTTGCTTCTTTTACTTATTGTTTCACCCCAGCATAGATAGAGCCTCTTCAATTATGAGGGTGCACATCAGATTTTGGGAATACAGTTCCTCTGCAGAGGGTAAATGGAAACGCTAAATTACTGTCGTTGATTGTAAGTCAAATGCAGGATAAATCCTGAAACTCCTAAAAGCAAGATGGCTGCTTTGTTCAGTAGACTGGTGCCAGGATTTATCTGTACTGATGCAGACATGTGTTTGTTTCAGGGTGGTAGACGGTCTACATACTACACCAGTCCCGGCTGTTCCAGGCTTGTGACGTTGGATCTACACACTGGTACCATGGGACAGCTAAGGGAGGCCAGGAAACAGTTGCTGCCCAGTCATTGTCTGCAGTTTTGTACAGTGTCTCATCCTCAGAGAGCAACAAGCTGCTGCAGACTGATGGTTGGCCTCAGTGGTCATTTGTAACGAGTTTCAATGGCCTTGTAAAGAGAGTTATGAAATCAGTGTAATGTTATGATTGATTGACTGATGTGTTACAGTCCCTTGTATAATTGTAGACTGACATTCACTTTGCTCAAATCAGATTATTTTCCAGTAAAGGATCATAATAATATATAGTATCATGTACATATAAGTCTAGTCTTGGAATTAGGTGATTAATCCTTTACTGCTGTCATGAGTAACCTAGGTAGTGACCTTTTTGACCAATATAAAATTAAATCAGCTTGAGAGAAGATCAGGTTTTATATTGTCCATTACTCAGGATTTTGACAGTTTTACATGGTGTGACATGGCAAACTGAGTGGATATGGATGAAGTTAGTTTAGAGAGACCATGCTGTGTGTTTGTGTGATGTGTTGGGCGGGTGCTGGTGTAGATAGCGATCATGGTGATGTACGTGACTCTCGTGCCAGTTCTGTGATAATGACACTGTGATAAAACCCTTGGGTGGCTGGGACCAGCTATCCCCATACATACATTGGCCATACTTTCATCTTTCTTATTCTCTGTTCAAAGGACAAATAACTAATGATAAATTAAAAGTCTGGAATTTTGATGTTCTTAGACAGGGTTGCAGAAAACACTTCTGAACTATCGCTCAGTAATGTTTTTCTTCAAATTCTTCAAAAAATTATAAACTTTATGATTTAAATTAATATTAGAGAAAAATACAATGTATTGGTATGATACATTTACTGGTATTTTAATTAAAAATTGCATGCACAACATTAATAGTCGTATCAAAGTTTAACTATAATTAAACTGTTTCCCTAACTGTATCCCTGGGAGTAGATGTTAAATTTTTGTAAGAAAAAAAAACAACCTATTAAGTTACAAGACTGATCCTATTTGAATTCTTGTTCCAGGTATATTTGTTATCTGACAGGGAAAAAAGGCCATTTATAGATATTAAGTACTGTTTAGATTAATTTATCAAGATATTGTTATGTTGTCATTTTTTGTGTGTGTTTTATTGTATAAGAGAGGGATGTATATGTGTTGGGAATACAGTCTGTTATACCACTGTGACAGTACTGCAGGAAATTGCGACTGCCCTGACTGTATACATATGTATTTATGTGTTCTGTTTTGTTTCAATTTTTAGCATTTAGTTGCATACACATGTATATTCATGATGATTTGTTAGAATCAAGATTATTTTTTTAATTATTGAAATATAAACTAGCGCAAATAATACAAAGTCATTCCAAAGATTGTTTTCCTATATATGAGTGATGCTAGGAGTATAACGTCATGTTTGGACTGATTATTTACTTATGTGTGAAAGTTGTACTTTATCAGGGTCAGATACAACTGAATTTTGATTGGTCATGATGATGGACTGTGATGTTAGGGTGACCTGTATACACTGTAGATCCATTATAACTCCAATATAACACACTCCATTATAACACAAAAGTCAATATAACACAGCTCTACAATGGATACCAAATCTTTACGTCTTCATTTGTTTAGTTGATCCTATACATGTAATAAAGTCCAATATAACAGTACCTAGACTTGGACCCAAAATACAGCCTTTCATTTTATGCTTTGATGGATTATAGGGAAAATTCTGTGAATTAAAAATGATAATTTCACTCTTTCAGACATTGACCAGTACTGTTTTTTTTATATAATTTTCACTATTTTGGAACGGGACTACTAAAAGACACTATTGTATTTTTTCAAGACATTTCAATATTGATTTCTACATTGAAAGGAAAATTCTTAAAAAAAAAAAAATACTAGAAAGAAATTTTGTTTGCACAATTTTGTTGTGTTCATTTATTCGACAAAGTTTTTTAGATCAAATAACAATTCATGTGACCTCTAAGAATTTGGGGCTTCCCACAGGGTAAAGTTTATAGTGAATGCAGTAACAATGTGTAAAGTGTTGCAGAAACACATGAAATAAAAAAAAATGTTGGTTTCAGAGGATTGTTGTTTTGAATTCATCTTGTGAGGAGGAAAATCCTTCTCGATGAATTTAACATGATATTCCACTGAAAACCAACAATTATTCTCTATATAACTAGACCCCAGATGTTTGACATACTGCTGGTGTTATAAACAAACAGCGTTATAATGGAGCTTCAGTGGGTTCCCTGGGCTAGTGCTTGTTCTTGTTGCTTGCTTGGTTTCTGGGACTTCGTGGAATACAGCTGATCCAGTGACCCCTGGGGTCACATAATGACAGACCAATGATTAAACTAAACCTGCCAGCCAGTCTCCGGCAGATCGGATTTTATGTCTATCTTGTGCAGGTAACCGTGGGAGATATAACCAGACTGTGATAGAGGCAGACTTGGTCTGATGTCCGTATTAAACATAGTGTTCTTTCCATGTGATCAAGCTTGACTCTGCAAACAGGGTGTTATTTATTACAAAGAACATGCACACAAGACATCATCTTCCTTCATAGCTATTCAGAAGTCTTTTAAATTTTTAAATTTTATATTAAAAAAAAATCTGATATTTGGGTCATTTTTTGTTGTTTCAGTATATGTTTAGCCCATTAGATAATGAGTGCCTATGATTTTGTGATTTTTTAACACAGCGAGGGTGATACCGTGTCACCTCTTGTAGATTTAATTACTTCAATAACTGCCTTACAGTACCACAGATCATTTCTACACAGTCATATTGTGATACTCTGTCAACATTCCGTCCAAGTTGTCACATTTCTATTCATATGCAGCATTCATTATTTATGTTTCCTTGTTGATGTACAGCTTTAATTTATCTATTTTCTTAAATTTTATATATATATTTATAGATATTAGTTTGTGTTAAACTATCCAAATTACTTGTAAATCCTTTTTTGTTAATGTCCATTGTACATATAATTTCAATGATGCCATTTTTAAATCTTCATATCTTTTCGCCATATCACTTAATTTGACAAAACACTTACCTTACTATCTAACACTGGAAATAAACTACAATGAATTTATGTATAAAAATATCACTAGTATTATATTTTCCAAATTGTTAGTATCTCTGTCTTGTAATTTATATTGGCCAGAAAAATGTGTAAAGATTACTTACATGTATTTATTTTAAAATGTCTTCACCTCACTAGGACTATAATGATTACCGTAAATCTCTTGAAATAAGTTTTAACCCACATTTTACAGTCTATGTTTAACTCTGATTATATGTCAGTTGTAGAAAACTTGGATAAATTGACCTTTGTGTGACATTTAAAGACTGCAACCTTCTTTGAATTCAACTTACAAAACTTAGCATTGAATAATGCTTGAATTCTTAAATAAGTAGAAAAAACATTCCAACCTTCCCTTTTTTATGTTGTATTCAAGTACATGACTGAGTTAAGTATCTTTACCTTGATTAGTAACAGTATTTGTAAAGATATGAAATATTTGTATATTTTCATTCAAGAAACAAGAATGTTGAAATTCACTTAACAATATTACCCAGGTCTTTTATTATTCATAAGAATTCACAGACATACACTACAGTAGATTGTAAGTTAGATGCACAAGTTATTCAGTACTTTCTGAAACCTGTATATACTATTAGTGACAGTTTAAGCCTTAGTTCCACAACCCTTGTGGATAATTTATAAAGATAAAAGATATGAATTCCTCCCAATGACTAGTCCCTAGGTCATAGTTATGTCTGATTTTTGCTGATACTCACATTTCATAGAATAGAGATGTCACACCAGTTTATACATGTAGTATGACGTTTTGCTCTATTCTACCAATGTGACCAGACAAAGCAACGTAACTGTCATCTGCCAAAACTGTTGTTATGATCATCAGAGGCATGGTGTGCTGCCTGGAACTTGTCAGACATACTGTTTCCATGTTCTTTAGATTTTAGTCAAACGTTTATGTAAAGTAATGGAAGACAGACCTTGGGTCAATCATTTTCATCAGATAATTCAGGTGGGACAACATTCTCATTTATTCCAGTCATCACCTGCACCATTGACAGTCACTTACTTGTAGATGTTACCCTTCATGAGGATTTCTTTTATTCTTCCAGAGGGCTTTAATATGAACAAGTATATATTTTATATTATTTTGTTTTATCTACATGATTTATTTCGATGAGACCAACAAATTTCAAGTGATTCTAGACCCCACATGTTCCTTTATATACTGTGATTGTTGCATGTATTGAAGACAGGCATAGATTACTGTTTCAGATAGCTGTAAGTTTCTTAGACACTTTATCTATATACTTGTATGTTACATTCTATAACTTGACAACGAGGTAGCTTCAATGTATCTCACTATGGATTGTTCAGGAATGAAATAAAACATAAATTAAAATCCAGCGTTATGTATTTCTTTCCACTGTGTATATTACCCGTGCACAATTCACATATTTGTAAAATTGAAGAATACAAGTTTTATTACACCACCATTCCACAAGATAAAGTGGGTCTTTATATGATGTTATTTGTTGTCAAGTTTGTTGACAAGTGTCTTGCTGTACAAAATGTTCAATATCTTGTATAGTAGTGTAACTTTGACATCAAACACAGTTTAAATAGCTCTAGTTTTTCCTTATTTCTGTTTACTTCAGCTATTTTTGCTGGAAGCCATGTTGGTGTCTGGGATATTCCTCCGCTGTCTATGGAGCACTCCTTGGTAGGATGAATAATGTTGACCATGTGGTCAGTGGTCCTTAAGTTTGGTAAATCATCTAAAGAACCCTGAAATTATTAAGACGCTAACTTTGATAGAAATGTTCAATTTGAGTGGTTTTCTAGCTTGACTATTCAAAAAATACGAGAGCTTTAGCTCTCATGTATTTTTGAAAGGTAAATATCTTCTAAACTAATGATAGGGTATAAATGGACCAAAATGTCCACTTGAACATATTTGATTCAGACTTCATAACAAGGTGAATAATTCTAATAAATCTGTCAGCAGTTATTTAAGGGTTATACCCCTTTAAGACTTAGAAACTTTAGCTTGACTTTTCGAAGAATATGAGAGCTATTGTAGTTGCCCTTGCGTCGGCGTCAGCGTTTGCGTTGCAGCTTTTGGTTAAAGTTTTGCATGCAAGTTACTATCAACCTTATATCTCAATAACCATTTATGGTATTGACTTGAAACTTTATAAATATGTTCAGGGGCATCAGACAACCAAGGTAGATAACTCTTGACTGAATATAATACAAAACAAATTATAGCCCCTTTTTAACTTAAGACATTTTGGTTAAAATTTTGCATGCAATAGAAAATTTGGTTAAAGTTTTGCATGCAAGCTACTATCAACCTTATATCTCAATAACCCTTCATGGTATTGACTTGAAAGTTTATGAATATGGTTAGGGGGATCAGACAACCAAAGTAGACCAATCCTAACTGAACTTTATACAGTGGGTTAAATTTTGCATACAAGGTACTTTCTACTTATATTTCAGGAATAAGATTGAGTTGAAACATCTTAGATAAGTTTAGACTAGACTATTTGAGTTTACCATTGCTTCGACAGTATTTCAATCATATAGCGACGTCCAGCTAATTACAGGTTGAGGAAGACTCCGAATGCACGGAGGCATCCGGGTAGAACCACCGACCTACCGCAAGCCAGCTTGATGGCTTCCTCACATGAAAATCCTAATGACCCTGCCGGGATTCGAACCTTAGCGGTGAGGGGCTGAGTGAGTGTTAAAGTCAGCGATTTTACCCATTCGGCCATGGAGGCCCCTAAATAAGTTTAGAGGTATCATACTATCAAGGTAGATAAGTCTTGATGGAATATATTACAAACTATGGCCCTTTATTAACTTAGAAATTTTGATTTAAGTTTTGCATGCAAGGAATCCAGTAACCAGGCATAGAATTGATTTGAATTCATACTATAGAGACAGACAGTTTTTGACTGAATGTATAATGCAGATTATGGCCACTTTTTGACTTTAACTATTTGGTTGAATTTAGCATGCAATAGAAAAATTTGTTAAAATTTTGCATGCAAGTTACTATCCAGCTTATATGATATTGACTTGAAAGTTTATGTGTTCAGGGACATCAGAAAACCAAGGAGGATAACTCTTTGACTGAATTTAATACAAATTACGACCCTTTTCTAACTTGAATATTTTAGTTTTAAGTTTTGCATGCACAGTGCTGTTATGATCACGTCTCAGTAACTAGGCATGGGAGTGATTTTAGACTTCATAAACATATTCATGAGTATCAAGGTGTATCATTTTTGACTATTGTTATATATACATGCTATGTGAAGGGTAAGAGTTGAAACAGATTTCATTTGATTTACCAAAAAGCATTTCGAATAGTCGAGCATGTTCTCCTCTGACAGCTCTTGTTTGACGATACTATGATTATGTTGCATTTTTTCCATTTGAACATTCAGATCAGGATAAGGATTCTATAATACATCAGGCACTGGAAAAGCCGAGTGTGCTGTCCGCTGACAGCTCTTTTTACTTAGTAGTGTCCCAGAGTCATGGTAATATGACAAAATGTGGTATCACTTAGCTGTACCACATTGTAGAGGCACACTATTATTCTTGTAGTTTCGTTGTTGTTGTATTGGGGTTTACCGTCGCTGCGATAGTATTTCAATCATATAGCGACGTCCAGCTAATTACAGGTGGAGGAAGACCCCGAGTACACAGAGGTACCCGGGTAGAACCACCGACCTACCGCAAGCCAACTGGAAGGCTTCCTCACATGAAAAATCCGAAGTCCCTACCGGGATTCGAACCCACAGCGGTGAGGGCTGAGAGAGTTGTAGTTTCGTATTGTCATTGCGGCATTAAAGCAAAACCAACAAACAATGCAAAGGAAAATAGAAATACATTTTATACTTCTGTGTGTAGACTGAGGCGTAATTAGGAAACTAGAAATATGTCCAGTCCACAACTTTGGATATGTTCGTCAAATGAAGGGCCATAACACTGTCATAAAGGATGTGTGGACAAAATCCTACATTCGTAGAGTGTAGACCAGCACTCCTTCGCCAAACACACACACAAACACAGTGTCTCTTGATGGATACGATTTTGAGGTATGGTTGTAGGACATAGCTATGCAAAGACCCAATAACCTAAACTGTATAACTGGCATTTGAGCAATGCAATAATAAATCAATATACAGCGATAAATACATCGTAGTAAGAATAGAACAATAGGATATTGCATACCTTAGAAAGTTCTGTCTTTCGAAACGCGGTAAATATTTTTTTTCAACAGTTAAATACTTTCACTATACATTATGTCGCATTTTCATAAAATCCACAAGTTATGTAGAAAAATGAAGAGATAAAATAGGTTAAGAGTTATATGTACATTTTATGAGAAGATATTTGATCAACACAAGTCGGATAGAATACCCCAAACTTGTCAAATGTTATTCCCCTTACAATGAAGAAGCATTACTATCTAAATTTAAAAAACAAAAATCGGTATGAAAATTAAAATTTCTCGAAGAATTGCAAATAATGAATAGAATAATAAAAACGAATTCAATATGTAACTTAGAGGTATACCCTATAAATGTGTAGATTTCCATTAAAATAATTTCAAACGTATGCTTACATGTAATTTAATTATTAAAAACTGCGAAACCAAGTTCCCAGAAAAGATAGATCAGTTCTTGCAATTTGTGATTAAATATTAGTACGTATATGTACACGAATCAGATTTTTTTTTCTTAAAGAAACAGGCTCATGCTGAATGACATAAGACACCTATATCTAGTAATCATTAGTACAAGTGAATTTGGCATATACGATGAAGTTAGGATAAAGTGTTTCGAATTAATTTCTGTAAACTGGAAAGTAGTTGTTAACCCGCTAAAACGTGCGATGTCAACAAAAATAACTAAGACTATCCGTCTTTATTATTTTTGGTATTTGATGTTAAGCTACTTAGAAATGTATTTTGAACAGTGTGATGACATTTAAATACAAATGTTCATACATATATGACATCACTCATGTAAGTATCTGATTAACTGGGCCGGTTTGAACTACGTATGGAAAATAAAGAACACACACGAATATATAGCGTTTGAAAATTGGCATTTATTGTAAAATACCGTAAAATAAGAGCATACATTTTAATATTTACAGAAACAAGACTTGATATTTTCCACAATCTGATTAAAATGAGCTCCTTAATGACGCTTCACTGTATTAGCCTACTTCAGCAGCGTAGCATAGCAGAGAGTCGTTAGGAGCTGATTTTAATCAGATTGTATTTTCCATATTTGGGAAAAGTGGACCGCCTAAATAAGAAGTAACAAAACTTTTGATATATACAAACAAGAATACCTTAGATTTTCCACACCATAGAATTTGATATTTACACAAACAAGTATAGGTGAAGATGGGAGCAACATACATGCTAAGAAGTTGGAGGGTGGAAGATGGTGGAAAATTAGTTTTTAGTGTTTTAACAACAACCTTCACCCACAAGCCTCTAAGGAAGGCTGCTGGTTGAGTAACATTTGACACGTGACAAGGAAAACCGGAGCTGATTGGTTGTTGCTCCCAGAATTCAAAATCCCCTGAAATGGCTAAGGGAGCTGATGATTGGTTAAAGTTTAGTCTGACATGCGCACTCTCCTATAACGTGATAGCCAGTCTTACAGCCCCTTCTAGCTAAAATTGTTTTATGACTCGTAATCTAAATTTAGCGTGTATAGACAAAATTAGTTGATTGGCCGATTAAACAAAGATTAAATCCCATTGAAGCACGCAGCTTATTGTCCAATTCTCGCAAAGTCACGTTTTCAAATATTTCTTATTGAAGAAATGTGGAAGTAAATTATATCTTACAATACCCTCGAAATGATACCTTATTTATTAAAAGTCAAGAAAAAAATGTTTTATGTAAAATAGAAACGTACTTGCATGAAAGGAATATTTTCTTCACTGGTAGAATTTAAATCAAAATTCAAAAGAATTTTTAAAATAAATCAAACTGAAAATATTTATATGCAATAGAGAAATGATTATTTTAAAAATAGTTACATTTTTTCTCTGTATTTGTTCAATACCTTTTTTGAAAATTCAATGGTCTGGTGTGTGCCTAAATGATATTTTACACTGGCTTTTGCAGGAGTTTCCTATCTCTGTTTAAAAGGTCTTAGGTGATACGAAAACAAATTCGGATTAAACACTTTCACCAAACAAACTAACGTTAGAATACCAAAATACTTTTTTTATAATTTGATACAGACTATACATGACAAATATTATATATATATCCAGTATTAAGTTTTCTACATTAACTATACAATGTTTATGATATAGAACGTCCCGCCGACAATATTTCACTCATCTTGGAGCTGTGTCTCATGGCGACATCACGCCGTACTCAAGTGGCCTGAATATTTACCTGACACTACCCTTATCTACCGATACCCAAGCAAGAAAGATATACAAGTATACTTTTAGCGACTTTGTATGTCGCGGCCGGGGATGCAATCCACGACTTTTCGATTACAGACTGAAGCTCTAAAACACGGCCACTGGGGCCATTCATTACATGGTAAGTGTAACTGCAATCTGACTAAAGTCATCTCCTATATATACGCTACGCTACATAAGGATCTGAGGACGACCCGTTGAGGTTTGTCTTCTGGGTATTTCTTCCTCAGCCAATCAGATCGTAGCTTGCAGAATTTTGTAAGTGTTCAATACCGTAGGAAGATCGTGTACTTTAGTCAGATTGGTGTAACTGTACATGGTCTCAGTGCGTATATTCCTTAATTGCCTTTTAGAACTAGATCACATGCGTTCTTGTCAATCTTAGTTCACCATATATAGGGAATATTAAATTGCTGTAGCTTTTCGTGGTATCTCGCGAGACCGAAGATCTACAAGTAGCAAAATACAAAGCCACGAAAATGTACTGCAATTTAATTTTCTTTTTTTATAAACCAATAAATTTTCGAGACACAAAAAATCAGTTTATAACTTTATACAGGTTTTTATGAGTTAAGTACGTTTTTTTCAAACGGATTGGTTTCTCGTCTGTATTTCCTACATAGCGTACATGCACTGCGGGAACCATATCGAAAGTAGTCCGCACAATCTGACGCCACACTATGTAAAAATTCGGGATTTTAATCTGTCGCGTTGTACGAGGATCAGTCAAAAATAACTGAGCCCTACCTCATAACTTTTTAGCTCACCTGAGCACAACGTGCTCCTGGTGAGCTATTAGGATCACCCTGCGTCCGTCGTCGTCCGTCGTCAACAATTTGCTTTAATCTCCAATTATGGTCCTTGAAGTATAAAAAATGACATAATTTACCTTGTCTACATTCTAACATTCACATTTATAAAGCAATCTTTATCAGATGCATACATAATGTAAATAAACCATGGATTATTATGCCTTTATATGGGAGTTATGGTCCATGGTACTAAAGGTTGCATTTAGAACAGTAGTACTCAGGTGAGCGATACAGGGTCGTCACGGCCCTCTTGTTCATTACTTGACGCAGGATAATTATTATTTGGCATAATTTTTGCAATATCTCATGTGTCGTTTGCACGAGAAAACTGACCTTACGTGACGTCATATACATGACGTCATTTATTGTAACATCATGGCCGAGGGTGCGATCACTGACGCGCATCTGAAATTCTAAAAGCTCTTGAGGAAGTTGCATCAGAGTTTATACTTGGATACAGTACTATCAAGCGATGGTTGCACGAAATTAATAATGGACGAACTGTCGTTAGCAACAAACACCTATGCAGAAGGACTTTGTCAGCGACAAATGACGAAATTTTGAAAATGTAGCAAAACTACTTGAGGCTGATAGAAGATACACATGTGATGAGATAGCATATAAGTTGGACATACATCATAGGACGGCATATCACATTCTGACTATACGTTTGCAAATGAGGAAGATCGCCGCTAGGTGGGTACCACACATGCTCCCAGAAACGGAAAAACGCCAACGTGTAAATATTGCCCGATCACCCCTTTAAAGGTGCGATGCAGAAGGTGATGAAATGCTGCCAAGTATCGTTACTATTAATGAAACTTGGATGCGACAGTTTGAAACTGAACTGAAGCGACAGAGTAGCGAATGGCACACCAAAAACTCGCCGAGACCGGTAAAATTCCGCCGAAGTCAGAACTGTCCAAAGATGATGATGAAATTTGCGTAAGATTAATATGGCGTACTAACCTCACATAAGGTACCGACAGGTGAAACAGTCAATAAAGAATACTGTTGGAATTCGTCCAACATTACGTATTTGCGCCTCGTATTTTGCGTGTATTAAAGCTAGAAAAGTTATAGGTATATAATAATATTTAATTTCCCTATATTTCTGTCTCTAAATCTATCTGGGTCTGAGTAAGATTCCTGGTATATAAGGGATTCCTTGTTTTAGCTACGTACTGCAGTTTTGCTTTGGGTTTCCAAAGAAATTGAATTTTGTTAATCCAATGGAAATTATCAAATACCAAAAGTGTTTGAAATATGTTGTCTCTGTTTGCATGCACAGACCATATTGATGTCATAAATATATTCTTATAAAGAGTATATATAAGTGTAATTATTCATTTCTTGGAATCCATTTTGAATCAGATAAGTTATGGTAAAAAATTAAACACTGTAATATAGCCATTTTCGTCTGCAACCGTCAAAGTTTTTTTCCGGGTATTGAAACAAACATTTTGGAATGTGTTAAGGGTAGTATATCTACCACTCACCCCTTTCGCGTTACATAACAGTGTCCTATAGAGCCTGCGGTCAGCCTGTACTTGTATCACCGTGTCACTGCAGGCTACATAAACATTGTTTTCATCGTCTACAGACAGGCCCACTGGGCGAAACAATTCCTCATGCTGGTACTTGAAAAGGACCTCGCCCTCTGTGTTTAGGGATATCACCGCATTTTGTGTTTTGTCAGACACAAACAATATATCCTCCTCACTATTAGATGCAAGAAACAAAGGTTCCTTGAATATTGGAGAACCATCCCTATCACGATATATCTGTCTCTTTAGGTCTCCGGTATATGTCAGGTATTGAACTTGCCATTCCGGAAGAACATGTCTTGTTGTAAGTCTTATTGACAGGGCTAGACCCCCCAGCAAAAGTGGCGATGCCATAGCACTTTCCCTGTGTATTGAAACTTGGACTTAATTCACTTTCAGATGTGTATTGATAAACCTTTTCCTCATCTGTGTTCGTTATGTATATGGTTTTTTGTTGCTCGGAGTAACAAATGTCCCATATATGTCGACCATGCAAGGAAGATAATATTATTTTCTTATTCCACGTTATCGCTTTTAATGTAAGGCTGCTTGTTATATAACAAAAATAGCAATAGTTATTTTTATATTTTAATGAAATGGTTGGAGTGTCTTTCTCACCAAAGTATGTCAGTCCAGTAATCGTTAGATCGTGGTACGTGGTCTTATCAGAACATCGAATTATTCGCTCTTTCACAAGCCCTGATCTGTAAGGAACAACATGTCTGTCAAATAACCCTCGTCTGTTAAAGTCATCTTTACCTCTTACAACATGGCTGCTTGTTAAAGAAATCCTCTCATGCAGACGACAACATGACACACACATGTACTGGTTACATATCCCACAATGCCCAACTGCTTCTGCTTCCTTTTGACCTTGACGACATATGTCACAAATTTGATCAAAGCAACTCTCAGATCCAAGTGCCTTGCTGTTGAAATCCGTGAGTTTCTCAGTAAACCTGGTATTTGTTTGTGTAGAAATATTCCTATAACTGTCTTCTCTCTCTGTTTGTAAAACATAGTTAAAACCTGAATATAAAGATCCCATATTAGTGTTTAATGCCCTGAAAAATGACATGTAGTAATATCCTTACCAAGTGCACCACCAGTATTTAGTTAATGGCACTACACTACCCAATGTGTCAACACCGGTCTGAGTGCTAGCTAGTGACGTCACGCTCTCTATTTATAGATTGCTACACTACCACGACACTACAAACGAGGGCTGCTCATATAATTCATTATATTTATCACTTTTTTAATACTCTTATTTTAGTAATTATTTTTCCAGTCTTTTTCATACACGAACATATGGCGTATGAAGAAAACCAGCTGATGTAGGGTAATCTTGAAAAATTAAAATATAACCTATTACAAAAGGAATATTAAGACAAACAAATCGTTTAGTCCACAGAATACTTCCATATCACACAGAAAGCAACACATACAACAAACTTCAATTTCGGTATGATTTTAATTGTATTTAGTGCATTTTCCCACTGACTCATAGGGTTGTTGTCAGATGAAACATTTACTATAATTACATAACTTTAAGTTAACATTACACGGTTTAAGTTTATTCTTATATTCCTAAAAGGCTGGTTACTAAATTCCTTTATCACAATTTAAACTACCCTATCCTATTACGAGGACTGTTAAAAAAGGGAATTGGAATCTTAAGAACAACCCTCATCGAGCCAATGCCTAAGGTAAATTAAACTAGATTAAGCTATTCAGCATTTACAATAGTGAAACCTCGTTAGTCCGGGCTCCATTATTCCGGAAACCTCGCCATCCGGACACTTTTCTCTTGGAACGGATTTCCACAACGTAAAAATGATTCGATAATACGGAAATTCGCGTTCCGGATCCGGACATCCATTTTGGGAACCAATCTTCCATTTGCTATTTAAAATGACTCGATAATCCGGGTACCAGTTCAGACTGGATAACCCACCTACTATTTTTAGACATCATTCGGACTACTCTTTGCGCGTGACTGTCATAGAAGTGTCACCTGCAGATTGTTTACATATTGCCGCAAGCGCTTCACACTAATCAGTCCAGAGAACAGGGGGCAATTAAGGGCTGGTATAGCCGTAAGCTACATATATAACTAGCGAGTGAAGAAGGTAAAATTTATTCACAGCTGCAGATGTATGCTGTAAAAAGAGACAGAAAAGCCAACCATCCTTTAGATTGTCTTTTGTTCATATGTTTTGTTTTCAGTGCGTACATTTAATATTCATTTGTTTGTGACTGTTTTGGCTAAAATAATTAAATCCAATGCATTTTGCTCACGAATGCAGAACAAGAAATGGGTCACAGTTATGCTGTCACCTACTTAAGGTGTCTTTTTCTTCTCTTAAAGAATGCTGATGTCAAGGATTGATTTAAATAAAATTAAACCATCATTTGTAAACATCAATTTAAATACATAATCATATATAGTTCTAAGCATATAATTTTAAATATAATTATTATTAATGGAAAACAAACATAAACACACACACAGTGTACAATGAGAAAGTATGAAAGAAAGAAAGAAAAAAGAAGAAGAGAGATATGGATTGATTCATTAATACGGAAAATTCATTAATCCGGAAATTTAAACAAGGACCAAAGTGTCCGGACTAATGAGGTTTCACTGTATATGATTTGCCTTGTAACATGATCTGGGACTCAGTCGGTGTATTTAGAGTTATGAATCACAACATTTATACATAATGAAGGTATTTGTATATGTATCAACTATTTTTCATTTGAAGTTCCTGTTGGTATGATTACATACAAATGGTTGTAACTAATACGACGTAATTTTTTTGTAATCAAAAATGAAGACAAAATGAACTAAATGGCATTCGAGTAACTTTTATGTTTAATGTTTTTGTACTGCTCCTTTCATGAAAGGACAGACACAAGATGGTGGGAGAGTCCTCCTTATCGTTGTCTTTTAATCCCTCTTATTTTCTCTTTCTACTGACTAATTAAACAAATATTTATTCCTAAATATTACTACATGTATAACTATCTTTGAAGACAATAGATTAAAAAAGGATTACAAAGCTTGCATTTATGATTATGTGTCTTTCTGCATCAATTTCTAATATGCCATTTTGTAAAGTATTTTTTTATCTTTTTTTTTTTCTTAGAAAATAGTGTATAGGAATATATCTTGGTAGATGTTTGCCTGTAGTATTCCATATACACTGACTGAGAATGTCAGTAGTTTCAGCACCGATAACAGTTAAGTGATGCTAGACAGATGGCCGTCGGGAAAGCCAGGGAAGGGGCATGGCGTTATGGATACCCAGTATGCAGTTTCTGCAAAGGAAAACTTAGAATCGGCTCCAGCCTGAGTCGGAAACTGAAAGCCATGGGCATTTTCTTCTACACTGTAAGCAAGGAGAGGTATGGTTCATCAAGGGAAAAAACTTATAAAACCGATCTCTGAAATTAGCGGGAAACAAAGGGATATCACGAATGTCAGGAAAGACGGGCCGCAAGAAGTAGTGCAATGAAGAATAGAAAGCATGACTTCGGCAGCTACTCAGTAAACTGTGAGAGATATTGCCTACACTGATTATACTTGATTGAAGAAATAAAAAAAAAAAAAAAAAAATCATCACTAACCCCTATTTTAGTGCTTTAACAACAAGCAAACAAATAGCAAGCTTTCGGAAGTATTAAAACAGACTGACATAAGAAGACCTATTGGCAAATTCAAGGCATGGCTTTCCCAAACGGTCTGCTTCCGCGGCGTATATGGCCACTAATATTGTATGAGATAGCTGTTGAACAGCGTCGGAGACCCACGAGCGCTTATTACGTTCCTTCATACAGCGCCGACAGATGTAATATAGGCAGCCGTGGGTCTCCGACGTTGCTGTTGAAGGACTTATGAAAGATTCAATTAACACCCATTCCCTCTATCCCAAATGGTTGAGAAGGAATATAAAATTGTAAAGGATAGGCTGGGCATGACGCAGCAGGATTCGAGTAGGTGCATTAGCAGTTGAAAAATGGACTTGGTTGAACACAGACCATAGAATGAAAGAGGAAAATCAGCAAGACTAGGTGATAAATGATTCAAGTTAAGACTCGGCTCCTTAAGAAAGAAGAAGGAAACATTAGGGCAGCGGCCATGGGATTGCAAGGGAGCAATCGACTTTTCGTTTGAGCTAGAATGTTTTTATTTTTCGTGTTTGCATTATCTCACACATACTGATTTCTCTATGAGCAAGGGCGTATTTTGATATTTCCTTTATCCTACGGCTATTACATTTATTTCTAAGCTTCCGATGCACATGCCTTTAAATACAGGTTTTCGACAATATTAGTGGTGCGCTTTTCATGATAGCAACAAAAAAATCATGAATAAATCATAATATTTGGGTTTGCATGCGCTATATTGTTGTATACCATTAACATTGATAAGGAAATAAAATACTTAGAAGTTTTCTCCTCCGAATCGAGGCTGCTCGTGATAGCGCAGACCCCGTGGTATGGCCGCCCTGGGTGTTTTTTTCTATGAGATGACGGTTAATATGTACACACAAGATATAACTACAATGTACTTATTTTCATTATTCTGAAGTCACTATTCAAATTTCTTATAAATACGAAATTAGACATTTTTGTGATATTTGGGTTATTTTGTAGCTGTTAGAAATACATATATCTCGAAATTTTCTAATTTAAAGTAAATAAATTTATATATTTAATGTCAAATAATTCTGTAAATATCCAGTTAAAGTAGCAAAATTTTTGAAATATGTTTTATTAAAAGAACAAAACAGTTAGGTTTATTTATTTATTTCCGGTTTCTTCTCGTATTCATGTGAACTATTTATTATTCTTATCATGCTGAAATTTATTTAGTGATTTATTTATTGTAATTTCCTGTATGTATTGATATGTGATATTGCCATGTTTGATGTTTTGTATATGGCCAATGGCATATTGTATTGCCGATTTGCCTAAATAAAGTTGAGTTGAGTTGAGTTTTAATATCTATTTAGCCCATTAGATATTGAGTGCCTCTGCTTTTGTAAATTCTTACACCGATATTTTGTATCACAAAAAGGGTGCCTCTTTCAGATTTTAATTACTCCAATAACTGTCTTATATTATCACATCATATTGTGATACTCATTCAACACTCCGTTGTCATATGTCAATAAATACATGCAGCATTCGGTATTTACTTGTTGAAGTGCACCTTACTTTTCGTTTTAAGACAATTTATATGTTTATACAGTGGTCACGCGATTCCTCGAGGTCGCACGGGATTTGAAAAAAAAACTCGAAGAATCGCCTTATTCGAGGAATCATTTATGTATCAAAATTCAATACATTTACATTTGTTGATACCTTAACGTCGTCTTTTCATTATTTTGTTACGTTTAGCCTTTGATAATACTTTATAAACATAATATATGTTTAAAAATATGTTTAAAAATACAAAAATAACACGATCATAGCTTTCATTGTGAGAATTAAGTCAGATTCAAGTTCTTTTTTTTTTTTTACCGATTATATGACTGAAACCCTTTGTTTTAGTTTGTGTATATGGCGGCGTTGCGTATTTTTTACAATCTTGTAATTAACACTTATACCGTGGTTCTTCAAATTAATGACTACAGAGAAAAAGAACAACACACAAACAAAATCGGTTTCTTTAATCATGCAGATCCATCACAGTTTGTTACATGATCAGTAGGTGCGAAAATACTTTCTACATAGCCGTGTTGATATAACGATTCACCAATGTACTCTAAGGAGGTTTGACAATGTGTGAAAACAAAAAGAAACCATCTCGACCAAGGTGTTAATTACAGGTGGTCATAGGGCCGGAGTATGGTTGTCAACTTTTTATTCAGGCATGTCGGCAAATAATATGCCATTGGCCGTTTACATAAATAAGTGAAAATACGACCATATGACGTAAACATATAAACATACATTCACTAAATTATATACATGAGACTTATTCACAAAAATAAATAAATAAATAATCCTGTAAAGGACGTCAAAAATAATTGATATAATATTTGATATAAAACAATATATAGATATCAGTTTATATCAAAGATAATTTTAATATATCTAATTAAATAAGAAACATTCCAATCTTTCTTTTCTTTTTTTTTTAAATTCTTTTTTTTTTCGGCGTAGCTGTATAATTTCGATTTCAACTCGCATCTTAAACCAATCAAATGTACGCTAACAGCGGTAAATAATTCTAAGCTGAATAAAAGGACTCCTGTTTTTGGTTAACGCATCGTTATGGACTATAAAATTACTGTAAATAAGGGGTGCAGCTTGTATATATCATTCAGCTTGGTGTTATTACTTTTCTTTTTGATGTAAACATGAAAGTGATTTCAGTAAGTTAAATACAATCCTTTTCCATCAATTCAGGGATGCTACTTTGTGAAAATGATTTAAAACAACAAAAAAGAATCCACCGTGTTATGACATGAAACCCCTTAATTACTATGTATATTGAAATCTTCCAGCCTGCCGAGATGCTCTCATTGAAAATTAATTCGCCAAAACCAAAACAACTAATAACGCTTTTATATCATGATTGTCATATTCAATAATGATATGAACAAATATCAAACAAGCCTATTTACAGATATAATTTTTTGTATTACCGTCTATAAATAAGTATATTTCATAGAAAAAATACTGAACTATTTCTAGAGCGTACTAAATTTGTTGTGCGTCGGTCTTTCGCGCGCTTTTCCTCGGAATGTTCTAGAAGACTGGAAATCTCGTTTTTCTTTCATCCTACGCCGAATATCTTTTTTAAAGATATTTCTTGTTTTTAGTGTAATTTATCCTACCATACATCTAATTATAGTGTAGATTATCCTATAAGGGGAAATAACTCTACGTATTTCCGGTAATGAAAACTAAACGAAAAACAAAAGGGTTTACTGAAAAAAACAATAGAAGTTTAATAAAGTTTATCCGGAATTCACCAGATAAATGGCAGATTTACTTGCACGAATCATGTTGTTTTGTACTTAAAAACAAGAACAACTGTTTTATGCCGGTTTAAAGGTCACTACATGCACATGAATTTGATGTCAACTAGATGTCTACATCTACACGTGGAAATCAAATCTGTAAAGAAAGACTCGGTGAGTTAGCCATAATCAAATGAATTATATACTTTATACTTTTGACATATAAATAATTCAGGTAAAACATTAAATCAACAATCCAATGTATTTATATACATTATATTTAAATTATTAATCATATGTATATTAACAACATAATGAAGCTCTGCTATCAGCCCAACATTCTGCTAATAAATGGTAATAAAATAGAAAGAGTGCTGCACATACTCTCTCAACAAACTTTAAACTATATATTAATTTGCTCAATACATTGATCCCTGTATGAAAAGGCAATTGCTAAAAATTTTGCTATTTTAATATGCATACTTTTTTTGTTTGATGACATAATATCCAAAATTTTTAAAATTAACCAATATCATATATTTTGGGCATGTTAATAAAAAATGATATTCTGATTCAATTGGATTTTGAGGGCAAAATAAACATACCCTATCTCTCCTTTCCATTCCATGATATCTACCTGTTTCAATTGCTAATTTATGTGCTGAAATTCTAAACCTTGTCATTAATATCCTTTGCTTATTGTTTTTTATATTACTAAGAAAGTTTTCATATTGAATACCTTTTTGAAAGATTTGTAGTACTTCAGTTTTGTAGACTATTCAATGGACTCAGTCCATGAATGTATAAAAGTATCTCTTATTCTCTGTTTAATAATATGGAAATCACTTTCAGAAATAATTCTTTTTTCCAAGATATAGTTTAAACCAAGACGATTCAGACAATCTTTAACTTTTGCAGCCCATATATTTTTATTTGAGGTAATTAAATTACATTGATCTTGAAATACATTAAAAACAAGAGAGTTTGTATTACTTTTAATTTTAAGCCAGTATTTGATAGATCTTTCTAAACATAAGGTGACAAGGTATATAATGGATATCTTCTGAGTTCTCCTAACATAGCCATATTTGAAGCTTGATTACTTAATCCAAGAATGCGTTTACACAATTTGATATGTAGTTTTTCAACCTCCTTATATTGATAAATCCCCCAAATTTCTGTTCCATAGGTTAATATTGGCAGAACCAGCCTATCAAATAATGTAAGCTTAGTACTAATATCTAAACACACTTTATTAAATAAGATAAATAAATTATTCATTGCCTTTAAAGCTTGATCAGACAAAGTTTTAACAGCATTTCCTTTAAACTTTACTCCTAAGTATACAAACTCAGTAACAACTTCAAGTTTTTCATCATTGATAAACCAGTCATATTCAATATTTGTCTTTTTCTTCTCAAAAACACAAATTTTAGTTTTAGTAACATTAATAGTCAGACCTGCATCACATGAATATGAATAAATTGCATTTAGTTGTGCCAGTAGACTTTCTTTGTTAAAAAAAAACATTAATAGAACAATAGAAAGCTGATTTATGTCAGTATCTGTTAAATTATTAAAATCAATATGATTACTTATATCATTTACAAATAATATGAATAAAATCGGTGATAAGGGCTCTCCTTGTTTAAGGCCCATCGAAACATCAAAGAAATCAGATAGTTTGTAGCTATTTGTTCTCACACATGAAGATATTTTATTATAAATTGATTTCACCATATTAATGAATTTACTCTAATTCCTTCATTGATTAATTTCTGCCATAAGACATCATGCTTGACCGTGTCAAAACATTTTTTATAATCTATAAATGCTGTATATAATTTCTGTTTATTTGCTAAAATTTTAATTAAAAAATACAATAACAGTACAACGTTTATTTCTAAAGCCAAATTGACAATCATTGAACTTATTTTCTTTTTCACAATATTTATTTAGTCTGTTACACAAACACAGAGAAAATATTTTTGCTAAAGCACATATAAGTGTTATACCTCTATAATTATTCGGGTCGTTCAAATCACCTTTTATATGAATAGGTGCAATTATTCCCTTGGTCCACATCTCAGGATATTTACCTGTTTCAAATATTCTGTTAAATAACGGTACAAGAAATGGAGCTATAAATTCCCTTGCATCTATAAAAAAGTCAGGTACAACTTGATCAATACCGCTACTCTTATTACGCACAAGCTTTTTAATTGTATGAATGATTTCCTGTGCATCAAAATGTTTATCTAGATCTTCAATGATAACATTGTCAGTCATACTATCATTATTTATATCTACAGTATTTGAGTCATTCTGATTAGAAAAACTAGAAAAATATTTGACAAATTTATCAGCACGTATACTATTTTGTGAAGGTTTAGATTGCCTATACTTTTTAATGTTTTTCCAAAAATCTTTCATACTTCTTTTACTCAGTGCTTTTATTTTTTCTCCCTCACTGAGGAAATATAGGTAGGCTTTGATATCGACTTCGAAGAATCGCATAGAAATAATATAGGATATACAGGAATCCAAAATCGCATGTTTGAAGAATCGCCCATAAATATATATAGAATAAGAAGGGCTAACCGGACTTGTAGCTCGAGCCATCGCCGGTATTCAATGAATAGCCACATTGAGGAATCGCGTGACCACTGTAGATATATTAGGTTGTGTTAAAAATCCAAATAACTTAATTCTTCTGTCATATCTTAATTTGACAAAACACTGATCTTATCTTGGAAATAAATTACAATGAATTCATGTATCTAACTTTTCACTTTTTTATATTGTTAAAAGCTCTACAGTATGTAACTGAATTTGGCCAGTAAAATATATAAAGATTATTTGTATTATTTATTTCCAAATGTCCTTTAGATGTTTACAACGAAAACGTCAGCTGATGAATCTCTTGCAAGTAAAAGTTGGAAACCCACACTGTACACATTATGTCAGATTTAGATAATCTGAATAAAGTGACCCGTCGGTGTCTGACCTTTGATTGACATTTAAGGACTGCAACTAGCCTCAGTCCACAGCCCTAGTGGATGAATATTCGGGAGGATTCTCCCAATAACTAGTCCGAAATATAGGTCATGGGTGTGTTGGTGATTTTTGCTGATATTCACTTTTCAAAGATAAAGATGAAAAAATAAATAAAGGAATAGATAAAGATAAAAAAATAAAGAACAAAATTGGACGAGCGTGTGACCTACCATTCTAACAGTGAAAATGTGACGCCACTCTACTAATCAAACATGAGAAGATTTGGCATAATCGGGGAATGTTACGGAAACTATAAAAGTCCCGATAGTAACACCATCATTGTCATCATCAAGGCAGGGGATATATAGGAGAGATGATTATTTCATTGTAGGGTCGCATCTTATATCGGATCTACAGGCGGTGTAGAATAATGGCGAGATGACACATACACAAGATTTGATAAACACAAGTGTGATAAATAAACAAGATCACTCTAAACAACTAAGACAGGTATAAATACGTAAATATAACATATGAATAATTGGGGTTAAAATTTTCATGATATGTCACTCTATTTCTTAATATCAAAAACAAAATCGGTATGAAAATATTTCATTTAAAAAAAATAAGATCAGTATTACCCTGAATTTGACATTTTACAAGTAAAAGGGATATACCCCATAAATGAGCACTTTTAAATAATTTCAAATAAATGTATGTTACTCAGTTATCTAAAAATGCTTGATCAAATTTCCAGTCAAAAATAGATGAGTACATGATATAAGTATATGTATACCAATCAGAAACTTTTATTCAAAGATTATCATCACGCCACCGATATCTAGTCAACAATCAACAGTTACTAAGCATACGAATGAGCTAAGTCACTCAAAGAAAAAATGGTATTTTAAACTTCAATAAACTGAAATTCGCTAAAACGTGCAATATTAGAATCAAGAAATGGGACTATAGCTGACATTTCGTGTTTATCATCAATGATGTTTTGATGTTTAGTTACTTTGGCTTAGTGTTGCTAACTATACTGACTTTAGAAGCAGAATAGTTATGACCAAGTCCTATGGCAGAACAGCTACAATCAATGGATTATGGAAAGTAACAACATTATGTGACATTATGTATATACAGAGTGAAGTTCATCGCAAGTAGTCTTTTAAATTTATGAGATGAATATCGTACAATCTCACTGATTTAAGTTCATGTCAAGATATCCCCTTAAAGCAGCTCGTTCACAGATGATCGGTAAAAATGAAAAAGAAAGTTTTGTTTTTCTACTCTCCTCGGTAATGTTGATAAGTCTTTGTTTCTTGACAAATGTAGTTCACATTGCACAGAAAACGGTATCAAGTGACACGTTCCGCAACATGGTGTCTTTACCAGTTCCGGGTAGTTAATTCGTAAGTTTAGGCTGTGAAGTGAGCACATGCGCGAAGAGTGTATTGTGCCCAGTCAAGTGATGGCAGATGAAAATTTTTTTTTTTTATAATTTTAAATATAGTTTCAATACCGTTCGTGACACTATTGAGTGTGCTGGAGAAACCACCCATTTTCAACACTCATGGATGGTTGCATAGGGTTATCATGCGTCTGTAGATGGGTATTGACAAACCTAATACACACATATAATGTAAATCAAAGTCTAAGTCAATAAACATCTGTGAACGAGCTACTTTAATTTATCCTGTTGGAAGGGTGTGTGCTTAAAAAATATATATCCAGTATTAAGTTTTCTATATGAGCTATATAATGTTTGAGAACAGTATGTTTGCTTGGATTAAACGTCCCGCCGACAGTATTTCATCCATTTTGAGACTGTGTCTACTGCCTCAATGCGATATCACGTCGTACTCAAGTGGTCTGAAATATATACCTGACACAAGGCCAATCAGTTTTTGAAACTACACTTATATACCGAGTCTCAAACAAGGAAGATATACAAGTACTACTTATAGAGATTTTGGTATGTCGCGACTGGAGATCAAATCCACGAACTTTTGGTTACAAGTGGAAGCTATAACAACACAGCCACTGGGACCATTCATTATATGACCAGCATAACTGTACATGATCACGGTGTCATTTACGTTTGTATTCCTTTCTTGCATTTTAGAACTAGTTCACATGCGTTTTTGTCAACATAAGTCCATCATGTAATTCCTTGTATTTCTGTCTCTATATCTATTTGGTTTTGAGCACGATTCCTGGTATTAAAGGGATTCCTTGTTTCAGTTACGCACTGCAGTCTTGTTCTACGTATCCCATCAATTGAATTTTGTTGATCCCATGGACACTATCAAATACCACAAATGTCTGAAATATGTTTCGGTTTGCAAGTAAAGAACATATTTTGATATATATATTTTCTTATAAAGATGATACGTTTTTGTAAGTATTCATTTCATGGTATCAAATTCTAAGCAGATAAGTTATGGTAAAAAATTAAACACTGTTATATTGTGATTTTCGTCTGCTACTGTTAATGTTTTGTTCCGGGTATTGAAACAAACATTTTGGTATTTGATATGTGTGCATTGATTATATAACAGTGTCCTATAAAGCCTGCGGTCCGCCTGTACCTGTATCACCTTGTCATTACAGGCTACATAAACATTGTTTTCATTATCTACAGACAGACCCCTTGGACTAACCAGTGTCTCATGTTGGTACTTGAACAGGACCTCGCCTTCTATGTTTAGGGATATCACCGCATTCTGGGTATTGTCTGAAACAAACAATACGTCTTCCACGGTATTTGATGCCAGGAACCAGGGATCCTTGAATATTGGAGAACCATCCCTATCACGGTATATCTGTCTCTTCAGGTCTCCGGTATATGTCAGGTATTGTATTTGCCATTCCGGAAGATCGTGTGTTGTTGCTAGTTTTATTGACAAGGCTAGACCCCCAGCAAAAGTAGCAATGCCATAGCACTTTCCCTGTGTATTGAAACTTGGACTTAATTCACTTTCAGGTGTTAATTGATACACCTTTTTCTCATCTGTGTTTGTTGTGTATATAGTTTTCTGTTGATTTGAGAAACACATGTCCCATATGTATTGACCGTGCAAGGAAGATATCACTGTTTTATTTTTCCACGTTCCTTTCTTTAATGATTCGCGGCTTTTACACCCGCATCTATCATTACTTGAATATATTAATGAAATAGCTGGAGTGTCTTCCTCATCAAAGTATGCCAGCCCAGTAACCTCTAGAATGTGGTTGTTGTACTTGACAGTACATGAAAAGTTTCGATTTTTCACACGCCCTGATCTGAAAGGAACAACATGTCTGTCAAACAACTCTCGTTCCTTTACAACGGCGTTAAATTCATCTTTTCCTCTAACAACATGACTGCTTGTTAAAGATATTCTCTCATGCAGACGACAACATGATATACACATGTACTGGTTACATATCCCACAATGCCTCACTGCCTCCACTTCCTTTTCTCCTTGATGACATATGTCACATATCTGATCAAAGCAACTCTCAGATCCAAGTGCCTTGCTGTTGGAATCTGTGAGCCACTCAGTGACTCTGGTAATTGTTTGTGTTGAAACATCGTGTTGCTCGTTATCCGTTTGTATGCTGATACTTTGTTTCCGATAAAAGTTAGTTTGTGTAGAAATATTCCTGTAACTGTCTTCTCTCTCTGACTCTTGGACACTCCTGTAATTGTCTTCTCTCTCTGACTCTTGGACACAATTGAAGCTTGAATGTACAGGTCCCATATTGGATTTTCATACCTTGATAAAATGACAAGTACTGCTATCTTAACGAAATAAACAACTAGCATTCAGATGAAGCGACACCTTTCCAACCTGTCAAATAGGAAAAATCACCTTACAAAAGAGGGCTGCTCATATAGTTCATTATATTTATCGCTGTTTTAATACTCTAAGTATTCGATATTCAAGCCTCTCCGATACACGAAAACCATGACAAATGAAGTAACCTAGCTCAATGGATCATCTGAATAATTTAAAATATAATCTTGAATATAAAGACAAACAAACCCTTTGTCCGCAGAAGACTTGCCAGTCATACAAAAAGCGACATGTCCAAATCACTTCAACGTTCCTTACGATGCCTATATTTTTTGTGAACATTTAATAACCTTAATCAAGCAAAGGTATAATTAAATTTGCGTTCGATTTATTTTCCACTATATGCACTTACATATTTGCGTATGATCTGGCGAGACTTTGACTATAATAACAAGCAATTTAAACTTGGCTGACTACTTAATCTTTTTAGTATAATTTTAATTTAAAAACATCAACACAGTGTCTGTTTGAATGAAAAAAAAAGCAATTATATGCATAACATTATAGAATTGAAATCTTTATGAACGTCCCTCATTTTTGAAAATTATGTTTTTCGAAAGGAAAATTACCTGAACAAATATCGTATTCAACTCTGTCAATGCAAATTGATATAAAAGCTGATCAGCATTCAAAATTGTGAATAGTTATTTTGCTGTATGTATGCGACATGCATAACTTCAATAGCTTTGTCATATGTGCATATCATCCTCTAAGAAATAACTTTTAAACTGATCGTTGATTGTGCAGCAGTGCAATATTAGGATTGAAAAAAATGCCAAAATGCTGCCGTATGTTTAAGTACACATGATGATGACCAATTGATAATTCTGAGTATAGAGCAATATTCAAACATATCTATTTACTCAACAGAGAAGATAAAAGTGTCTAAATGGTTCAGGCACATGGTCCCCTCCTTATTCACGAGTCTATTTAAAAGGGTTATTCCATTATAAAGAAACTTCATTGTACGTAAATTCTAAGTAAACACATCTTAGTATTTAAATCCATTTACTCAGAGCAATATGTTTTAGCGTGGATATTTCGGCTATATCGCAAAGCCTTCATTAGCTGACTGCACTGAGTTTTGGTCAGTGTGGGTCACTTGACTTTGAGTCATCACATGACACCTGGAGAGGGCAGTACACTGCTGGAAGTCCAAGCCCTCGTCTCGGTTGAAAGCTTGTCGCCGCTGCTTGATAGGTATGGCCTCCTTTACCCGTCGTTTGAGATGCAAGTCCTCTTACGTCAAGACTGGTATATCTTGGATCTATGTTGTGTCCAATTCTTTGGCAACGTTCATGTAGTGCCGAGTTGGGACGAGACAATTGCTCTTTCATCATTGATAGTTTCACTGCGTAGTCATTCTTGCATTGTTCACAAAAAGCACCAAAAGGAATAGTCCCTAAATGACTGAAGTACTGTATACGGGACGTTTATCCTAAAATAAATAAACAAATGATTTTTGAGTGGAAACGCTTTACTATTTTCGGTCACTTTATTACAGTTCTGTGTCTATGATATACATTCATTTTCCGTCTTGCCCATTTGAAACACGTCTATTAGGTTTTGCAGTGTACTCTTTGCTACATATAAGGATTGCCTCTTTAATCGTATTTCATGTTTTTTATTCAACTTAAATTAATTCATAAATATCTTGCTATATAAATTACTGCATAATCGATACTTTTTGTTGCGTCCATGATCTGTATTATCTACGAGTATTAGCCAACCCAAACCCGTCCACATCGTAATGGAAGTCACGTTTAGGGGACATTACTCATGGAAGTGCTTTCTATATTGACTCATTGACTATTTGCATATTCGGCTAATTATAGCAAATATAGGCTATAACACCTTAAGCAAAAACCCAATTATTCGCCTGTTAAAGCTATTGCCCGATAATACCGTCCCATAGTGACGTGATTAGTATTCGAAGTCTGATCCACGTGACATGACGTCTGTTGCTTATTTTCTGACGTCATCTCATTTCACGAATCCTATTCGTCCAGTCCTCGATTCTGATCCATTTTGACGAAAGAATATGCTCCTTGTTTAGTCGGGATTTTGATCAGAATCATATTCGCTTCTCTCTGGACCGTAGTTCCGTAAGGTGACTGAAAACGAAAGTTTTCAGCCGAGATAGTTTGTTTTATGTTTTAATTGTAGATCATCGAAATATTTCAAGTAGTATGTATATACACTCAAGTCTTACCTTCTAATAATTTGTGCTATGCGCTAATTTATATTTTTTCTTCATATTTTATTTATCAGAATCAGCAAAGAAGATTCTAATTTACTAGTTATTAAGTCTTCTTAGTTTAGCGGGAGATATGGCCAGCTCAATATGTAATGCTGACATACAGTTTACATGTTCGTTAGATTTTATTCAAGCATTTTAAGTCTTAAGAAATGGAAAACAGGCCTTGAGTTATTTTTTTCATCGGATAATTCAGGTGTGACAACTTTCTCGTTTATTCCATTGACAGTCAATTATAAATCTTACCCACACAAGAATTATTTTGTTCTTCCAGAGGTCTTTTAAATAAACAATTATATATCTTACATAAATTTGTTTTATTTACATATTTTTTTGTGAGACCTGACAAATTTCAACTGATTCTGGCTCTCAAATGTTCCTATATATACTGTGATTGTTGCATGTATTTACGATAGGCATGAATTACTGTTTCAGCTAGGCATGGATTATAAGCTAGCGTTATTGATTTGTTTCTTACCCAATCGATATCATCTATGCACAAGTTACATAATTGAAATTCAAAGAACACCACCCCAACCAAGTGAAAGGGGCTTTACAAGAATCGAGCGCTGTCCATTCGTGAATATTCCGCTGAAAAAAGAAGTTAAATATGGTTTCATTTTTATACGCTCGTCGAATGACGGGACATATTATGGATTCACCAGGCAAGTGGACGGCGTCCACTGTAGTTGTCCACTCTATAACTCGAATCAACTTTACCAAACTTGGTCACATATGGGCACAATATCTCGGTCACGTTCGATAATCAGCTACCGGAATTAATCAACAGTAGCCGCTTTCTAATTCGAACAAATGTGAATTGATCTTTACCAAACTAAGTCAAACTAAGTCGAAATGTATATTTGCACAATAACTCGGTCAAGTTCGCCAATCAGCCTGATTGTCCCAGACACTCTGGAGTAATTGCCCTTGAATTGATGAAAATTGCTAAACTAACTGTGTCTGCTCCCTTACTCTAACAAACATGAATCAATCTATATCGAACTTGGCCACAATATGTATGGGCACAACATCTCGACCAAGTCCGATCACCAGCCAGAATGTCCTAGACTCTCAAGGGTTATAG
>CM037779.1:13777462-13827462 GCA_021229015.1 Solen grandis
TAATTTTAGCAACGTCTTCAAAAGTTATACAGCTTACCCTGATAATTGCGACACAATGACTTCCACTGTACTTCTCTCACTCTGGTGGTTACACCCATAATTATACGTTCACCCAGATGGAATAGTGCTATACTTCCAATAAACTTCTTGGCATACTTGAAATTCTAGTACATTACCCCTGTTCTAACTATTGCTTCTCAAAAAAAATCTTTGTAAGTAGATCACCATCTTTACTATTATGATTTCAATCTCCAAAATTATGCCTTCCAAGTTTGCTTGCAATCTGTTATAATGTGACTGTAAGGTATCAGCTACGACAAAACCAGAATCATGATGATTTGACCATGAAGGCATCTTCAGAGGACTGTTAACTCGTTCATAAGTATGGTCCTAGCAGATTGTTCCCCAGGACAGAGAACAAATCAAACAACACTCATTGATATCATAAACAGTGTGCATGCATTCCAGTGGCATCCGCCACAGCTGTCTCTAACAAACCCTGCAGTTACTTCAGGCAGATTTAATGTTCATGATACATTGCATTTCTTTGAAAAATCATAAATGATAAAACTGAGAGCCAGGTTATTGTATTAATCTTATATCATTTCAAAATATGTAGAATTAGGACTGCTTTGTTTTTTATCAAAAGTGTTAAAAAGACTTATTAAATGGCGTAAATGATAGAATGCATGCTTCATCCAAAATGACAAGACAAAACAAAGACTAGACACAAAAAAAATTTCCTGTGCCAACAAAGCAACTAAATATTCTAAGAACAAGAAAAATAGTTTTACTATCCTCTTTATACAGTTTAACCCTTTACCTCATGAATATTCATGTATGAATTAATGACTTGATGAATAATAATTGACTGAACTTTAAATTGTATATGAAACAGTGGATTTTCTTAATGCCATGCAGAATGTGTAGAATCTGAGCTACAATTTTGTTTGAGCAAACAGCGGGCTGATCAGGTTTTATGCTGTTCGCTGCTCCTCAGTGTTCTGGAAATGAGGACTTTATAATTAAATTTGGTAAGGTTTAACTGTGGTTTTCTGCAGATCAGGCTTTATGTGGTACCTATTGAGTGCGTCAAAATGAGTCTATATGAGGGAAAGGGTTAAAAACAGTCTTTGAGGTACATATACATGAAAACAGGTGTGGAAAACAACATTAGTGATATTCTCATGAATTCATTGCCCACACATTATATTACCATCTTCTTGCTATTCATGTTCTGCCTCATTGCTTAACTACCTTTAATTAGTTTCTGCATGTGTTTTCCACATAGTTTAAAGTCGCACCTGTAATCAATGGATAGAGGGACATCAAAGTCCTGTGGATACTCTTAAGTGGGTTGGCTTACTGACATGATTGGGAAGTTTTTCATTCAAAAACCAATGCAAATGAATAGCTGAAAAAATAGGAAGCAAATCTGTGATGTGTAAGAAGTGTTTTAAGGAGGGAGGGTTTCTCTTTGCTCATGACAGTGATGACTTATGGAGACCACCTATGGTCAAAGAAATGTTTTTAGAAGCATTATGGTTGTATGTGCATCCTTTGGCGCATTAGCAAAGAAAACAGAAGGTTTGTGGTTATATTACTGATCTAATTGCCCAGAAAAGGAACAAAAAGTTCAAAGTGACTGCTGAAGTTCAACAGGCTCCGATTTCTTTGAACAATCCCCGTGTAGTTTACGCAAAAAAAAAAATTGTGTATTAAGGGCTACGGTCTCAAAAGAGTTAGGTACGGTAGGGATTTTTTTTTAGAGTCCAGTCATAATAATGAATGAATGACAAATTAACAAAATTAAAATATAAAGACACCAAAGAAACCAAAATATTAGAATTCATGCATTAGGGTTCTGCTACCAAGCTTTTTTAAAAAAGCAAAAAAATAATCTCTAAAAGAGTAACACAATTTTACATCTGTAAATGTACCATTTTTATATAAGTTTAGTGTTTCCAAAAGACAAAGTGTAATGACTTACATTTCCTGGCTGCAGTTGTCTGGGCAGTCCATGATGTTACCCTGTTTCAGATGGTCAAGCAGTTCTGTGTTGGACAGCAGTGGATATGGAATCCCTCCTAGAGTTACTATCTCAAACAACACAATGCCAAATGACCACCTGCAATCAGAAAATATCCCTGCATGAAAATAATCACAAAATATTTCATTAAAGGCTTTTGTACTACAAACTTCTAGACCATTAAACTGATCAGCTGCTTAGAATAACAGCTAGCTGATCAGGTTATTCGTTGACTGTCAGTCTAGAATACCAAAGTCTGTGCAGTCTGATCTGACTTTTCAATGTTCTAAATAATGTCAGGTAATATATACTAGAGGTAAATGCTAAACTTCTGAAATGGACTTGTCCTTTCTCCATTTTGGATTGCAGCATTTGTTGTATACGGGATGCTTGCTAAAAATTTGTCTGAATTGCACACAGTGCACACCATGATCAAACTGAACAGATGTGCAGGCTGATTTTGGTCTGCACAGGTTGCAAAGGTAGTCACATGTGCCCACCACAGCATTTTAAAGGTTGAAATATTAAAGCTAACAAAAGTCAATACCTTTAAAATAGCATCATGGCTAGCAAACAACTGAAAATGAATCCTGACCTACATCTATCATTAGGTTCATTACTGGTATGTACCAATCAGGGTCATAATGTTCCAGTATAAAAACAAATGCTACATGATGTTAAAGCATGATTATGTTTTGGTTTAACCTTATACAGACCATCTTTGAAAGAAGCCAACCAATATAATGGTAACACAGTGGATGACTTCAGTTATGAAAAGGATATTTTAATATCTTTCTTCACAAAGCCTGTGTTAATTGGTCACCTTGGAAATTGTCGGAAGATTTTTTTTTCTCAGGAACTTCTAATAAATGGCTTTAAATTTAGAAGACAAAAAACAAGGGAAGATTTGTAGAAACTATGAAAAGAGAAAAAGAGACAGCAGATATTAGAAGCAAAGCTGACTTCTTTGCAGTTCAACAACCAAATACGAATTGTCCTGTGTATGTCGCTTACAACCTTGCTTAACAATGAAAGGGGTGTAGTTTAAAGTAACATTTGAAGTCTTTCAAGACATAATCAAAGTTGACATAAACAGAAGCACAATTCAAATGTAAGGTACAGAACATTTGATGTGGGACTAAACAAAGATAACTGCCATGATAACACCGAAGAGAGAAAAAAAAAGATTAACATTTAACTAACTGGTGATTGCTATCTTCGATAATTAACATGAGTTTCACAACGGTGGCACACGCCATTTTTGTTAATTACATGGCTGAAAATGACTTAAAAGGATCCTACAGTAGCTAGACGTGTCACAGGTGTGATAGAGCCGGACAATGCAACAACTGACACTCATAGTTTACTGCCAAGTGACACATTTTCCATTGTCCGTGCTTAATCTACTGGCTGATACACAAAACAAAACGTTTGACGTCTTTATCTTAAGATTCTGACTTATATTTGTTCAACATAAAAAGAAAATGCTTTGATTGTTTGTTTGCTCACTCAAGCATAACATCCCACCAACAGTATTTCAGTTTTTTACAAGAGACAAGATAATAGTGCTGCCTCACAGCAGTAGCATGCCATATCATGTAGAATGGAACCACATCCAGTCAAATTATCCAAATATTATGCCTGTTCCACTTGTATCAGCTGGTTATGTAGTGACCAGGGATTGAACCTCCTGGTTCTTGGGTGGACACTCTGACCTCTCAACTACTCAGCACAGGTGAAGATTACGTCACAGATGTAAATATTCCCTCTTACAGATTTCTAGTTTGTCAAAAGAGAATGACTGAATATATGTCATTCATGAGATCTTTTATTTCAAAAACAAACCATCTTGCAAATTATCCACTTGTCAAAAGTTTAATTTTACTGAGTGCATCAAAATTATATCTAATTTAAGCAATGTTTTCCTGGCTTGAAGCTGAATTAAAATCTGTAATCTCTATTTTACTACCATTTCTGTTTCTTAGTATTGTAAAATGCTTTTAATATGTAAAAAAAAAAATCATATTCATTAGACACACAAATGCAGTCAATTTATAACTACAATGACACAACAAATGTTTTTTTGTTTTTTTTGTTTTTTAAAATGTTCACAACAGGGGAGCTTATGCTCTATAACTCTAAATCCATTAAGTTTAAACTTTATTCCTGGTCACATAGGTGAGAGGGTAGAATGGTTGCTCGTCCAGACGTAGGTTTTCTCCGGGCCGTCTGGTTTCCACCCACAATAATGACCACATACGTCACCACTACAGCCATCGAGAGTGATTAATTGAAGTGAACTTGTTAAGTAACTGATGTAAAATAAATAAAGTTTAATTTTAACCCTTTCCCTCATATAGACTCATTTTGACGCACTCAATAGGTACCACATAAAGCCTGATCTGCAGAAAACCACAGTTAAACATTACCAAATTTAATTATAAAATCCTCATTTCCAGACCACTGAGGAGCAGCGAACAGCATAAAACCTGATCAGCCTGCGAGTTACTCGCAGGCTGATCTGGTTTTATGCTGTTCGCATAGGTCTTTTCATGGTTCCTCTATGAGGGAAAGGGTTAAACTCTGAATCCATTGAGTTGAAATGATAGTTAATTGGGAATACATCATAAACAAGTCAGTATCTATCAATCAAATCAATCTGTATGACAACATGTGACTGTCGTTATAATGTTAGTCAATATCAATGGTTTATAATAAATCAAATTTCAAAAATGACTCTTGTTTCTTGTAATATCTTAAACAAGAGGCCCATGATGGCCCTAAATCGCTCACCTGAGATAAATAGGTTGACCCAAGGAACATCTGTACCAATTTATTTTAAAATCTGGCCAGTAGTTTTGAAGAAGATGATTTTTATTTTTTTTTTTTTTTGTTGCCATGGCAACAAGAGTTCTATATGGATCAAGTTTATTTTAGGAACTTTTGTGAAGGTGACCCAAGGATCATTCCTGCCAAATTTAATCAAATTCTTTCCAGTGGTTTCAGAGGAAATGTTGATTAAAGTTTTCCCTATATACATACAAAGCAAATAAGCCCTGCCCCTGGCGGCCATGTTTTTTACGGATCGGAAAATTTTTAGCAACTTTGGTAGAGGTTGACCCAAGGAACACCTGTACCAATTTATTTTAAAATCTGGCCTGTAGTTTTGAAGAAGATGATTTTTAAAGTTTTCATATTTTTTTTTCTTTTTATTGCCATGGCAACCAGAGTTCTTCATGGATCAAGTTTATTTTAACAACTTTTGTGGAGGTTGACCCAAGGATCATCCCTGCCAAGTTTAATCAAATTCTGTCAAGTGGTTTCAGAGGAGATGTTGTTTAAAGTTTTCCCTATATACAAATAAAGCAAATAAGCCCCGCCCCTGGCGGCCATGTTTTTTATGGATCGGAATAATTTTAGCAACTTTGGTAAAGGTTGACCCAAGGAACATCTGTACCAATTTATTTTAAAATCTGGCCAGTAGTTTTGAAGAAGATGATTTTTAAAGTTTTCATTTTTTTCTTTCTTTTTGTTGCCATGGCAACCAGAGTTCTACATGGATCAAGTTTATTTTAGCAACTTTTGTGAAGGTTGACCCAAGGATCATCCCTGCCAAGTTTAATCAAATTCTGTCCAGTGGTTTCAGAGAAGATGTTGTTTAAAGGTTTCTCTATATACATATAAGGCAAATAAGCCCCGCCCCTGGCGGCCATGTTTTTTTACGGATCGGAATAATTTTAGCAACTTTGGTAGAGGTTGACCCAAGGAACATCTGTACCAATTTATTTTAAAATCTGGCCAGTAGTTTTGAAGGAGATGATTTTTAAAGTTTTCAAATTATTTTTCTTTTTGTTGCCATGGCAACCAGAGTTCTTCATGGATCAACTTTATTTTAGCAACTTTTGTAGAGCCTCACCCAAGGAACATTCCTGCCAATTTTCATTAAATTCTGTCCAGTGGTTTCAGAGGAGATGTCGTTTAAAGCAAATTGTTGACGACGGACGACGGACGACGCACGACGCACGACGGACGACGACGGACGCCGGACGAAGGGCGATCACAAAAGCTCACCTTGAGCACTTTGTGCTCAGGTGAGCTAAAAAGTACTTCAAATGGGGAAAACCTTTATATAAATAACAAGATAATGTTTCTGCTTATATGCCTTTATATAATTCTCTTTGTTTAAGTTGTGCTGCTACCTTTTATAATTTCATAATAACCTGAACACCAACTTTACACATGAATATGACATAGGCTTTGATCAGACAATCAAAAAACCTCTGCTGCATTTAATAAATCACATATTTATTACACAAGAGGGATATTTCATGTTAATCAAACGACTTTTCTCATTATTAATTGATAGCATTGCAGCAATTATTTTAAATGTGACATTGCCAGAAGTTATCATCAGAAGTCAAGTAACAGGTATTCTGTTTTACGAGGATAAAATCATTATTTTTCATTGAAATTCATTTTTGTTGAGCCGGTTTTATCAGCTTTTTCTGGATACATACATTTTTTTATTCATAATCTGGAAAACATTAGATCTAAATTTAATATGTGAACTCTTTTACTCGGGGATATTTTTTATGAAATAAATACCTTTATAAAAAATCATTGAGAATCTAAACCATTCATAAGATATTGATTTTACAGTACCATTAAATGTTGATGCTGAAATGTGTTAACCCTTTCCCTCATATAGACTCATTTTGACGCACTCAATAGGTACCACATAAAGCCTGATCTGCAGAAAACCACAGTTAAACCTTACCAAATTTAATTACAAAATCCTCATTTCCAGACCACTGAGGAGCAGCGAACAGCATAAAACCTGATCAGCCTGCGAGTTACTCGCAGGCTGATCTGGTTTTATGCTGTTCGCATAGGTATTTTCATGGTTTCCTCTATGAGGGAAAGGGTTAAATACGGTATTGGCTGAGCCTATGAAAAAGGAAAACTTAGGAATTTTTAAAATCTAGCCTTTATACAGAGTGGATGTCCTCAGATGAAAAAAAAAATCTGACACTTTTCAAATTCTCACATATGGCATAATGATTAAGTGATTAATATATTGCTGTGTTTCTATTGTATAATTTTTCAGAAAAGATAAATATAATACCTCACTTTGATGCATTTGCAATTAGAACAGACCCAGATCAGACAGTTTTCCTGGTTCAGCTGTTATTTTGATTCTTAACAGTCTGCAGAAGGTCAATTAAAGATCAATTAAGGTTTATCAAGTCATATATTCTTCATGAATATTCATGAGGTGCTCTCTTGGTGTGATGAACTAGAAGTCTTACTTACCTCTATTTTGTGCAACCTCTCAAAATGAGACTGTCCCTAGCCAGTTCAAATATCTCAAACACCAAATAAGAAAATTTAGAGAAAATCAAGATTACACTCCCTTAATTAATATGCAACGTAAAGTATGCAAACATGATATCTGATTAAATTCTTTTAGTAATGATGGCGATGTTTTAAGCTGAGGTAAATCTTGAAGTAAAAAATATGCATAGAAGGGTGTGCTATGAACTAGACTGCACAAGACTAGTAGGGCTTGTGTCAGGATAATGTGTGTGTGTGGTATCATGCTACTTTTCTTAGTATGATACCGCAGTATGGTAGCACACCATCTCTCCCATGTAAACAAAGTCCTCAGAGGACTGAGAGATTTGAAGAAAACAAACAAACTAAATGTTAAGAATAGGTAAACAAATGTGTATCAGGGATTGTCTATGGATGCTAGACAGAAGGGTGGGAGGAAGAAAGTGTGGTTGGAGATTCCTCAAAGGCTGTCAAAGATGAACCTCTTGTATGGTGTAGGTAGAGCTCTCTTGACATTTATAGACTGGTGTACAAGTCACTATATACATCATTTTCACATCAATGTCCTGATACAAATGTCATGTGTATCAGTCCACATTGCTTGAACTATGTCGTCAATGACAATTTCCAGTGGAAAAAAAGCAACAAAAACAAGTTCTTTGTATGATTTACAAGTTACAATGTTTTAAGTCATAAACCGGGAAAAGCCATATGTCAAACAACTTCTAGATAAATCTCATTGGACCAGAAGGTGTCCAGGTAATGTCATATAATAATGACTCAAATACGCCATCGGGCGAACCATAGTTTGAACATTTTGTTTCTCATCAAAGATTTCAAAAGTCATTCTGTACTAAAAATGAACTCTTTTCCCCATTTAAACCAGACAATCAAGGTAATTGATGTTACAGCTTTAATTGAAAATATACAGATATAATAAATTCTTGGATGATTATTTTGTCATTGCACAAACTTAAAACCTATTTACGCACCATTCAAAATTCAACAAAATAAAAGGGCAAGGGTCAGCACTCCAAGAATGATAAATCACCTACAAAAAATAACTACAAGATCTCAAGCTTTTCTCCACCATTTAGTGACATGAAACAAAACAAATTCTTCATTTTACACAAATCTTTTCTATAGGTGAATGTCTGTTCTTTGTTAAACCTGGTACAGACTGTGTGTAAATGCTTTAATTCTCATGAGCAATTGTTTACCAATATGACGAATATAAATGACGCATCCATTGATGAACAAGAGCTCTTCGTACAGTCAAGTGCCCTGTTTATAAACAAACTGAGGTGAGACTTATGTTGGATAATCCTCTGAAATAAATGTGATATTTGAACGAAACTATTACCTCTGCAAAGTTTACAGTTGAATGTCATGACAGAGTCTCAAATACAAATCTGCACATCAAACAAACCACCTAGTTACAGGACCATCTGGCCAACCAGGACCATACGCGGAATCCCAGCATGGGCAAACACCGACAACAACTGGTACACACTGAAATTTCAGCTACAACATTGTCTATATATGTAGCAGGGACAAGCACCGATCAGAGATATCCCCACAGGTATCAAGAATGCTGAATATGTATCATGATTAATCAAATCTTATAATAAGAAGCTCAAACATTAGTTAGTGCCAAAAACACATAGATTGAAGTAATATAGTCACAGGACAGGAATGAGAAGTCGTCCTGTGAATATCAATCTTAAGAAATTTCATATTTTCATTGAAAATATCTTGAAACATTAATATGGAGTCAGGAATTTGATCATATTACTTTTGTTTCAGACATAATTATATAAAGGTGACCAGCAAAATCAACCAGTAGTTTGCAACATTAAAACTAAAATTTTGTTTTCGGAAAATGCTTTTTTTCCTTAATATATTATTTAAATGAGTATGTATGAAAAAAATCTAAAAATATTTTCTAGGGTAGATAATTATTCTTTCTTCCGATCCCCATCAAATTACAGGTGACCCACATGCTTTGATGTAACAGGTGAAAATGCAAACAAAGGGAGGAAACCCTGTAACAAAAATCTAAACATGGCTGATTAATACCACTTATCAACGTGCTGACGAAAGCTGAGGTCAGATTTATCAAACACAGGGAACTTACAGCTTTTGAAGGGATTAACCTGTGACCTCTTCACTGACAGGACAAACTCAAGAATTTGTTGATTTTTTATCAGTAAATCTAGTGCAATGCCCAAGTTTATTGGCCAGATATCCCTGCTCTAACTTTTCAATTAGCTTGGGATTTCTAAAGGGCTCAGGTGTATAAAGACAATACGTGAACAGGTGTGCTGGCTGTTTACTGCAGGTGGTTGTAGAGATAGGGAACCACTCCAGATATCTATATATCTGTGCATTTATGACACACGGCTTTTGTCATGTGATAATTGTAATGGATCGGTCAACAGGTATACAAATATCCTGCTGACAATCCATGATGATGTAGTAGAGAGTCAGTGGAAATTGACATTTGATAAAACAAACAAGCCACTCACTTCTCCTTGTTATGGGCCATCCATGAACAATGTATAACCCAGTCCTTTCTCATTACTTTTCCTACTTGTAATGTATAATGTGTTAAAAATACTCATTTGCACAGAACAGCCTTTTTTTTTTCATCTGAGCCTAATTTTTTCCCTTCAATATTTGAAAAAGTAATAATTTCTTAATGATAACAACAATCAGCAAATTCCAAATTTGTGGTCCATGGTTAAAACAACAATCAGCAAATTCCAGATTTGTGGTCCATGGTTAAAACAACAATCAGCAAATTCCAGATTTGTGGTCCATGGTTAAAACAACAATCAGCAAATTCCAGATTTGTGGTCCATGGTTTGATATAGCATTATGTACTAATGGGTCTACATTGTATAACAATGATGGGGGTCCTTGATTTTCACTGAGTAATATTGGCATTTACATTGTTATAGAGTTGTAACAGAATGTACAGTACATGACAAATTACATAATAAAATACTAAATTTTACATGATAATTGTTAAGTTTTACACCATAATCCAAATGAGATATTAAATGATGATTAAGTGATAATCTCTTACAGATTCAAATGATAAAAATGTATATGTTAAACAGAAATGATAAATTTACATATAACAGGTAAGTAAAAGTATATATGACAAAAATTTAATGACATGAGCTCCGCATGTCGGGGCATTATAGGCCCGATGTATGTGCTGTCATAAGATGCACAAAGTGAAAATGTGAGAGGACTCAATGGAAAAACAAGTCACTGTCATTGCTTGCAACACACAAGACTTCTACATGTCATGCACATTTTGACTATTTCCATTACCATCTCCACCAGAATTTTGATCTGACTGTCAGACGAACAGACAGACAGAAAGAAGGAGGGAAAACTTACAGTCCCCTTTTGTGTAAACATTGGTTGGGGATAATAAACTGATACAAAATATTTTCGTATTATATCAGTATGACATGTTGCTTCATTCTGTGACCCTGACCAAATACAGCTGAAACTTACACTTGATCTGCACTTCATCTCAGTATGGTTGCCATTTCTGGCTAATAGTTTAAATTTGCTTAAATGATTCAAGAGATACAGAGCAGACACAAAATATTCTAACATTATAACAGTATGACATGTGACCTTCAAGTGTGACCTTGACCTTGAACCAAGACATCCAAAACCTACGTTCTGCACATACTCTCTGTATGCTTAACATTTCATAATCTCAATATCCTTCCAGTGGTTCTTAAAATACAGAGCAGACAAAAACTGCAAACGCTCAGATGGACGGACAGACGACCGGTGGCATAACATAATACGGCCCTTCAATAGTAGTATATGTTTGATTAAAATAAAGCATACCTTTCAAAAAATGCAACAAAAAATAAAACAGAAAGCTAAATAAAATAGTAGTATCCTATGTAGCATTACTGCAGAGTGATCAATAAGTTATCTGCATTTCAATGACAATATAAACATCAATCTCCTTTTTTTATTGATGATATTCACTGGAATCCGAAAAATCTATGTTGTACTAATTAAGTTTCCAGCTAATTAAATTAAAAAATGAAATTCATTATCATACATTGTCACTGCCAAGATGCAATTGTTCACTCTAAAATGAGATGTAACCTACGTAAGTTTATAAGCACTCCCTGAACACCTAATCTACATGTGGGTGTAAAATTCTACACATTGTTCCAAGGTATATAAACATACACATGCGATTTTTCCCATCAACTCAGCGAATTGAACTAGGTATTACCAAAATCCAGCAAGTACTTTTGAACAAAAATATTTTTCAAGTTTATGATAAAATTTTGTAACTTTACATGATAAACATTAATTAAGTGAATTGGTATATCAAACTATGGATTTTTCTTTGCTGTGTAGACTGTGTAATATTGTATGAGCAACAGAGGAAACCCTGATCAGACAGCTCCTCAGGAGACACTGATCAGACAGCTTCTCAGGAGAACCTGATCAGACAGCTTCTCAGGAGACCCTGATTAGACAGCTCCTCAGGATACCCTGATCAGACAGCTTCGCAGGAGAGCCTGATCAGACAGCTCCTCAGGATACCCTGATCAGACATCTTCTCAGGAGACCCTGATCAGACTGCTCATTCCAGGGGTTGTTATTTTGGGTCTGCTCATGGTGACAGTGTTTTAACATATCTATATAGAGGAAAGCGTTAAAGGCTACAAGAACAAGTAACTTGTGTTTTACACAACACTCAAGTCCCCTACTGGTGAGGTGCATAATTTTTCCGTTACCATAGCATCCAGAATTTTGGTCCGAGAAAAAACAACAAAGTGACGTGTAGAATCTCTGTACTGCCATTTATTCATATTCAAAGTCTCATAATTTTATGAGACCAGACCACTGAGGAGCAGTGAACAACATAAAACCTGATCAGCCTGCGAGTTACTTGCAGGCTGATCTGGTTTTATGTTGTTCGCCTAGGTCTTTTCATGGTTTCCTCTATGAGGGAAAGGGTTAAAACAGTTTTTTAAGTTATTGCGGGATCCAGATTTTCGGACATCCGGACAGACAGATAGAGAGACAGGGGCAAATCTATGGTCCCCTCTGGTGTAAACACCGGTAGGGGACTAATAATTATAACTTTGTTAAAGAAGGTGAATCTATTGCATTACAAATTCTGATAATCATGACAGTTACGTGTTGGTGCTTGACTATTTCCTATGTATGCCCATGTTGTTTGAGGCAATAACAACAAACAGGTGTCCCCTCTAGGGGATGAATATGATATGTCCAGGGTGGGGACCTGCCTGTATGTTTATACATCTGTGCATATAAATAAATAACAACAAAAGTGCTTCTAATGCAAACAAGAAATTTCTTTTAAAAAGATATTTGGGGTAAGTTAAAAAAATGTAATGGAATAAAAAAACACAAAAAAAAACAACATGTTCCAGTCATGGGATTTGGACCTATGGCTTCAAAGTTGTAGTCCGACATTTAATCAACTGTGCCAAAAAGGCTGTAACTATTGTGTGTATCATGTAGCTTAGTTATACATTGCGACTAAGGGCCATTTTGAAATTCCTGAAAATTACATATGCCAGCTTCTTAGCAAAAAATTATTTTTTGATAGACTCACAAGTGTTTACTTTTGGTGAACTGTGATGTTTTCACATATGAATAGGGAGGTAATTATTATCAGCCAATTGACAATCATATAGAAAGATATACACCCTGAAACTCCAATTTTAAGATGGAATATCCTAAAATAAATTATGCTAACCAACTAACATCAATTTCATACAGCTTACACACACACATCCACTCCCCCCAAAATTAAAAATTGTTACTAAATCAAGATGAAGAGCAAACAAGTGTTGTAAGAACAACACATATACCTCCCTACGCAAGATTTTCACATTCTAGGTCACTGTGACCTTGACCTTTGACCAGGTGACCCTAAAATCAATTTTCCCTTTTTAGATAAGATTTGAAGATTTGTACTAGTCCTGACCATATCACCTTATGAAGTCTGAGGAATGTGGGCCCAAGCGTTCTCCAGTTATTGATTGGAAAAGAAGTGGTCTACCGACGGATGGACCAACCGACAGACTGACCATCCGACCGGCCGACTGACATTTGCAAAACAAAATGCCCCCTCTTCTTCAAAGTTGGGCATAAATATCCACAGTTGCTAAAACAATTTAAGATCCTCTTTACATGCCTCTCTCTCTATCCCCTAGTGACTGTTTCATTCCAGGTATGCTCTTGTATGATTAATTTTGACAGGAAAAAAAAATCCCTTTTTAGATAAGATTTGAAGATTTGTTCCAGTAGCCATGGTCCACCATTATGCAATAATTAGAATTACATGTAAACACGATGTAAACAAGCCATTTGCATTAACCTTTAATTTGCTCATCTGTCTTTGATATGTCATCAAAATAAGAAGTTATTTGTAATGCTGGGCTCGTTGGTTGTGAAATATGTTTAATTTTTTGCGTAATGGTTGTAGAACATTGAAAATTAGCTCATAGATGAGAGCTTTTTTATCGTAATGACAGAGGGGGTTGGTAAAACTCATCACAGAATGACATGCAAGCTCACTGTCCTGAATGACTTCTAGTGTCCTGCAATTAAATTTTGCAGCATCATCCATTTAATCTGATATATCATCGTTTCTTCCTATTTTCCTCCCACATTTTATCAAGCAGTTATATCACGGTTTTATATAAATGGATTATTTCAGTTTATTTTATTTTACCAGATGTTTTATTTCAACCAATGAATATCAATAACTTTTTTAATTTCTTTACAGTGTGCGTTTTATAAGTTCATTTGTAAACAGCAGATAGACTTCATTTCATTATGAAAAAATGAGTTTCCCTGGACATTTTTTTTTGAGAGCAAAAATGAGTCAAATGGCTGATCAGGTTTTGTGCTGTTCGCTGCTCCTCAGTGGTCTGGAAATGAGGATTTTATAATTAAATTTGGTAAGGTTTAACTGTGGTTTTCTGAAGATCAGGCTTTATGTGATACCTATTGAGTGTGTCAAAATGAGTCTATATGAGTGAAAGGGTTAACTCATTTCCTTGTAGGAAAATTTTCAGTCTGAATGAATTTTGTCATTCATGACTTACCACTACTGAATGACACCATTTGAGCCAGATTGAATTGCATGGTACCATTCAATATGAGAAAGTTGGTGCAAGCTGACCTATCATCGCTGTTGGTATGCAATAGGTCATTTTGATGATAACATTTTATTTAAATTATTAGTATTTGAACAGATTATAATACTTTTGTGCTCTTGAAGCAATTCAATGATTCATTAGATTTGATTCATTTGATTTTAGAAGGAACTTTTAAAAGGATATTATTCTAATTGTAACAAGAGGCCCATGATGGCCCTAAATCGCTCACCTGAGATAAATAGGTTGACCCAAGGAACATCTATACTAATTTATTTTAAAATCTGGCCAGTAGTTTTGAAGAAGATGATTTTTAAAGTTTTCATTTTTTTTTTCTTTTTATTGCCATGGCAACCAGAGTTCTACATGGATCAAGTTTATTTTAGCAACTTTTGTGAAGGTTGACCCAAGGATCATCCCTGCCAAGTTTAATCAAATTCTGTCCAGTGGTTTCAGAGGAGATGTTGTTTAAAGTTTTCCCTATATACAAATAAGGCAAATAAGCCCCGCCCCTGGCGGCCATGTTTTTTTATGGATCAGAATAATTTTAGCAACTTTGGTAGAGGTTGACCCAAGGAACATCTGTACCAATTTATTTTAAAATCTGGCCAGTAGTTTTGAAGAAGATGATTTTTAAAGTTTTCATTTTTTTTTTTTTGTTGCCATGGCAACCAGAGTTCTACATTGATCAAGTTTATTTTAGCAACTTTTGTGAAGGTTGACCCAAGGATCATCCCTGCCAAGTTTAATCAAATTCTGTCCAGTGGTTTCAGAGAAGATGTTGTTTAAAGGTTTCTCAATATACATATAAGGCAAATAAGCCCCGCCCCTGGCGGCCATGTTTTTTTATGGATCGGAATAATTTTAGCAACTTTGGTAGAGGTTGACCCAAGGAACATCTGTACCAATTTATTTTAAAATCTGGCCAGTAGTTTTGAAGAAGATGATTTTTAAAGTTTTCATTTTTTTTTCTTTTTGTTGCCATGGCAACCAGAGTTCTACATGGATCAAGTTTATTATAGCAACTTTTGTGAAGGTTGACCCAAGGATCATCCCTGCCAAGTTTAATCAAATTCTGTCTAGTGGTTTCAGAGGAGATGTTGTTTAAAGGTTTCCCTATATACATATAAGGCAAATAAGCCCCGCCCCTGGCGGCCATGTTTTTTTATGGATCGGAATAATTTTAGCAACTTTGGTAGAGGTTGACCCAAGGAACATCTGTACCAATTTATTTTGAAATCTGGCCAGTAGTTTTGAAGGAGATGACTTTTAAAGTTTTCAAATTATTTTTCTTTTTGTTGCCATGGCAACCAGAGTTCTTCATGGATCAACTTTATTTTAGCAACTTTTGTAGAGCCTCACCCAAGGAACATTCCTGCCAAGTTTCATTAAATTCTGTCCAGCGGTTTCAGAGGAGATGTCGTTTAAAGCAAATTGTTGACGACGGACGACGCACGACGGACGACGCACGACGCCGGACGAAGGGCGATCACAAAAGCTCACCTTGAGCACTTTGTGCTCAGGTGAGCTAAAAATACACACACACACAATACATGCACATTTTGATGAAAGAAATGTCTTGAGCTTAAATTTAAAATCCAAACAGATATCCTGTTTTATACTGTACCTCCATTTAACTGACACCTCAAATAAGCAGATATTTTCACTTATCAATTTTGAACTGATCAGTTAAAACCAGTTAGATTATATTGATGTGTTTTTTAATACAATACTTTAAAGCGCCAACTGAATATATCTTAAGTATTACAAGGCTGGATCATTCTGCAAGTAATTCTCTCTTATATATTATTAGCTTCTCCTTAACACATTTGAAATCAAAAGGTTAAACACTTTTAAATCTAGAATTTTGCCCACTGGACATAGGATGCCTCCACCTGGCACCAGTTTCGCTTAGTCAGGGGCTATAACTCTGCTATGACTTGATGAATTTTAAATTAAAATCCCATTCCTGTAAAGTTTTATGATTCTGGCTCATATAGTTTTAGAGAAATGTGCAACACAAGATTTTGTGACAGATGGATGGACAGACAGACATGGCCAAATCTATCAACCCCACTCCCTTTCAATTTGATCTGGCATTACTTTCGTGTACAATGCTATTAAATGACATACTGTAGTGGTAGGAAGATTTAATATCTAATACACAGGGTTGATGAAGCTACAGTAGCGTATCAATTAACGTCAGCAAAAATTCTCAAGTTGACAACTTAAGTTTTTAGAAACTAAAGTACATACTTTCACATCATTCAAATGAGCAGAATTTGTTTAATGTAAGAGTGATTTATGGCTGGACTCAAATTAGGTCCAACAAAAACCAGAAAGTGATTTTTAGACAACAACATGGTCCATTAAAGATCATTTAATTTCTGTTTAAGATCGTAAACATCTGAATTTACAATTAAAAGGTTTTTATACAAACCATAACAGTTTTATTTAAATAGAAAAAGGGATGAGATATGTACAGTTTAAATATATAGTTAGTGTCTAAAATACTCCCTTTTCAACTAAATATACACTTAAACGGCAACAAAACTGGCAAATCGGACAATGTAGTGGAGCACAATAGCATCTTTTGGAATTACATTTATTGAGAAACAAGTTCTTACAACTAATCCCTCTTAACAGTTCCTGGATTGGGCCTGTAATTTGCACCTAAGAAGGCCATGAAAAATCCTTAATCCTGATTAAGTCAGAAGCCACAACCTTAAGATGCACACTCAATATATATATATACATGGAATTCAATGAACCGTGAGGGGAAAACAAGGGTGTTCTCTGGAACACTTGTGTCACCTGCTGAATCATGATGGAAAAAGTGTGACAGACAGACAGACAGACAACGGAAAAGTGATCCCTATGAGTCACCTCTGCTTACAGCAGGTGACACAAAAAGGAAGAAAAAAAAAGTCAAACACCATAAATTGTCCATTCTTTAACAACATGGAATTTCAGCATTTGGACTATGATTGATGGAGTTGATAGAAATCTGACGATCATAAAAATAAATGGCCTTATGTATAATATTTGAACAACTCATCAATAACTAAAGATTGTTTTAACAGGTGAAATCTGAAATGAAGTACAATCTCAAACAGAGCCCCAGGTGTTACACAAGCATTCCATATCTAGAGTCTACACAGTCTTATCATAGAGAGGGACATTTTGTATCCAGGCTAGAATGTGCCATTTACATTCATGAAATTGAGCTATTTCTTGATCAAATATTGACATATTGTTGATAGTTTAAGACTTGAGTATTACAATAATTTACAAATATTTATAACTGATCAATAAACAATGGGCCCAGCAACCTGATAAGCTGTGGTCCCAGTCATCAGTTCCCTCGGTGATATGTCACTGCAGAGTGCACCGGAAACATCCCCGCTGTTATGCAATCTCTCTTTCACTTTAATTTACCTTTTACTTCGTGAATATTCATGTGAAAATTATAACTTTATTAATATCATTTACTGAATTTAAAATAGCGTATGAAACAATGGAGTCTAATTGCCATGCAGACTTTAGAATCAGAGCTACAATATTGTATGAGCAAACAATGAAGAAACAGACCAGACATTCCTTGGTCGGAGCTGTCTGATCTAGGTCTGCTATGCTTGCAAAGGCATCAAAAATCATATACAGTTGAACCTTTATTAGTGGCTACCTGTACTAAGCGGTCACTTTCTCTTGTTTCCTTGACTGACCGCTTAACCCTTTCCCTCATAGAGGAAACCATGAAAAACCTATGCGAACAGCATAAAACCAGATCAGCCTGCGAGTAACTCGCAGGCTGATCAGGTTTTATGCTGTTCCCTGCTCCTCAGTGGTCTGGAAATGAGGATTTTGTATTTAAATTTGGTAAACTTTTATTTAAGACAGGTTTGTATAAGGTATAATGTGGCTTACTTAATTAATTTGCAAAATGATATCATTTTTGGAAGTCTTTTTAAGTTACTGTAAATTCACCAACAAAGATAAATAAAAAGTTGTATACCAATAAAAGAGCATTGTGGAAACAAACAAAAAATATGATGCATATCTATTACCATGCATTCAATTATATTATAAATTCTAATACACTGTATAACAATACAAACAAAGGGCCCCAAATGTTTAAATTGCACAATGTGGTTCAGTATATTTCAGATTATAGGTCTAGACCAAACAGCATTATTAAAGATCTGCCCTGCAATTAATTTAGATATCAATCTAAGATTTAAAGCCTGTGGGGTGAGATGTAACTGAGATATTTCTATTGAAGTGTAAGCCTAAGGCATGTTTCACTTTCATATAGGTGTTCCCCAGGCTTGGAAGATTAAAATCCTGGGACAGTATTTATGAAGTACCTTAAAAATAACTTTGGTAAAAATTATAAATCCTCTTTTCTTTGAAATATTTAACACTGAAATAAACATTTGATTTACTCATCTACTATTATAGACATTTCTTCTAAATTTAGGAATAATGATGCAGTTACCAGAAATAGCTGATGTTTTACTTAAGATGTTATGTTACAACATAAATTCTGTATTTTACATAGAGTGTTCAACTGGAACATAATCCTCACCTCCTATAAAGTTTAATTATTCAGGATTAGTAACACCAAGATGTGATATATCAGAACAGCATTCTTCAATTTAGAGCTCAGTACAGCCCATAAAACATTCTTCAATATTGAGCTGTACAGCCAATAGAACATTCTTCAATATAGAGCTGTACAGCCAATAGAACATTCTTCAATATAGAGCTGTACAGCCAATAGAACATTCTTCAATATAGAGCTGTACAGTCCATATTTATAACATGCTTCAATATAGAGTTGTAGAGCAGAAATATCATTCTTCAATATAGATCTGTACAGCTCATATATCATTCTTCAATATAGAGCTATACGGCCCATAGAACATGCTTCAAATATAGAGCTGTACAGCTCATATAACATTCTTCAATATAGAGCTGTACAGCCCATAGAACATGCTTCAATATAGAGCTGTACAGCTCATATATCATTCTTCAATATAGAGCTGAACAGCCCATAGAACATCTTGTCTTAATAATGAGCTGTACAGCCAGAATAACATTCTTCAATATAGAGCTGTACAGCCCATTTAACATGCTTCAATATAGAGCTGTACAGCCCATTTAACATGCTTCAATATAGAGCTGTACAGCCCATATATCAATCTTCAATATAGAGCTGTACAGCCCATATAACATGCTTCAATATAGAGCTGTACAGCCAGTATAACATGTCTTAATAATGAGCTGTACAGCCAGAATAACATTCTTCATTATAGAGCTGCACAGCCCAATTAACATGTTTCAATGTAATAAGGTAGAACCCATTTAACATATGCTTCAATATAGAGCTGTATGGCCAGTATAACATGTCTCAGTATAGAGCTGTACAGCCAGTATAACATGTCTCAGTATAGAGCTGTACAACAAGTATAACATGTCTCAGTATAGAGCTGTACAACAAGTATAACATTCTTCAATACAGAGCTACACAGCCAATATATCTGAAAAAGCTTGTATTTCTTAAAGCCATATTTAAAATGCTTCAATATAGAGCTGTACAGCCTTTTATAACATGCTTCAATAAGAGCTGTAAGCCCATATATCTTCAATATAGAGCTGTACAGTCCATATTTATAACATCCTTAAATTTTGAGCTGTACAGCTTATATATCATTATTCAATTTAAAGCTGTATAGCCGATATAAAATGCTTCAATATAGAGCTGTACAGCCCATATTTATAACATGTTTCAATATAGACCTGTACAGCCCATATTTATAACATGCTTCAATATAGAGCTGTACAGCCCATATTTATAACTTGCTTCAATATAGAGCTGTATAGCCTATATTTATAACATGCTTCAATATAGACCTGTACAGCCCATATTTATAACATGCTTCATTATAGAGCTGTACAGCCCATATTTATAACTTGCTTCAATATAGAGCTGTACAGCCCATATTTATGACATGCTTCAATATAAAGCTGCACAGCCCATATATCATTCTTTAATATAGAGCTGTATAGCCCATATTACATGCTTCAATATAAACTGTATAGCCCATATTGCAAGCTTTAATATAGCATTGCACATCCAGTACAACATGCTCCATTATAAGGCTGCACATTCTGTACAACATGCTCCATTATAAGGCTGCACATTCTGTACAACATGCTCCATTATAAGGCTGCACATTCTGTACAACATGCTCCATTATAAGGCTGCACATCCTGTACTACATGCTCCATTATAAGGCTACACATCCAGTACAACATGCTCCATTATAAGGCTACACATCCAGTACAACATGCTCCATTATAAGGCTGCACATCCTGTACTACATGCTCCATTATACGGCTGCACATCCTGTACTACATGCTCCATAATAAGGCTACACATCCAGTACAACATGCTCCATTATAAGGCTACACATCCTGTACAACATGCTCCATTATAAGGCTACACATCCAGTACAACATGCTCCATTATAAGGCTACACATCCTGTACAACATGCTCCATTATAAGGCTACACATCCAGTACAACATGCTCCATTATAAGGCTGCACATCCTGTACAACATGCTCCATTATAAGGATGCACATCCTGTACTACATGCTCCATTATAAGACTACACATCCAGTACAACATGCTCCATTATAAGGCTGCACATCCAGTACAACATGCTCCATTATAAGGCTGCACACCTGTACTACATGCTCCATTATAAGACTACACATCCAGTACAACATGCTCCCTTATAAGGCTGCACATCCTGTACTACATGCTCCATTATAAGACTACACATCCAGTACAACATGCTCCATTATAATGCTGCACATCCTGTACTACATGCTCCATTATAAGACTACACATCCAGTACAACATGCTCCATTATAAGGCTGCACATCCTGTACAACATGCTCATTATAAGACTGCACATCCTGTACAACATGCTCCATTATAAGCTGCACATCCTGTACACATGCTACATCCTGTACAACATGCTCCATTATAAGACTGCACATCCTGTACAACATGCTCCATTATAAGACTACACATCCTGTACAACATGCTCCATTATAATGCTGCACATCCTGTACTACATGCTCCATTATAAGACTGCACATCCTGTACACATGCTCCATTATAAGGCTGCACATCTGTACAACATGCTCCATTATAAGCTGCACATCCTGTACAACATGCTCCATTATAAGCTGCACATCCTGTACAACTCAACAACATGCTCCATTATAAGCTGCACATCCTGTACAACATGCTCCATTATAAGCTGCACATCCTGTACAACATGCTCCATTATAAGACTGCACATCCTGTACAACATGCTCCATTATAAGGCTGCACATCCTGTACAACATGCTCCATTATAAGACTGCACATCCTGTACAACATGCTCCATTATAAGGCTGCACATCCTGTACAACATGCTCCATTATAAGACTGCACATCCTGTACAACATGCTCCATTATAAGACTGCACATCCTGTACAACATGCTCCATTATAAGACTGCACATCCTGTACAACATGCTCTATTATAAGACTGCACATCCTGTACAACATGCTCCATTATAAGGCTGCACATCCTGTACAACATGCTCCATTATAAGGCTGCACATCTGTACAGCATGCTCCATTATAAGGCTACACATCTGTACAGCATGCTCTATTATTAGGCTGCACACACCCAGTACAAACTCCTATTATAAGGCTGCCCATCCAGTACAACATGTTACATTATAACTCTGCACATCCAATGTTGGATGCCTTTTTGTCATGCATTGTGTGTTTTTGTCTATGTTGTAGAAGATACAGTCAGATACAGAAGATACATGTCAGGGCCATATTTAAAAAAACAATATAGTGGGTGTTGGGGGTATCAAACACTTTCAGTGATAGCTCTGGTTATTTTTGTTGTTTTTCAATTTTGTTTAAGGGTCCTCAAATTCCTGAGGAGAATTTTTATGTGTAAAACACCTGGTTTAAATATACCCTATTGTAAATCTTCATAAGATTACTCCTGCATTTGTCCAATGATACTCTGGCGCTGAGAATGGTACTCCATCAGAAGAATGAAAGTACAGAGAAATATAACTTCACTTTCTGGAATTGTACTTAATTTTTTCAAGTCTAATCTAAATGATTTATTTATGGGTTCATTTTTGCAAGGTAACAAGGTGTTGTTTTTTTGGCTCTTGTCATAAAATATTTGCGTATTTATCCTGATAATGAAGACCATTTTAACCAATGAAGTTCTGATTTGAATAGAGAAGGCTTACCTGCAAAGGTAAGTTGACAGTGTAAGGCTGAAGAGATAGGTTTAGACCAAGGAAAAGCAACCAGGTAAAAGAAATATGCTGTCAGACCTGGCCCCGTGTTCTTGAAAATAAAAATTGTACTTATGTTTGATTTTCATACTCAAACTCAAACTAAGTCCATTGTTTTTAATAGGGTTTTGAATATGATACTCAAGTTTGAGCCTAAGATTGTACTGAAACCTGGGAACCCTCGTTTAAACCTGGACAAGTGCTTTACCAACTGAGATACTAGACTGCTTACACCTTTGATTTATCACAATTCTATGATTATATTTGTGTGAACAATATCAACTAAAATGCTGATTTAGTAACTGTACCAATTGAATACTGACAAAAGGCAAATTATATCAATTTTACAATGCTTGAAATCAATTACCTCCATTTATATAATGACTTATAAAAGGCAAAATAGCCTGAATCAAATCAAGGAGATAATAATTTTATCAATAAAATTGGTTTTGTAGCTACAGACCTTGATTATGCATCAGCACTCTGTCTCAACATGTTGAATAACTTTTTGACCTTCAATCTCTAAGTGTGACCTTGACTATTTAGCTAATATAGAACCTATGTGCATGCACACAATTTTATCATTATTAAAAAAAATTGTACACATTGCATGACAGAATTACTGTCAAAAAAAAAAGAAAGATGGCGTCTGTCTACCCGCCCACTAACATTCGTCAAACTTATAGTAACAAAATTTTGTCATCAGAATTAAACAACCCTATGACACGTTACTTTGGAAAATCAGTTGGTGGGAAAATCCTCGATATCTGCTCAGTTACCCCTCACTGATAACACATCCATGTACAGGTTTATCTCAAATATTTAATATTCAGCAACTATCAGCACTCATCAAGGCAATTAAATTGATATTTTTCTTAATTGCTTACAGCCAGATAACACAAACAGCTATTTAATATTGTTTGATTGAAAATTAATGTGAGTTTATGTGAATTTAAGTCTTGTGATCTTGTGAAACATTGTGGGTCTCCATGAACCTTGCATAATGCTAATTATTCTGAAATTCAAATAAGAACTAGGACATGCCATTTTGTGACATGTTTACCTCATGTTATGGCATAAAAACATCATGGCATGTTTATCACATACTTCTGAATTCCTCCCCCACATTTTTTTTTTTATATCTCCACTGTGGTCCAATGATAACATATGTGACTGCAGATCTGAGGGTAATGAGTTCAAACCTTGTTGGATTTTTCATGATCCTCCCAGGCACAAAATAATAGTATCAAATAAGATTAGTATGATTTGATAATATTAGAAGTACTTTTCAAAACTCTGTATATATAAATAAGTTAAAATCAATATGCATTGTAACCAATGGTATATTTTGTGTTGAATTAGATTAAGATGATGGATTAACTATAACACTTACACAGTCAGAAAGTGCCCCACATCCCCATATAAAGCTGTCAGAAGGGGAGGTGGGGACTACACTAAAAATACTTTGTATGATAAAAATAGTGGGATACATTTCTTATCTACTGACCCTAATAGTATCTATTTATTTTAATTTTATCTATTTTATTTGTTTTTTCAATGTTTATGATGTTTTTTTCCTAGGAAGTACATTGGTAATCCAAAGTTATATAAAGCTGAGAATTTTGACAAATTTTGCCTTATTCAGGGGCCATAACCACGAAGTGACTTAAGCGATTTGGCTGGTTATTGAAGTTTGCCTATATTTCATACCTACATCCTTAGCAAGTTTGCTGAAGATCCAATGAGAACTATTTGAGTAAGAGTGCAGACAAAGCTAAAATGTCCAGTTTTACCAATTCAAGGGCCATAACTCTGAAGTGCTTGAGGGGATTTGACTGGTTATCAAACTTAGCCTAGAGTTTTTACCTACAAACATTCTTAGCAAGTTTGGTCTGTGCTCCCTGGGACTTCTACCACCTGTAATTAGCTGGACATTGCTATATCACTGTACTACAGTCACTTCAACAGTGAACTCCAAAACAACAAAAACATAGTTGTCCCTAAATTTCATATCGATCAATACGGAGATATGGAGGAATTTAGTAAATATAAATAAATTAGAAAGGGGAATTTCTATCAGAAACAATTATTATATAATAAAAGATTCTTGATCCCTTTTGTTAAGAAATATATACTGACTTTCAGATGATGCTTTATTGTTGATTATTAATTAGAAAGCTCAGTAATTCTAGTCATAGAAAACTGTCAGTATCTTTACCTGTCACATTTTTATTTAAACATGTTTTTAATTAAGACATGAATGCTCAGTTTCAACAGATTTTGAAATATGATTTCCCTCTCATTTTATTGATGTAACTAAACATTGTTTTACCAGAAATGAAAAAAAAATAAGAAAGGTAAAATATTCTCAACACATAGTATATCAGTTTCTGTATGTGTCTCTTATAGCTGCCCCAGGATGTGATGTACAAGTGCCCGCAGCTGGCAAAACGAAAGCTTCCAATGAAAGCTTCAGAAGCAGTCAAATTACATATTCAAGATGAATCCCTTACAACAAGCCCTATTAAAACACAAGTGCAAATGCTCTGAATCCCACACCTAATAATTGTTACAATTGTTATAATCATGATGTCCTATGGCTACAAAGTAGTCCAGTTTGAAGCTGCACCTAGCTTTAGACCCCTAGTGTCCAACAACACAATGGTATCAGGTGTCTGTGTAACTTTTTACTTTCTATTATTATAATTACTGTAAAATCATTAATTTTTGTTGACATTAAATTTCATTGATTAAGTACCTAAGGGAATTTCGTGGGTACATTTATTTGTGGATCTACGTTCTAGAAAATGTGAGGTCTACAATGAGAGACAAGTTTTCATGGGGATTAATATTCATGGATAAAAACCACCACAAAATCGAAGAAAATTAGTGTCCCATGAAAATTAATGTTTTCACAGTATTATATACAAAAGTTGGAAAACAGAATTATTGAAAATTTTACAGAGACAGAACTTCAGGGATATGAAAGATCTATCTGGGTGATGCAACAATCAGGATAAATATGGTATACAGACTGTCCACCTGTTTTATGCAGGAAGAAGTCATTAATGTCACATAACATAGAGACCCATTCTCCCACACAAGTATACCTGGTAAATCAACCAGGAATTTAATACGCTAATTAGGTTTCACCTTTAACAAGCATTCATAGCATATCACCTCATCTCCAACATTAATTTATACAGTCTAAATTGAGTATATTTAACTTGATTGGCCATAGTACTAACATATCATATAACTGGTTATTATTTTCACAATAATGGAATTTTCACTATTTTGGCTACAGTTTCAGTTTCATTTAAAAAATAGCTTAATGTGAAAATTTCCTTTTGATCTTGAGTTAACAATGTTCTTATCCTTTATTCACATCATGTTGATGCTTCCATCATCAAAGTTTCTTCATGTCATATTGGGTAACATTTCTTCTTTAACACTGCCCAAAAATAGGAACAAGTATGTTCCAAACTAATATTGGTGGACAAGATCCAAGTTCCTTTAAAATGGTACTAAATAAATCTAAAGTCATTCCTCATTCTTCCAGGTATTTTTTCCCATCTTGCCATTTTAAATATAAAACAATTTATATTCAAATCACCTGATTATAAATAGCAACATATGTTGGATTTTTCATATTGACCTACTTTTTGACCCCACATGACCCACTTTTGAGCTTGTCCAAGATTTTATGGAAACAGACATTTTGTCCAAGTTTCATTAAGATTGGGCCAAAAAAGTGGCCTCTAGAGTGTTAACAAGGTTTTACTAAGATCTGACCTTGTGACCTACTTTTTGACCCCACATGACCCAATTTCAAACTTATCCAAGTTTTTATGGAGACAAACATTCTGATCAAGTTTCATGAAGATTGGCCTAAAAATATGGCCTCTAGAGTGTTAACAAGCCAAATTGTTGATGACGCACAACACCGAGGGACCTGACGAAGGGCGATCCACAAAGCTCACTTTGACACGTTGTTCAGATGAGCTGAAAAGAACAATATTTCTATGGCCATAAAACTAAAATTGAACAGAATAAGGTTATACAGTAATTAACTTGCCTCCTCATAGAGGACACCATGAAAAGACCTATGCGAACAGCATAAAACCAGATCAGCCTGCGAGTAACTCGCAGGCTGATCAGGTTTTATGCTGTTCGCTGCTCCTTAGTGGTCTGGAAATAAGGACTTTATAATTAAATTTGGTAAAGTTTAACTGTGGTTTTCTGCAGATCAGGCTTTATGTGGTACCTACTGAGTGCGTCACAATGAGTCTATATGAGGGAAAGGGTTAAGTAGTCAAAGTTGACAATTTTCTCACTGTAATTTAATTTGACTGTGTATTCACTTTACTGGCCCTGTTAAAAGTTTTCTGTAAATAAAAGTGTTGTTTATGTATATGTCAGCTTAAATTAGCTACTAATAAAACTGATTAGTCAATTAAAACAAAACTATCACTAAAGATGAAAGCATCATGAATGCCCACAATACTGCATTGTCACAGAGTTGAAGAAATAAAAAAAGGGTCAGGTAAAGCTTTGAATCATTTATACAGGTATTGCAAACAAAAAAATATTCAACAAATATAAAAAAGACTTGACTTGACTATTTGAGTTTATTGTCACTGGGACAGTATTTCAGTCACATAGCGACGTCCAGCTAATTACAGGTGGAGGAAGACCCCGAATGCACGGAGGCATCCGGGTAGAACCATCGACCTACCGCAAGCTAGCTGGAAGGCTTCCTCACATGAAAATCCGAATGACCCTTCCGGGATTCGAACCCACGCAGTGAGGTGCTGAGTGAGTGTTAAAATATAAAAAAGGGCAATGACTCAATTAAAATTAAGCTGATCATAAATGCCAAGGATATGTGCAACTAGTGTTGGTTACTTATAAATGCTGTAAAGTTATATCAAAATTTCACTAAATATAGAAAAGAGATTAAAAAATATCCTCAATAAATGTAACAAAGGATTGTAACTCATATAAAATCAAGCTTGACATTACATGCCAACGATATGCGTAACTTGTGCGGACAAAACATATTTAAGAAATATAACAAAGGGCCTTAACTTATTAAAAATCAAGCTAATCATGATGTGTCAATGATTTCTGCAACGAGGCTTGGTACTTATAAATGCTGTGAAGTTAAATCAAAATCAGACCAAAGGTAGCTGAGAAATAGTGCAGAAAAAACCCATCATCATACCAAATGATTGACGTTACTCCAATACATCTACCCCCATATACTTTGTATCTGGAGGTATAATAAGCAACAATACACTGGAACCAAGTGTAAAACTTATGTTGAGGGATTTTGTGATACAAACAAGGTAGTACTGCACTGATGGAACGAAATGAACATATATGACTGAATGCATTTTTCAACTTATTGCATTTTTTTAGTTTTGCAATTTTTATTCATGTAAAATGCACACACTGATTTATGATGGGGATGAGAGGTTACCTATTCAATCTTTGATACAAGTTAGAAAAAGACTATCAATTAGAACAAGTAACTCAAGTGTTGCACGCAACACATGAGTCCCCTACTGGTGTGGTGCATAATTTTGCAGTTACCATAGCAACCAGAATTTTAGTCTAAGAGAAAGAACAAAGTGACATGCAGAATCTCCATACTGCCATCTATTCATATACCATATTTCATAATATTATCTTAAACATTTTTTAAGTTATCACGGGATCCAGATTTCCGGACATCCGGACTGATGTACTGACAGAGGGACAGATAGACAGAGGGCAAACCTTAAGTCTCCTCCGGTGTAAACACTGCTAGGGGACTAATAACTACAATCCTAGTGGTAAGAAATAAATTTGTTCTTAACTAAACCAAACAGCTGGTGCATATTTTATACTTTATATCTAATTCAGTTGTAAATATAATACATCTTATTTAGTTTGAAACAAATCAAATGTGAATAAAAATAATCCTCTTGTCCAAAAAAATAAATTGAAAGACAGGGCAACTCCAAAGGAGCAAAATAAAAAGTCTCCCTTTGAAGACTCAACTGTGATCATCTCCTGAGATTTAAAAGGTAAGATCAAGTGTGCACACATTCAAAACCATGTGACATGCAAGGGGCATATGGGAAGGCCGTCGCAACAATTTATTGAAATGACTGTAGGGGGAAAAAAGCCTTGCTAGATTTAAAGCCCACTTCAGACAACAAGCCGCATATAAAATATATAACCCTAGCAAAGGGGAAGATTGTTTTTCAAGTGGATAATTTGTTTGTAGTTGTCTTGTGTCATAATTCTTGAAAAATCCATTACTTTCGTGGTTGCACAATTTTATCAGCTCACAATGATCTAGACTCTTTATACGTAATCAAAGTAGTTGAGGTTTGTTTTCTTATGGTGTTCTCGGATTTAGATGTATTTATGACAGTGTGTGCTACATATATTTTTTATTTCAGTATTTTGGGCTGGCTGCAGAATTAAGAATATATTTTTCCAAACTTCTATGAGATAACAAGAATAGACAAAAAACTATAAATGTGTCCACTGGACAGATGTCCCCTTTGCACCAAATCAGAGGCCATATATTCAGGTGCACAACTCTTTATGCTGGTAAACAAGATATGTTGGACAGATGGATAGGCAATATAATATCCTAACCCCTTTATCAAAGTGTGGAGACAAAATACAGTGCCATAACTATTTCAGAATACCCATGAAAAATCACCATGGAGATAGTTGACTCCGATAATGACAGTAATCAAACTTCTGAACTGACACTTACATATAATCATGTTTGTCAGAAGTCAGTCAGTTTCAATGTTAAGGTTTTGGTAATATTGTTACAGTTAACTCTATATGTGATGCTATTGAAACAGTAACTCTATATGTAATGATATTGAAACAGTAACTCTATATGTAATGATATTGATACAGTAACTCTATATGTAATGATATTGATACAGTAACTCTATATGTGATGATATTGATACAGTAACTCTATATGTAATGCTATTGAAACAGTAACTCTATATGTGATGATATTGATACAGTAACTCTATATGTAATGATATTGAAACAGTAACTCTATATGTGATGCTATTGAAACAGTAACTCTATATGTGATGATATTGAAACAGTAACTCTATATGTAATGCTATTGAAACAGTAACTCTATATGTGATGATATTGATACAGTAACTCTATATGTAATGCTATTGAAACAGTAACTCTATATGTAATGACATTGAAACAGTTAACTCTATATGTAATGCTATTGAAACAGTTAACTCTATATGTAATGATATTGAAACAATAACTCTATATGTAATGACATTGAAACAGTAACTCTATATGTAATGATATTGAAACAGTAACTCTATATGTAATGATATTGATACAGTAACTCTATATGTAATGATATTGATACAGTAACTCTATATGTAATGATATTGAAACAGTAACTCTATATGTAATGATATTGATACAGTAACTCTATATGTAATGATATTGAAACAGTCACTCTATATGTAATGAAATTGAAACGGTAACTCTATATGTAATGATATTGAAACAGTAACTCTATATGTAATGATATTGAAACAGTAACTCTATATGTAATGAATTGAAACAGTAACTCTATATGTGATGCTATTGATACAGTAACTCTATATGTAATGCTATTGAAACAGTAACTCTATATGTAATGATATTGAAACAGTAACTCTATATGTAATGCTATTGAAACAGTAACTCTATATGTAATGATATTGAAACAGTAACTCTATATGTAATGCTATTGATACAGTAACTCTATATGTAATGCTATTGATACAGTAACTCTATATGTAATGCTATTGAAACAGTAACTCTATATGTGATGATATTGATACAGTAACTCTATATGTAATGCTATTGAAACAGTAACTCTATATGTGATGATATTGATACAGTAACTCTATATGTAATGCTATTGAAACAGTTAACTCTATATGTAATGACATTGAAACAGTTAACTCTATATGTAATGATATTGATACAGTAACTCTATATGTAATGATATTGATACAGTAACTCTATATGTAATGATATTGAAACAGTAACTCTATATGTAATGATATTGATACAGTAACTCTATATGTAATGATATTGATACAGTAACTCTTTATGTAATGATATTGATACAGTAACTCTATATGTAATGATATTGAAACAGTAACTCTATATGTAATGATATTGATACAGTAACTCTATATGTAATGATATTGAAACAGTAACTCTATATGTAATGACATTGAAACAGTTAACTCTATATGTAATGATATTGAAACAGTAACTCTATATGTGATGCTATTGAAACAGTAACTCTATATGTCATGATATTGAAACAGTAACTCTATATGTAATGACATTGAAACAGTTAACTCTATATGTAATGATATTGAAACAGTAACTCTATATGTGATGCTATTGAAACAGTAACTCTATATGTCATGCTATTGATACAGTAACTCTATATGTAATGCTATTGAAACAGTAACTCTATATGTAATGATATTGAAACAGTAACTCTATATGTAATGCTATTGATACAGTAACTCTATATGTAATGCTATTGAAACAGTAACTCTATATGTGATGATATTGATACAGTAACTCTATATGTAATGCTATTGAAACAGTAACTCTATATGTAATGATATTGAAACAGTAACTCTATATGTAATGCTATTGAAACAGTAACTCTATATGTAATGCTATTGAAACAGTAACTCTATATGTAATGCTATTGAAACAGTAACTCTATATGTGATGATATTGATACAGTAACTCTATATGTAATGCTATTGAAACAGTAACTCTATATGTAATGCTATTGAAACAGTAACTCTATATGTGATGCTATTGAAACAGTAACTCTATATGTGATGATATTGAAACAGTAACTCTATATGTAATGATATTGAAACAGTTAACTCTATATGTAATGACTATTGAAACAGTAACTCTATATGTGATGATATTGATACAGTAACTCTATATGTAATGCTATTGAAACAGTCACTCTATATGTAATGACATTGAAACAGTTAACTCTATATGTAATGACATTGAAACAGTTAACTCTATATGTAATGACATTGAAACAGTTAACTCTATATGTAATGATATTGAAACAGTAACTCTATATGTAATGATATTGATACAGTAACTCTATATGTAATGCTATTGAAACAGTAACTCTATATGTGATGATATTGATACAGTAACTCTATATGTAATGCTATTGAAACAGTAACTCTATATGTAATGCTATTGAAACAGTAACTCTATATGTAATGCTATTGAAACAGTAACTCTATATGTGATGATATTGATACAGTAACTCTATATGTAATGCTATTGAAACAGTAACTCTATATGTAATGATATTGATACAGTAACTCTATATGTAATGATATTGAAACAGTAACTCTATATGTAATGACATTGAAACAGTTAACTCTATATGTAATGATATTGAAACAGTAACTCTATAAGTAATGATATTGAAACAGTAACTCTATATGTAATGATATTGAAACAGTAACTCTATATGTAATGATATTGATACAGTAACACTATATGTAATGATATTGATACAGTAACTCTATATGTAATGATATTGATACAGTAACTCTATATGTAATGATATTGATACAGTTAACTCTATATGTAATGATATTGAAACAGTAACTCTATAAGTAATGATAGATATGAAACAGTAACTCTATAAGTAATGATATTGATACAGTAACTCTATATGTAATGATATTGATACAGTAACTCTATATGTAATGATATTGATACAGTTAACTCTATATGTAATGATATTGATACAGTAACTCTATATGTAATGATATTGATACAGTAACTCTATATGTAATGATATTGATACAGTAACTCTTTATTAATGATTGAAACAGTAACTCTATAAGTAATGATATTGAAACAGTAACTCTATATGTAATGATATTGAACATAACTCTATATGTAATGATATTGAACAGTAACTCTATATGTAATGATATTGAAACAGTAACTCTATAATGTAATGATATTGATACAGTAACTCTATATTGTAATGATATTGATACAGTAACTCTATATGTAATGATATTGATACAGTAACTCTATATGTAATGATATTGATACAGTAACTCTATATGTAATGATATTGAAACAGTAACTCTATATGTATGATATTGATACAGTAAACTCTATATGTAATGCTATTGAAACAGTAACTCTATATGTAATGATATTGAAACAGTAACTCTATATGTAATGATATTGATACAGTAACTCTATATGTAATGATATTGATACAGTAACTCTATATGTAATGATATTGATACAGTAACTCTATATGTAATGATATTGATACAGTAACTCTATATGTAATGATATTGATACAGTAACTCTTTATGTAATGCTATTGAAACAGTAACTCTATATGTAATGATATTGAAACAGTAACTCTATATGTAATGATATTGATACAGTAACTCTATATGTAATGATATTGAAACAGTAACTCTATATGTAATGATATTGAAACAGTAACTCTATATGTAATGATATTGAAACAGTAACTCTATATGTAATGATATTGATACAGTAACTCTATATGTAATGATATTGAAACAGTAACTCTATATGTAATGATATTGAACAGTAACTCTATATGTAATGATATTGATACAGTAACTCTATATGTAATGTATTGAAACAGTAACTCTATATGTAATGATATTGAACAGTAACTCTATATGTAATGATATTGATACAGTAACTCTTATGTAATGTATTGAAACAGTAACTCTATATGTAATGATATTGATACAGTAACTCTATATGTAATGACATTGAAACAGTCACTCTATATGTAATGAAATTGAAACAGTCACTCTATATGTAATGATATTGAAACAGTAACTCTATATGTAATGATATTGAAACAGTAACTCTATATGTAATGATATTGATACAGTAACTCTATATGTAATGATATTGATACAGTAACTCTATATGTAATGATATTGATACAGTAACTCTATATGTAATGATATTGATACAGTTAACTCTATATGTAATGATATTGATACAGTAACTCTATATGTAATGATATTGAAACAGTAACTCTATATGTAATGATATTGAAACAGTAACTCTATATGTAATGATATTGAAACAGTAACTCTATATGTAATGATATTGAAACAGTAACTCTATATGTAATGCTATTGAAACAGTAACTCTATATGTGATGATATTGATACAGTAACTCTATATGTAATGCTATTGAAACAGTAACTCTATATGTAATGATATTGAAACAGTTAACTCTATATGTAATGACATTGAAACAGTTAACTCTATATGTAATGACATTGAAACAGTTAACTCTATATGTAATGATATTGAAACAGTAACTCTATATGTAATGATATTGATACAGTAACTCTATATGTAATGATATTGATACAGTAACACTATATGTAATGATATTGATACAGTAAACTCTATATGTAATGATATTGATACAGTAACTCTATATGTAATGATATTGATACAGTAACTCTATATGTGATGCTATTGAAACAGTAACTCTATATGTAATGATATTGAAACAGTAACTCTATATGTAATGATATTGAAACAGTAACTCTTATGTAATGATATTGATACAGTAACTCTATATGTAATGATATTGATACAGTAACTCTATATGTAATGATATTGATACAGTCTCAAGTCATTCAAACTTATGATGACAAAGTTATGATCCAGACAAGAAATGCTCTAAGAAATTCTATCAAAGGGGAATAACTCAAACGACAAGGTAGAGTTATAGTTCTTGTGCACTGCACTCTGGGTTATTGCAAGAAACACACATACCAGTCTCAAGTCATTCCAAGTTATGACAAGTTATGATCCAGACAAGCTGATGGGGACAACGCTGCCACCGCAGACACCGACGCTGACAAAAATAACCCTTATATGTCGCCATATATAGTCTGGCAACACAAAAATGGTACTGTTATAGCTTCCTTGCTTGGTTCTCAGCATATAAGGGTAGTTGCAGGACTGGTTGGCCCAGTGTCAGGATAATGTGACTGGGTGTGGTATCATGCCACATGCCTGCGGCATGATACTTCAGTGTAGCAGCCCTATATGTCTCAAGTAGACATTGTCTCCAAATGATTGAAATACTGTTGATGGGATGTTAAACCCAACAAAGAAACAAACAATGATATTGATACAGTAACTCTATATGTAATGATATTGAAACAGAAACTCTATATGACACTGGAACAAGCTAAGGAACAAGTCCTTCTCTGAAAAAGGCACATAAATGGTGTAAATTAATATCAAAGAGTCTTTGGACCAAGATGTACCTATTCTGTGAAAGTATTGGGTAGTAAGAGTGAGTAATCATAATTTAAATTACATATCAAATGTACGAGTTATTGGAAATACCCTTTCCCTTAATAGTTGAAATAATAAACAGCTAGGCCAACACAAGAAGCAGGAGACAATGGAACCTTACTATAAACACTGGTACTCCTAGATTATTACAGACAACTAATATATTTCTTAGACTATATCATCATTGTTCCATTGTTCCATATTATGTACTAAATGACTAAGGATTACAAGATAGAAGTATTCTAAATAAACTTACACATCACTAGCGGTTGAAAACGTCAGATCAAAGATGGACTCCGGTGACATCCACTTCAGCGGCAGTTTCCCACCCCGCCTGTTCACGTAGATTTTATCGGTGTCATTGTAGATATACCTCGCTAGGCCAAAGTCTCCGATCTTGACAGTCTTGTGGTCACCAACCAAGACATTCCTGGCTGCAAGGTCTCTGTGGATGAAACCCTTCTGTGACAAGTACTCCTGAAAATTGTACAACAGCTTGACTGAGTTTCATACTAAGCATGCACACAGTTCTCCACAAGAAATTGATATTATGTTCACCCTTTACCTCATGAATATTCATGTACTATTTTATGACTGGTTAATATCAAATAATGGTACATGAAATGATGGATTTTTCTTTGCCATGCATACTTCAGAACCTGAACTACAACATTGTATGAGCAAGCAGGGAAGACCCAGATCAACAGCACCTAGAGACCCAGATCAGACAGCACATGGAGACCCAGATCAGACAGCACATGGAGACCCAGATCAGACAGCACATGGAAACCTAGATCAGACAGAACATGGAGACCCATATCAGACAGCACATGGAGACCCAGATCAGACAGCACATGGAGACCCAGATAACAGCACCTGAAGACCCAGATCAGACAGCACATCGAGACCCAAATCAGAGAGCATATGGAGACCCAGATCAGACTGCACATGGAGACCCAGATCAGACAGCACATGGAGACCCAGATCAGACTGCACAAGGAGACCCAGATAAGACAGCACATGGAGACCCAGATCAGACAGCACATTGAGACCCAGATCAGACAGCACATGGAGACCCAGATCAGACAGCACCTGGGGACCAAGATCAGACAGCACATCGAGACCCAGATCAGACAGCACCTGAAGACCCAGACCAGACAGCACCTGGAGACCCAGATCAGACAGCATACAGCACATGGGGACCCAGATCAGACAGCACATGGAGACCCAGATCAGACAGAACATGGAGACCCAGATCGACAGCACCTCGAAACCAAGATCAGACAGTACCTCAATACCCAGATCAACAGCACCTGAAGACCCAGACCAGACAGCACATCGAATCCCAGATCAGATAGCACATGGAGACCCAGATCAGACTGCACATGGAGACCCAGATCAGCAGCACCTGGAGACCCAGATCAGACAGCACATGGAGACCCAGATCAGACAGCACCAGGAGACCCAGATCAGACAGCACATGGAGACCCAGATCAACAGCACCTAGAGACCTAGATCAGACAGCACATGTAGACCCAGATAGACAGCACCTACAGACCCATCTCAGACAGTGCATGTAGAACCAGATTGACAGCACCTGGAGACCCAGATCAGACAGCACATGGAGACCCAGATCAACAGCACCTAGAGACCCAGATCAGACAGCACATGGAGACCCAGATCAGACTGCACATGGAGACCCAGATTAGACAGCACATGGAGACCTAGATCAGACAGCATATGGAGACCAAGATAAGACAGCACATGGAGACCCAGATCAGATTGCACATGGTGACCCAGATCAGACAGCACATTGGGACCCAGATCAGACAGAACATGGCGACCCAGATAAGACAGCACATGGAGACCCAGATCAGACAGCACATGGAGACCCAGATCAGACAGCACATCGAAGACCCAGATCAGACAGCACCTCAAAACCCAGATCAACAGCACCTGAAGACCCAGATCAGACAGCACATCGAGTCCAAGATCAGATAGCACATGAAGACCCAGATCAGACTGCACATGGAGACCCAGATCAGCAGCACCTGGATACCCAGATCAGACAGCACATGGAGACCCAGATCAGACAGCACCTGGAGACCCAGATCAGACAGCACCTAGAAACCCAGATCAGACAGTACCTCAAGACCAGATCAACAGCACCTGAAGACCCAGATCAGACAGCACATCGAGACCCAGATCAGACAGCACATGGAGACCCAGATCAGACAGCACATCAAGACCCAGATCAGACAGCACCTGGAGACCCAGACCAGACAGCACCTGGAGACCAAGATTAGACAGCACCTGGGGCCCCAGATTAGACAGCACCTGGGGACCAAGATTAGACAGCACCTGGAGACCCAGATCAGACAGCACATGGAGACCCAGATCAGATAGCACATGGAGACCCAGATCAGACAGCACATGAAGATCCAGATCAGACAGCCCATGGAGACCCAGATCAGACAGCACATGGAGACTCAGATTAGACAGCACATGGAGACCGAGATCAGACTGCACAAGGAGACCCAGATAAGACAGCACATGGAGACCCAGATCAGACAGCACATGGAGACCCAGATCAGACAGCACATCGAGACCCAGATCAGACAGAACATGGAGACCCAGACTAGACAGCACACGGAGACCCAGATCAGACAGCACCCGGGGACCCAGATTAGACAGCACCTGAAGACCCAGACCAGACAGCACATGGAGACCAGATCAGACAGCACCTGGGGACCCAGATCAGACAGCACCTTGAGACCCAGATCAGACAGCACATGGAGACCCAGATCAGACAGCACATGGAGACCCAGATCAGACAGCACCTGGAGACCCAGATCAGACAGCACATGGGGACTCAGATTAGACAGCACATGGAGACCCAGATCAGACAGCACCTGGCAACCCAGATCAGACAGCACAAGGAGACCCAGACCAGACAGCACATGGAGACTCAGATCAGACAGCACATGGGGACCCAGATCAGACAGCAGACAGCAAATAGCCAGATCAGACAGCACCTCGAGACCCAGATCAGACAGAATCTTGAGACTCAAATCGACAGCACATGGGGACCCAGTTCAGACAGCACCTCCAGACCCAGATCAGACAGCACATGGAGACCCAGATCAGACAGAATCCATAAGGAGCTGAGTCAGATCTGGGTCTATTCTATTGCCTAGGCACCAAAACAGGTCTATATAAGGTATGGGGTTAAGTACAGATCAATTGTCATATTCACAAAGCAATTTATCTAACTCTATAACAAACCAATTATTCTTGATATATTGAAACAATCAAAACATTTCAAAACTTCACCCTACTTTTTTAAAGGAAAATCTCTGAAATATTTTGAAATGGTTTGGCTATGCAAAGCACCCCCATCCCCGGTGGTTTGCTTGTCCATTCTTTTGTCAAACTTATTTATAGACTAAGAGGGCACTTAGACAGATTTGCCTACCACTCCTAAGAAGTTTCTGCCTGGTGTACAAGCAATATTGTTGCTCTCTGCAAGTATATAAGTAGTTCAAGTCTTACAATTATGAATCACTCAATAGTTTGGACAAACGATACGACTCAATCACAACGTAGATGTAAACCCTTTCAATTTAGCCTCAGTTTGCTACAAAGCATCAGAGCTGCATATCTATGTTGACGCAGATTAATTTGTAATTATCGGCTAAACATTGGAAAACAGTGTACACACATCCCCTATAAACCTACAAATAATGTGGTTAGGGGTTTACTGTATCATACCCAAGTGATTTACTGACACCCCTCTCACCCTTCAAAACTTTCACTTAAAGTTTCTTTGAGGGACAGGTCGCTCTAAGTACTGGAGTTAATACTGTTTGGTTAATGAAATCATGAAAATGTAATAAATATTACCTGAGTCAATGTTGTGGTATTCTTTAGTAGTTTGCATTCCCCTAATGCGAGTTAGATTGTCGAGATTCAAACATTTACAAACAAACTACCAAAAATGTTTTTGGAAATAATGAAGATATATTGAGCACATAAACTTTTCCCGTTGATAGCTTATCAGTTTATACCTCCTCAGATAGATGGCCACAGATCTCGCCGTTCCTTCACCTAATAATAGGAGAATCCTTTGACAATTTTCTTTTCTGTTTATTTTGTTGATAATTAAAATCATAGTTGAGGAGATTATCTTCCTCACCAGCTGACAGATAATTTAGATGTTTTACAAATAATTTTTAGCTCCACAAAATAACTCATCTGCCCAAATATCAGCTATATTGAGCCCATATGTTAATGAATGGCCATTCTGAGAAACATACCATTTAACCGACAATTCTGTCAAAATGTGCAATTTGACTAAAAATCACATACCTTGTACGAGGGGTGTTCAAAAAGTGTTCACATTTCTTTATTTTAGATGGCAGATTTATGAAACTGCACTATGATGTAGGTTGATATATTGCCATTTTAATGTACAAAAGATCTGTCCCTTCTCATGGAATAAAATATGGTGTCTGTAGTAATGTCATCGTCCGTCTTCCTGGCCCAAAATTTGGTCATTTTGATGAAAATGGTCTCAAATTATAGCATCTCAAATGTACAATTTTTACCGTACACCTTTCAAACTACATATACATAATGCAAAAACATTTGCAATGTCGTTTAAGGATCAGTATGATTTTGGACAGCCGAAATATAAACAAACAACGCATTAACTGCTGACTGCTACAAAAATGAGTCTTGAGCAAAAACAGCCATCAAATTTTGTGTTCGCAATGAAATATCCAAGACTAAAACTATCAAAATGATATGTAATGCCTATAGTGAAACTGCTGAGAGAAAACAGTGATATTAAAATGGCATAGGCAGATTGAGTAGGACAAGGAAAACATTGCTGATGACAAGTGCAGCGGCCATCAAGTGTCAGTTCATCACATTGCAATTCCAGAAATTATGTATGGGACTGTCTTCAACATAATTCATGACCAGCTAAATATATATATGTGATATGTATGTGCCTGTTTGTGTATTTTGAATCGGATTAAGCTGTGTTCATCAATCGTTGTAAGAATGTGTATGAATGTTGACTTTGACATCATTTTGTGTTGGGCTCGGATTCGTTTGATGACGGCATGTATGTAAGCGATTCATGTGAAATTTTGATATTTAAATGCTACAGTATTAAATTTAAGTGGTCAGAATTTTCAGATACAACATTTGTGTAATAAAGAAATGTGAGCACCTTTCCATGAACTTTGTGAACATCCCTAATACCATCTGTGACTATAATCCTTCTGCAATGTACAATATGACAAGCCATTCTGTAAATGTACCACATGACTGGCCATTCTGCAAAATGTATTATGTTACTGGCCATTCTGCAAAATATACCATGTGATATATATATATATATATATATATATATATATATATATATATATATATATATATAACCCATTTTAATACATCATAACTCTGCAAAATGTATCCTGTGAATTTATGTATTTTTATCGACTCACCATTTTGCAAAATATACCATGTGAATGGTCAATCTGCAAAACTTTCCACATGACAGGCTATACTGAAATATTCCATGCAAGTGGCCATTCTGCTTTTTTGTGAAATTTTCAGCAGAATTTTCGTTAAAATACATGCCATATAACTCGGTTCAAATGCCCCCTGTAATTAATGTTTCAAAGCCCTCTCCAACCCCAATTTTGTAAAGAAATCTTAGTTTGATGAGGAAAAATTCAGAAAGGAATGTTAATTGTGATTTTCAGTCATAAAAAATAGTTTTGTAAATGGTTCAACAATTTTTTTTATTATGTTGGAATTAAATTAATTTTTTTTTACAATGTCTTATCTATGTGTCAAGCACTGAAATCTGTTTGGATAGCTTGATTTGTATTGATTAACTTAGGAAAAATAATAGATTCAGGTGCACCAGTTGTTATTGCATCGATTAAGAGTGCATCTGAGCTATTTTAAGTATAGTATATTTTATTTTCTGTGATATGATAAACTATATGTTAAAGATGTTTTGTTGAGACGGCAAATCGTTCCTCTGTTATGATGTCAATCTCTTACACTTCAGCCATATAAAATCAAAAGAAATTTATCCATTAAAACCCATTGAAATCTTCCATGTAAACTAAGTGAAGTGGCACCAATAAATCAAACTATCCAGGGGTGTGGCATGTTTTAGTATCTTTTATGCCAGGTGACTCCTATGAATATATGTGCTGGCAAAATCCCAGGGACTTCTGTCATTTATTTTCCTGGGGTAATGTTTACAGAGCAACTTAATATTGGCAAAATCCTGAGAAAATCTGATAAAAATCCTGTTTTCTGAAATATCTAACTCTCAAACTCAATATCTGCTTTACCAGGGAAAGGGGAACAAATACCTATTTTTATCTTTATATCAAAATTTAGGGGTGATAAGTTAGAAATATTCTCTATCAAAAATAACTGGCATTAACTTAAATAAAAACAAATAATAAAGAAACTTTTCAGTCATGTTACAATGCTTTACATCATATTCCTAAAGTTGTTGTCTTAGTTATTTTATTGTTGACATAGTGCTAATGGCAAACTGGAAGCAAGCATACGGAAAATTGCATCATTGTCAAAATTTTGGAAAAAATTAATATAAGATTACATTAGACAGCAGATCTACGATGACATTATATGTGTTACTAGATAACTCATATCTTTAACATATGTATACCTTTAAAATTTTATGTATGTACTTCAACAAAGTTTTAATATGAAATAGAAGATGATGGTAATTTAACTTTTTACTGAACTTGTACATGACTTTCTAGATCACCCTTATACTTTCAAAATCATAAATCAGTTGACCTACTAAACCCTTTCTATACTGAAAACTTAACTTCCAGTCTAACGTGAAAAACAGAGCAGAACCTGAGTAACAATTAACCTTTTACCTGATATACACATGCCTTGATGCCTTCACAAACAGAGCAGATTTTGAGCTGTCTGATCAGGGTCTCCTCTGTTTGCTCATACAATATTGTTACTCAGGTTCTACACAGTCTGCATGGCAAAGAAGCACCAAAGTTTTATACCTTTAAATTCACATAAAGCCTGATCTGCAGAAAACCACAGTTAAACCTTACCAAATTTAATTATAAAGTCCTCATTTCCAGACCACTGAGGAGCAGCGAACAGCATAAAACCTGATCAGCCTGCGAGTTACTCGCAGGCTGATCTGGTTTTATGTTGTTCGCATAGGTCTTTTCATGGTGTCCTCTATGAGGGAAAGGGTTAATGGAAAGGTTACTGTTTCAAATACACTTGAGACTCTTCATGTCAACATCACAAGTTTCAATATTGAGTATATCTCGACATACTTTGAAAGTCTCGACTTTTTTCTCTCTTGAAATATATATATAAATCCATTCTCATCTTGACATGTTGTATTTCAACATTTTTCATATCTCAATTTTTTTCTTTTGTCCTGATGGGTAAAATCTCACCTGAACTATGTGTTTATCTCAACATGTGCCGACATGGTCACAGAGGTGCAAAAATTCAGTTCTGCTGCAGTAAGTTTTCACACTTTCGTAAATTATATCCCCAACCAGTACAATTAGTTTCAATAACTACATTTATATGTTGCAAACAGTAATTTTTGGAATTCAACTAATTAAATCTAGATGCAATTGTACATACTAAACTGAATTATAAAAAGTATGAGCTATTTTCACGACACCGGTGATATAACGTTGACCCTATTTGGTAGTATTAGCAGTGAGTATACGGATAGGAACTTAAGCATCATCCACTTCAAAAAGAAATGTGTACAGAGGACACAGATGCCCCCATCCGTCGCATTTTCCAAAACAAAGGCCAACACTCAAGAGCGCAAGTCATGTGTCCTGAGTAATATTATCCATGAAGTTTAAATTTTAAGTCTTTAGCACAAATACCTTCAATACCTCCAACTGTGCCACAGTTTTGGAATGGACAGACGGATAAAGGCAAATCTATATGCCTCACTTTTTGGTAGGGGGCATGAAAATAACCAGGTGCACAAGTTCATGTCCAGATTAATATATCCATGAAGTTTCAAGTCTGTAGTACAAATACTTTCAGAGTTACGTGTGTCACAAGCATAAAATTACATATTTTTAAAAAACAAATGCCCATAACTCTGTTAACTTTAATGGTGGTTCGATGAAAATACCCAGGTATGCAAGTTCATGTCCTGATTAATATATCCATGAAGTTTCAAGTCTGTAGTACAAAATTACTATCAGAGTTATGTGTGTCACAGGCATAAAATTCCATATTTTCCAAAAACAAAGGCCCATAACTCTGTCAACTTTAAAGAAGGTTCAATGAAAATACCCAGGTGCACAAGTTCATGTCCTGATTAATATATCCATGAAGTTTCAAGTCTGTAGTACAAATACTTTTAGAGTTACGTGCGTCACAAGCATAAAATTCCATATTTTTCAAAAACAAAGGCCCAAAACTCTGTCAACATCAACAATGATTCAATGAAAATACCCAGGTGCACAATTCATGTGCTGAATAATATATCCTCCATGACGTATCAAGTCTGTAGTGCAAATGCTTTCTGAGTTGTGTGTGTCACAAAGTTGTGACGGACGGACGTACATACATATGTATGTATGGACGGACAAAGGCAAAACTATATGCCCCCCCCCCCCCACCCCAGTTTTGGTGGGGATTAACAAAACTCAGTTTAGGTTATAACATAATAATTATATGCCAAATCTTTTTGTTAGGCATAACGGGCCTTTATAGACGAAATGTGTCAAATAAATGTGCATTTTGTGAATTATTGTATATGATCACATGTTTCCAGGTACATGTAATTTCATATGTCAACATATTCATATCTCAACAAGTCTTGCCTGTACATCAAGGTTCTGAGTAACTCCTGCTTCATGTACTGAAGAAAACAAATACATTTGTCACCAGCTGAAGATTACAGAAACAGTGTGAGACAGACAGGGAGATGATGGAGATTAAATGTGTCACCTCTGCTTATAACAAAGCAAGAACAAGAGTGCCAGTGATGCCACAATATACGCCGCCACAAAATATAAAGACCAAGAGGGGTCTTTTAATTATTGCTTTTAACATTTCTGTAAGCATAAGCTCATAATGAAGTCTGTAAGACCAATTAATTTAGCTGATCAGAGATAGACCCTAAAAATCCTTCCAATATGACAGTAGGTCAAATAGCAGTATCAATATGAATCCTTTTTTCTTTCCCCGCATAACTCTTGCAAAAATCACTGTACCAGAAAATCCCTGCTTTATGCACTTTTACCTGTTTAGAAACTTGAGTTGTGCTTTCAAGAGATCATGTTTAGAAAGGCATAACTATTGCAAATATTGATGAACATCAAAATCCCTGCTTTGTGCATATCTACCCAGTATAGTAATGACATTGCCCAAATTTTGAAAAGATTCATTCAGAAACGTAGGAGGAGTTGCGTTCACAAGGCGCAATATCAATCAGCTACAGAATAAGTTTCAAGGGACAAAAATCTTGTAAAAATTAATGAACCGGAAAATTGCCACTTCATGCACATCTACCCATTATAGTAATGACATTGACCAAGTTTTGAAAAGATTCATTCAGAAATGTAGGAGGAGTTGCGTTCACAAGGCAGCAATATCAATCAGCTACAGACATTAAGTTTCAAGGGATACAAATCTTGTAAAAATCAATGGACCGGAAAATCGCCACTTCATGCGCATCTACCCATTATAGTAATGACATTGACCAAGTTTTGAAAAGAGTCATTCAGAAATGTAGGAGGAGTTGCGTTCACAAGGCTGCAATATCAATCAGCTACAGAGACTAAGTTTCAAGGGACACAAATCTTGTAAAAATCAATGGACCGGAAAATCACCACTTCATGCACGTATGGACGTACGTACGTACGGACGTACGGACGGACAGACGGAGAAGATGACGCCAATATACGAACGCCTTGGCGGGATATAAAAAGACAAGAAAAAAAGACTTTTCAAATGCCTCAAGTTTCAGTTACTGAAGCAAAATTTGACTCTTCAAATGCCTTATGTATTTTTATTGCTCAAGAAAATAATTTTCAGCTTCAGAGTGACAAAGGGTACACAAATTGTTATCATTGATCTGAATAAAATTAGTATTAACTTTCATAAGCTCATGCTTTAATGTCATGGAAAATGTCCCCAGGTAAACAACAACAATGATGCAATAAACTAATTAAAGAAATAATGTTCACATTACACTCTTCCTAAAATATTTTAGGAATGCAAGCTCTCTAAATAAATTGAAAGAGGTTTTACAACTCTCTCTACTTTGACAATATCTTTGAGAGAAAATAAAATAATCCATAAGTTTGAGTGTATGTGATATTAATTGCCATTCATCAATCACCTAACATAAACCAAACCTTTGATATAAAATCAACTGAAATATTTCTTCATCTTCCTGAACAGATAATCCTTCACAACTTTTGCAACTGATGTCAAAAGGTAACAAATAAACCTCTGAAAAATGACATCAATAGTTTTAAAGGATTCACGGAAGGAAAGTGTGTTTAAAAGCTTAACATGGTTGTGACTAGTGATGCATGGCTGAATCTCACAACCCTCTCTATCCGTAAACAGTTAATTATCCCAAGCCATTTTCACAATTTTTTTTATTTAAGTCCAAATCAGTTATTTCTGATAGAAATTCCTGCTTTATCACTCCTAAATTTTTCATGTCTAAATGGTAGATAATTGTTCCCTTCATGTGGTAATTTAGCCGTTTGATTTGAGAATATGATATTTCAGAAAACTACAGGATTTATATAAAAACAAGTTCAACAGTTACAACATATTTTTAGATTTTTCCTTAAAGGGCACCTGTACTGTAGCAATATATTATATCAATGATGAACCACAAAGAAAATTTTACTTTTTCTAAAACCTTTCTCATTTTGTTCATTTTCATAAGGGAAACCTCAAACACTTATTTTGCTAAAACAATCTCTTAAAGTATGTTAAATGACAATTCTGTTAGCTGCTGGGCAGTATTTACATTTTAGGGTCATGTGACCCATATGACGTCATCAACAGACCAAGTGTCATTTGCCTTCTTTATATATGTATGTAATCATTAATCATATTTAAAAAGTTTTAACCAAATGCGTCATATTTGTTTTTGGTCAAGTATGAAGTATAATGTTTGATCAAGTTGCTTCTGTGAAATTAATAGGTGAATTTGATAAAAATAAATGATATATTTGTGATTACAAAAATTAGATTGACTGTGAATCAAAAAGTTAAACAGAAGTTTTCAAATGAATGAAAATTAAAATTTTCATAATTTGAATATGATTTCACCGGTGTTAGTAGTACAGCCATGGTTATTTCATCTTAATTAATTCTCACCATCCTTCCCGAACATTTGTTTATAATGCACAATACGAGGAAGGAGCACTCTTAACTGATCAACTGAGGACAGGCAATAAACAATTAAGTTTACCCGTTGAAACACAGGAAATTATGAAATAAAAAATATGCAAATGAGATATACTTACCTTTCTTTCATGCATTTATCCCTGTCATCCTATATACCATAATTCCATTAAAAAATCAGCTTTTTATCGTCAGACCATAACTATTCATTCATCAAAAAATTAAGTTTAAAGTAAACTATTTTTTCATGACAAATAATCAGAATCACATTTACCTTTTTTTCTATACCCTACAAAGCAATAACTTAAAAAATCAGTTTAATTTGTATAATAATGAAACAACAAAACCTATATCTTATTTTTTTGCACTAATTATTTCCCTTCACATAATCTTGAATGACACTTGCCGATCTTAAATGCGTTGATTATGATGTTATCTGTGTCATTATTAACTAATTTGACAATGTTTCACAAAAGAACCCGACCGTCTGTAAGCGTCTGTACACATTTTGAGGTGACTGCATATTGTCTAAAGACCTGATAGTATGTCACATCCATGGCCATAAATCATCCCCACCAATTAGGCACCTAATATACACACAGTGACACCCGGATTAATTAACCGGGGTACCCTTTTATTACCCCGTGAATAACCCAAACAGGAAATTACATAATCATACCAAGCAAAAAACTTGAGTCTTATCAATAGATAATTTTTACTAATTCAGAAACATGGTTTCTGTGGAAACCCAACGCAGACACAGGATTTTAAATGAAAATAAGTTGGATTTGATATGAAGGTATGTAAAACATTACTCAGTTTTTTATATGACCAGGAAGTTTATTTATGTCAATATTATCAAATATAGTTTTTAGAATACATCCTGATATGACATTTTTCCCCCATTAAATGCCCCTATCAGTATACCAGTTTTATAAATTTTGAAGAATATATCTTAACATTTTTGATACGAATGTAAATTAATTAACTGACCTATACATTAACACCCTTAATCGTTCATTGTCATCATGGATTTAGCTCAAAGTTAGTTAGAGTAACTGGGAATTGTTCAATACGACATATAGTGCTGGCAGAAATATGTCTATTGATGACGTCATAGCAAAGGGAGAGAAGTCAGTCAATCTTTTCTCACCTGGGTCAATTTTGCAACTTTCAATAGCCGATTTCACACAAACTACTACTAATTTTACATATTTTTAGTATAGAAGGTCTTAAGCTTATATATTCTAACAGACAATAATGAAAATGAAATCTTTGTGGTTGACCTCTAACCTTTTGTACCCCATGAATATCAATGTACTTTATGACTTGATGAATATTGCTTCACTGATCTTTATATGAAAACAAGAGGGCCATGATGGCCCTGAATTGCTCACCTGAGTACCATTGCTTCAACTGATGTCAAGGTTTTTAAACAGACAAGGATTCTGATATAACTTAATCTAAAACATTTTACCCCTGACAATACTACACACCAAATATCTAAGCAATGGGCCATATGGTTTCAGAGAAGACTTGGGCGCAGGGTCATTTATCACCGTAGGGCCAAGACTTTGAAAATCTACTACATACCAAAAATCTTAGCTCTAGGCCTTATTGATTCATAGAAGAAGATTTTTTAAGATTTTCCTATTTAACTCTATGTAAAACAAGTGACCCCTGGTGTGGGGTCATTTATCACCATTGGGCTATGATTTGTACAATCTTGGTAGTGGCCCATAAGATGATGCTACATACCAAATATCTAAGCTCTAGGCCTTATGGATTCATAGAAGAAGGTTTTTTAAGATTTTCCTATATAACTCTGTGTAAAACAAGTGACTCCTGGTGCGGGGTCATTTATCACCATAGGGCTATGATTTGTACAATCTTGGTAGTGGCCCATAAGATGATGCTTCATACCAAATATCTAAACTCTAGGCCTTATGCATTCATGGAAGAAGATTTTTTAAGATTTTCCTATATAACTCTATGTAAAACAAGTGACCCCTGGTGCGGGGTCATTTATCACCATAGGGCTATGATTTGTACAATCTTGGTAGTGGCCCATAAGATGATGCTTCATACCAAATATCTAAGCTCTAGGCCTTATGCATTCATGGAAGAAGATTTTTTAAGATTTTCCTATATAACTCTATGTAAAACAAGTGACCCCTGGTGCGGGGTCATTTATCACCATAGGGCTATGATTTGTACAATCTTGGTAGTGGCCCATAAGATGATGCTACATACCAAATATCTAAGCTCTAGGCCTTATGGATTCATAGAAGAAGATTTTTTAAGATTTTTATATATAACTCTATGTAAAACAAGTGACCCCTGGTGCGGGGTCATTTATCACAATAGGGCTATGATTTGTACAATCTTGGTAGTAGCCCATAAGATGATGCTACATACCAAATATCTAAGCTCTAGGCCTTGCAGTTTTGCAGAAGAAGATTTTCAAAGTTTGCATTTTTAAAATCTATTTTTAGCTTCTGTGACCTATTTATGCAATGGACCAGAACCATTTATACAACTTTAGTAGAGCTTCATCCAAGGAACATTCCTGCAAAATATTTTTCAAATTGGCCAAGCCGTTTAGGAGGAGATGTTGTTTGAAGCAATTGTTGACGCCGGACGCACACACGGACGACGGACAATGGACGCCGGACAAAAGGCGATCAGAAAAGCTCACCTTGAGCACGTTGTGCTCATGTGAGCTAAAAACAACAACAACAAAAACGGCAAACTTTTCTTTTTTACTTTTATTTTTTCAATATTGAACAAAAAGAGGGGACCCTGATCTGACAGCTTTTTGGAAGGAGCAGTCATATCTGGGTCTCCTTTATTTGCATCAAAACAGCTACATGATGTAAAGGGGCAAAAAAATAAATTTAGGCCTTTTAGTAATAATTAATGTTTGTCTAAAAGAAAAGCAGACTTCATCTAAGCTGTAATATAGAGGGGGAGAATAACTATAATTATACATGGCAAAATATTTATTATCAATCATTGAATTCTTTATCCCTTTCCCTCATAGAGGACACCATGAAAAGACCTATGCTAACAGCATAAAACCAGATCAGCCTGCGAGTAACTCGCAGGCTGATCAGGTTTTA
>CM037779.1:13827562-13856836 GCA_021229015.1 Solen grandis
TTTGTAATGCTTATTTTGAATCAATATGTGTTTATTATTATTGTTAAAAAAAAATTTTTTAAAAATGTTTTTCTTTTTTAATTACTTATGTGTATTCTCATGTTTAACTTAATTTAGCTTAATTGCTTATTTGTTCAACATCTTTATGTTTTCCATCTTATTTTGTATGTATTGCAATGTGTATGTCTTGGTCATATTTGAATGTATGGTTTGTAAATGGCCACAGGCATTGTATAATGCTGATTTGCCAATAAAAATGAACTGAAACTGATGTACATTATGAATTGCTGAATGTTTTCAAAAAATGATGAAGCTGCGCGATTGTCTTTAAGATGCTCAATTTGGGCTGTACGACGCATAGGGGGTCTCTGAAAATCCAACACACCCAACTTTAGCTATGTCTGTTAAGATCTTGCATTTCTTTTTTGCCAATCATAGTGGGGCGGTATATGGCCTTTGCTTTGGTAGAATCGTGCACTCTGCTTTAAAATCACTTTGCACACCTATAAAACATCCCCTACAAATTATTTCTTTCAATATAGACCAAATTTAGCTGCCAAAATGGCTGACAATTTCTTTCAATGCTTTTACATTGCATCTTGAAACTATATGTAAAAAAAACATATTCTAAATATACATATTTCAGGCTAAATAAGTCATTTGGCACAAAAAAGTATAAAGTATTTTATATTAACATCTATATAATTTATAATGACAATAAACATACAACCAGTGAATATTTTTCAGTAGGAATAATGGAAATGGCTGTTTGCATTATGCCAATCTACTAATCATCCCACATATACTTGATCAGATACGACTAGAAATGGGTTTTTATTATTACAGCAAATAAAAGCGTTGATTGAATGAATTACACGTCCAAAACCGGTCACATTACAAATTATAGTAACGTCCCCAGTGGCCGACTGATTAGAGCGCCCGCCTCAAAAGCGGGGGTTGTGGGTTCGATCCGTGGCCACGACATACTAAAGTCCTGGAAATGGTACTGGTATAGTTACCTGGCTTGGCGCTCAGCATTTCAGGGTAGTTCCAGGACTGGATAAGCAGGAGACAGGATAATGTGTCTGGGATTGGTATCATTCCACATGTCTATGGCGTAATATTGCAGTGTGGCAGCACTATATCTGTCTCAAGTAGACATAGTCTCCAAATGACGGTTGGACGTAAACCCAACAAAACAAACAAACAAATTATACAGTGGTTCTATCGTATCAGTTGTCAAAAAATACGATTGATATACGATTGAAATACGAACGATATACAATTTGCGATATACTATCTGCGATATGCGATGTACGATAGGAAGTTTGATTTACCTTTACGATTCGATACGATACGATGCGATGTGTTTATAATCTGACACCATACGATTTCCGATCCACGATCTGCGATTTACGCTATGCGATATACGATATACGGTAAGCACTGTTTACATGACATTTTTATACCTGCAAGCTTGATTTGACTACAAGACCAGAAAAAAACAATATTTATCGTTACATATAACTTCTAATCCGTGTGTTCATCTGAAATAAACATAACGAGCGACAGGAAAAGGGGACATACTAAATTGCGGTGCCCCTGAAAAAGAGACGGACTGTTATAATAACAATCACAATAAAAACAAGTGATAAAAGTACTTTACTGATATCTAGTACCCAGCTACTTGTGTTATTTAACACAATATCTTTTCTTTAAAAAATATGAACATAATATAATTGGTCCATGCTCTTTTATATACTATCGCAACCGCTCAATGAGCGCTTGTGAACAAACATATAGAAGTATAGCACGTGCTAGAGAACTTCTGGTTAACTGTCAAATAGCCGAAAAAAATGTAATGATGCATGAACAACTGCATGCAACCTGCACCTTATATATAGAGAGAAAGATATACCCATATTGCTCCTTCTTTAAACAATTAATTAATTAAAAAAAGAAGACCGGAAGGCCATCTTGTTCGAAGAGAAGTTATAAGTGAAGATGTCGCCGATTCTGTCGCAGCTTATACATGATGATAGAAGAAAATCTAATTTGCAAACAAATTCTAAATTGGTCCCATGCTTTCAACTATAAGCACAAATTATTTGTTCCTATAAAAGAACTGTTTTAACTATAAAAATATTTAATTTTTTTTCATCAATCATAAGAATACTGTAAGACTTACTCGTATGTGATTACTATATTTTTTAAATGTCCATTAGTCTTTAATTTGTAAAGAACCCACCCCCTCAGAAGGGAGATAGAGAGAGAGAGAGAGAGAGATCTTTTATTATTAATATCATCATCAACAAGATTCGCTATGGAAATATACTGATATATAGAATGTCTTCCTCTTAAAATTTGATATACATGTTACCCAGGTATTATTTGATGTCATTAGCAGAAATAGTTTCATGTGATATTGTTTTTTTTATGTTGTGCATGTCACTTGTCATGTTTTGTGTATTTAGTATGTCAGTAGTGAGTGTGTTTGTTTAGGAAAAGTGTGCATCATGATGTGTCATTTTGTGAGTGCTGTTCGAATGTATGATGGGTAAATCAGTTATGTGTATCGTTTCTTTCTTTCTCTGTTCTGCTCATTTTCTCATTCTGGGTTATGTCCTCGGATAGTGAAGTAAACATTTTCTAAGGAAGATTTATATATTGAATTTGTTTAACAGCCTTTACTGTTTACCACCGCCCGGTAAGTTATTTAGTTTTTCTAAATTGTATTTATTTGAAATTAGACTGTCGCTTGGAATTTGTTGCTATTATTTTCAGTAGATAGCAATGATTATTATGATCATTAATATTCTTTTCTTTTTCTTCAACAGGTTTTTTTTAAATTTTAAATCATCAAATACATTCAAGAACCTGCAACCGGTTTTCTTATTTATTTAACCCCGGTAATAGTGGCGATCCGCGCTTTTTCGTAACCGGGCGGTCGGTCAAGGCAGAAGGGGGAGAGAGATGGCTGCAGGAAGGGCAAGGGCAAACCTGACCTGGGAGACTACTACAGTCTGATTATCAACGTTGGATGCAGTTTTGTGTGCACCAACCTACGTGTTTGTGCCAGTGTTAGTTGTGCCAGTGGCTGTGGGGTTTTTTGGGGGGTTTTTTCTATGCTAGCATCGTGAATTCAGCGCTGTATTTTTTTATTTTTTTTCATCAGTTTTGTGATCACAGTGATTGTTTTCTGTGTCTGTGACTGGAATTGCGATCGGAAAGGATAAACTTTGGAGACTTTGGAGTTCATATCGGGAAGGAACTTCACGCCATTAATTTTGCCAGTGAATGGAAGAAACATTCTCTAAACGGACCAAAAGTACTGTAATATTTCTTTCTTTCTTTTGAACTTATCTTATTTTTTTTTTATTTTGTGTGAAATACCTATTCAAATTTAATATACATACTAGGTTCATTATTTTTGTAATACTACAGGAATGCAGTCTGGTCGAGGTCGTAGTTATTCCTCTTTTAAGCCTATCTATGCTCAGCCAAAAGAGTAACCGCCTCAGTAGAGGTCCAGACTGAGGCTGATGACATTGATGGTCCATCCAAGATTTACTCTCTAGATTGGTTGGGGGATCGAGTTTGTCTGTCTTATAGATACTGGGTCAATGATTACTGTTGTAAATGAAAGCCCTGTGAAGACTTTACCGAAAATACCTACCATTTTGCCTTTAGAAAATTTAGGCCTTGATATTTCATTAGCAGATGGTGCAAAACTTCAGTATCTTGGTTATATTGAGTGTACTATGTCAGTCCCATTTTCAGATTTTAAGGTTGACGTTCCAGTTTTGGTGACTCCTGATAATGAGTTTTCCCAGTCATGTCCTATTAATGTAGGAACAAATGCTTTTAGGCTTTTCAGGGATCACTCAGAACCCTTTCATTTGCCATCTGAATGGGAAACTGCTGTCAACAGTTTGACATGTCAATCTTTTTCAGCTTGGTTATATGGCAAAAAGTCTTTCAAACTAGCTCCTAATCAGACATCAACTCTGACATGTGTTGTCAGGAATGTTGACCATAGCATCTCACAGGTGGTTACAGAAAATCCTGATATTGGCAATCCTGGATATTTGGTGTGCCCACGGCTTGTTAAACTGAAGCAATCTGGATCTTTTGCCAGAATTGCTGTCAGGGTCTGCAATATGACTGCAAAGCCTATAACAATTCGGCCAAAGTCAACTGTTTGCCAGCTCACCCAGGTTGATGTTGTGGACAGTTTGGCTTCTGAATTGCCTACATGCAAGACTAAAGATACTGCTTGCGATGACTTGGGTGTTAATATCAATAAGGACAACCTCACTCCTGAGCAGGTCCTTAGGGTTCACCTGGTTTTAGGCAACTGGAAACGTGTTTTCCACTGGATTTGCAGATATTGGTTGTACTGATATACTTCAACACAAGATTGTGTTAGAGAATGACAGGCCTTTTAAACAACCATACAGAAAGATACCACCTGCTTTGTATGAAGAGGTCCGCCAGCACATCAAACAAATGCTTGATGCTGGTGTGATTAGAGAGTCAGATAGTCCTTACTCCAGTAATGTTGTGCTTGTCAGAAAGAAAGATGGAAGTCTTCGTTTCTGCATTGACTTCAGACTCTTGAACTCCCGAACTAGGAAGGACGCATATATGCTACCTTGCTTCGAGGACATTGTTGACCCTCTACTTGGCTCAACCGTGTTCTATAAGCTTGACCTCAGATCAAAGTATTGGAATGTAAAAATGGAAGAGAGCAGCATTCCTTACACGGCGTTCTCAGTTGGAATCTTAGGTTTCTATGAGTGGACACGTATGGGCTTTGGACTGACAAATGACTAGCTGAACGTACTATGGGAGAGCTCCACATACGAGAGTGTCTCGTCTTTATTGACGATATCCTGATATTTTCAAAAAACTATGAAGAACGTGTCAGACGTTTGGAAGCTGAATTTTCCAAACTAGCTGAACATGGTCTCAAGTTGAAACCTTCCAAATGTGAGCTGTTCATTTCTTCTGTTTCATACTTAGGACATACTATTTCAGCTTCTGGTATACGTACAGATCCTGAAAAGACCTCTGCTATTAAGAAGTGGCCAGTTCCTAAAAATGTAAAGGAACTGCGGCAATTCTTGGGCTTTGCTGGCTATTATCGCCGTTTTATTGAGAGCTATCCTTCTTTAGCTAATCCTCTTAATGCCTTGCTTCAGGGACACTGTCTTAATGGTCAGAGAGGCTCTAGGAAAAAGAGAAAGAACAGCCCTGTCAAGTGGTCGTGGAGTGAGGAGCAGCAAGCTGCTTTTCATACCCTCATTGAGAAGCTTTCAACTGCCCCAGTTTTAGCTTTTGCTGATTACACAAATCCCTTCATCCTACACACTGACAGTTCAAGCACATGTCTTGGTGCAGTCCTATAACAGAAGGATGATGCTGGTACAGTGAGGGTAATCGCATATGCTAGTCGAAGTTTGAAACCCAGTTAAAAGAGATATCCTGCTCACAGGCTGAAGTTTCTTGCACACAAGTGGGCCATTACTGAAAAATTCAATGACTACCTCTGGGGTAACACTTTTGAGGTAGTTACTGACAACAACTCACTGACTTACGTGCTTACTAGTGCCAAGTCGGATGCAATTAGCCATCATTGGGTCGCGGCTCTGGCTAATTTCAAGTTTTCCATCCGGTATAGGCTAGCAGGTTGAATGCAGATGCTGATGGGCTCTCACGCATTCATGTTGTCTTTCCAGAAGCAGTACAAGCGGTCTGCATAGCCGTAACTACTAGCACACCTTTAGCCATGTGTGTGTCTGCTGGTTGTTTGCCTCCTTCGGCCGAGGAGGTTGAGAATCGGTTTGACAGTTTCCAGAAGGTGGACTGGAAAGTTGAACAGGCACAGGACAAGGTTTTGTCCAGGGTTTTAAGCCTTCTTTGTAGTGGTCTCCGCCCCAGGGGGGAGGAACTCAGGCGTGAGTCTTGGCAAGTACAGCGATTCCTAAGGGAATGGAACCGTCTCGACATTGAAGACGGAGTGCTGTACAGGACCACTACGCAAGATGGCCAGCCATGCAGGCAGTTGGTTTTACCAGTTTCATACAGAAAACTGGCCTTAAAGGGCATACATGATGATGTGGGGCATCCCGGCAAAAAGAAGACTTTGTGACTTGCAAGGCAGCGATTCTACTGGCCTGGACTAGAGAAAGAGGTATATGCCAAAGTTGAATCTTGTGAGCGCTGCATTTGTCGGAAAGCTCCTCCTCAGACCGCAGAATTGGTCAATATAAAGACATCTTGGCCTAAAGAGTTGGTTTGTATAGACTTTCTCACTTTAGAAATGTCGAAGGGGGATATGAGAATATCCTGGTGATTACAGATAGCTTCACCAGGTATGCCCAAGCTGTCCCCTGCAGAAATCAGACTGCACAAACCACTGCTAGGGCACTTTATGACCATTTCTTTATGACTATTCCTTCCCAGAAAAAATTGCATAGTGACAAGGGCAGAAACTTTGAAAGTAGGGTTATCTCAGAGCTTTGCAAAATAGCCGGCATTGCAAAGACTCGAACCACACCCTACCATACCCAGTCAAACCCCTCTGAACGTTTCAACCAGACGCTCTTGAAGATGCTTGGCACGTTAGAGGCTGAAAAGAAGCTGGATTGGAAATCTTTTATTGCACCCCTTGTCCAGGCATATAACGCTACAAGGAGTGATGCTACGAGATTTTCCACACTATCTGATGTTTGGCTGGCACCCCAGACTTGCAGTGGACGCATACTTGGGCACTGGTTCTAGACTTGGTCGCCAGGATCATCAGTCTTATGCTGAAAAGCTTAAGAGTAGATTACAGTATGCTTACAAGTTGTCCGCTGCTGAGTCTTCAAGGCAGCTAGCAAAGGGGAAGCAGTATTGGGGGATGGACCCAAGGCCAAATTGGAATAGGCGACCGTGTTTTAGTGCTCTGGGTTGGGCACAAAGGTAAACACAAATTAGCAGACAGGTGGGAAGAGCACCCTTATCTCATTGTGTCAATACCCAATCCGGACATTCCAGTGTATGATGTTAAAAGGGAGGATGGACAGGGTAAGGTTCGAACCTTACACCGTAACATGCTGTTACAGTTCAATGCCCTACCTCCAGAACCAGTACCTGTTGTGACTCCTAAACCAGTCAAACGTCAAAGCAGGCAAGTGGAACAATCAGGGTGGAATCAGACTCAGATACTGATTCCAGTTGTAGTTCCAGTCCTGGGGTTTATATAATTCCAAAGAGGAGGTCGCATAACCTCAACCAAGACTGTAGTTCTAACTCTACACAGACAACTGGTGACACTGTCCGTAGTAGACAGTCAGATTCTCCTGTAATAGAACAGGCATCACAGGCTTCTGAGCATGGGACGCTACCTGCTCATGAGTCCGAACCTGCTTCTGACACTCTGTCTATCCATGATATTGTGTCCCACCTCCTGACCCTGACACCCCAAAACCCGAGGTCCAAGAGACTCTCATAGGCCGCTCAACTAGGGCCAGAAAGCCTCCTGATAGGTTAGGCCAGTGGGTTTTCAAGCTCACAGCCACCCCAAAGCCAGTTCATGAGAATACCATTACAGATTGTTTGACTTTGTCTAACTTACCTCTTCTATTTGCTCTGCATAAATTTCAGATGACAATAATTCCCAGCTCAAAGCTGATGCATTTAATTTATTTGTAGAAATCCAGATGCTATTATATTTTATTTTTTCAGCTTAAGCTTATATTTCTGCAGTGTTAGAAATATAATCATATCTGTCCAAAGACAGAACAGGGAATAGTTATCTTGTGAATGATATTTAGATATTTATTATGATGCAAATACATGTGTGTTATTGTATATTTGTCCAGTATTATTTACTTCCTGGAAGCTAAGAAATTACTTCCTGGTTGTTTGTTTTATTTGCAGGATCAGTGATCAACGCATAGATATTGACCCTTTTGGTCAAAGGATAAGAATGCTTGTGTACACACAGACCGTCGCTGTTGCTTGATTGCTACATTTCTGTTTTAGTTTAGTTACTTTGTATAGGTAGCTGGACCTGAAAAGTAATGTTGTCTGCTGGTAAAAATAATTTTAGATTTCTTTTTTAGGAATTTTTATATGTAATTTTCTTGTTTCAGGCAACGCTATATTACCTGCATTAAATTTACAAGAAAGTGTTTATATATTTTTAATTAATAAGTTTTATAGAATGCCAGGAGTCATTTTTCCCTGGGGATGGAGTATGTTACCCAGGTATTATTTGATGTCATTAGCAGAAATTTATGTTTCATGTGATATTGTTGTTTATGTTGTGCATGTCTTTTTTTTTGCATGTGTGTGCATTATGATGTGTCATTTTGTGAGTGCTGTTCGAGTGTATGATGGGTAAATCAGTCATGTGTATCGTTTCTTTCTTTCTTTCTCTGCTCTGCTCATTTTCTCATTCTGGGTTTTGTCCTCGGACAGTGAAGTAAACATTTTCTAAGGAAGATTTATATATTGAATTTGTTTAACAGCCTTTACTGTTTACCACCGCCCGGTAAGTTAATTAGTTTTTCTAAATTGTATTTATTTGAATTTAGACTGTCGCTTGGAATATGTTGATATTATTTTCAGTAGATAGCATTGATTATTATGATCATTAATATTATTTTCTTTTTCTTCAACAGTTTTTTTTTTATTTTAAATCATCAAATACATTCAAGAACCTGCAACCGGTCTTCTTATTTATTTAACCCCGGTAACATACATAAAAAGGAATAAACAATATAAATCAAATTAATTAATGTTGTTGTCTAGTTGATTCCTCCTTTGTCTTCGGGACACTCCTTGGTAGGATGAAGAATTTTGAGTTGTCTGTATTAAGGGTCACACTTCACTATGTACACTCGCAATGTTGTGAATATATACTCTAAAACGCGTAGGCGGCAGAGCTTTTAGTCAGACGGTATTAAAATAGTCGGTACAGTTTATATTACGTAAGTGCTCTATAGTGTATGTATGTACATACACATACTTATTCTAAGTTACTTATAAATTATTGTATAATATTTCTTATATCTGAGGAACAGTTTTTGACTAAACTACCCAGTGACACTACGTACATAACACCCTGGTACTTTCTATGATAATGATCTCACAATAGGCCTGCGACCATCTTTCATGTTTTCTGTCATTTTAATTAGTACCGGTTATAACATTCATGTTGTGTAAAGGTTGATTGTCCCTCCCTCGCCTTGGGGTGGGGGGGGGTGAGTGACTTTATATCGGTACCGGCGATACATAAAGATGACATATCCGGTCAAAATTAACACATGCTGTGCCCGCTGATAAGAAGGTATGACACGTTTCTGGTGAAATACAATTACGTTGGTTAAATATACACATTCATGCATAAATGTACATATATGAGAAAAAAAATCAGATATATTTTAAGCGAACTATACATGTAATAATATTGAATTTATAGATTTTTTCCCATTTAACTTTTATCATGTAGTGAATTTGTGTTTTCACGGACAAGGAGAGTTCGGTAATTTGACTAAAACCGTATGCCTCTATTCTCAAAGGCAGTATGTTAATCTTCTATTATAGGGATCCTGTTTTTTTTGCTGAAAAAAAAGCATCGGAAACGACAGTGGTTGGATACAAGTGAGTCCGGGTGCGATACCCTAGTTCATTTCGCGAAAAGACGCATTGGTTCTTTTACGTGTCAAGGGAATAGCACCGACCGATACACGGGAGAGAAGTTCCTGCTTAGAACCAGTACTGAGTTCTCCGAGTTCCCATAGCAACCCCAATTTGTCGAGTGCAAGACAAGGGCGAATCTAGTACAAATTTTACACGTCTTGACGCTATCACCGGAGAAATGTACCCCGGTTTCGAATCCAAGATCTCCTGATATTATATTGCTTATTAAAACTGAAAGAGATGGAGAGAAGAAAAAGAAATATGTTCTGTGCGAATTATGACGTTTGCATAGGTGTAGAGAGAGAGAGAGAGAGAGAGAGAGAGAGAGAGAGAAAGGGGGGGTAAATAAAGTAGGAAATAAAAAAATACACATAAGAACTATAATGTAGGTATATGCGCAAGTAACGATCATCTCTTTCAATGTTTTTAATAAGAGCACGCGAGCGAACACTGCAGAGGAAAAAGGTTCCGGAAAATAGGTTATTCAAAGGAAGCAACATCTTGGACGAAATCGGAGTTTTATTATGCATAATTAGGTCAGATATAAATTGTTAATTTTCAAACTTGCTAATGATGAAAAACACATCAAATAAACTTATAGGAATGAATGTAGCCCAGCGTATACTTCAATACCGATTTAATGCTTTCGAATACATATTTTTCACACGTGCATTAAATGGCTTGATGACGCACAGCGTCTGCTGCAGAAAGTCACGTTGGCCACTACACATGTATATACAGGTACCTTAAAAGTAAAAGAATGTTATTATAACTAAACAAATAATAAGATTATACCACATAATATAATTTATGATAAAAAATAATACATATACGCAAAATGTTGAATTTAGAGACACGAAGAATAATTATTTTCTATAAAGAAAATAAATAAAGGGTTGCCGAAACAAGACTGCCAAAAATTTTAGAGTGATTCGATACGATATACGTTATGCGAGTAACGATATACGATATATCATTGCTTTACTATACGATGCGATAAGTGTTCCTTATGTGTAATACGATTGAATAAGTATTACGATCCGAAAATATATTTTTTTAAAATTTTTTAAGGATTTTTTATTTCACACAAAATTCATGAATTTAAATGCATATCATTATAAAATCTGCACATTTATTTATCCTCTTTGTAAAAATTGCCTTCACAACAACAAAGGGCCATGCACTGTAGGATAACCATTTTGCATTTACATAAAACCTTGTATATTTTTGGGCAGTTACAGCGAATCAGTTCATAACAAATGTCTTGCGCCTGTTCAATAGTTGCCCATTATCCCAGCAAACGGGCCGATATCGGCTGAATTAATCGATATCGGGCCAATACTTGATTAATAACGACTGCATAGCAAAATACATTCAAATCGTACCGATATCGTCAATGCTGAAAAAATAAGTTCATAATTTGCTGTGGTTGTACCGACGTCTGGCCGATGCATTTTGAGCAGTTAATTTAAATAACAGCAGTTCGATTTCTCACATGATCTTATATATAGAAACGCGCATATTTCCATGGATTCTTTAACAGGGAAAAACGCATATTTGAAAGTAATAGCCTATTAAATGTTAATAGATACGTATTTCTTTGGCTAGAAATCAAAACGGTATAAATCCGGACTGCTCCTATCGTTTAAAAACTTGTTCATATAAATCACGGGTAGAAAAAGTTTCAGTGGTTTCAATAATAATAGTGTGATAGCAAACCAACAAAGGATGTATCGGACTCATCTTACCGATCAAACTGGAAATTCTACCATAATATCATTGCAAGTACTGTTAACCATTTAATATGTACATTTACATTGTGTGTAAGCGGAAAACTAGTGTCAAAGCAGTCTACAACATCGACAAACTAAATCTGGGATTTGCTAGGTATTTGAAAGTTTCATGAGCCTACCGTCTGTTACAAACAGCAACGACACAACATCTGATACTATCTTCAAGGTAATTTATGAAACGATCAATGAATTGCCAATAAATTAACTTCATGTTATTGTATATGTAGATTTATTTTGAGATGTTTTTATGTTTTTATTAATTATTAAATTATACATTATAAAAATTAGACCGAAAAACTTTGATGTTAACATAATTCATTCTTTATTTTGTGCCAGTTTTCAAATAGTTGAAATCTCGCCATCTTGGAAAATGGAAATAATTGGGGAGGAGCAGACCTTGAAAACATACATGAATAGGCCAAAATTGTTAACATTGCTTTACAACAGAACATAATCAAATCTTAATATTGTGCCCCTTTATATATAGTCGAGACCTCGTCATGTTGGAAAATGGAAATAATGGAGGAGGATCAGACATATGTGACAGGAATGAATGGCCTGAACTGGAACACTTTCAGAACATGGGTTTTGAACAGTACTTATTAACCACAGAACGTATTTATTCAGAATGAAATTGTGGAATATATAGAGAGGATAGAATGGCTTGAGACTGAGAAAGGTAAGAATTGCTGGCCAATGAAAAAGGGGCTATTTGCATAAAGCGACATTTAAAAAGTAAAAGTAAGTTTGTGTGTGACATATTATATCAAAAGTTCTTTAAAAGCAATGGTGGTACAATTACAAATACCTTTTTAGCATATAAGCACTTAGAGAATAAAAATGGGTAAAGTGTGTTCAGTGCAGGGCGTGATCCTATGACCACAACCCATTAGCAGGTACTCTACCAAGTGTCTAAACCGGGTAGAGGATTCTACCCACACACTGATCATTTAGTAACAATTTTATCCATGTCACTTTTATTAGTTGGTACAATAAAGCAAATTATATCAGTTTGTAATTAAGATTATTAGATATTGTCATGTGTAAAATGTCTTGAATATTTATGTAGATCATCTACTCGGGGTCCTTGGACCAGAAATGTCACAGACCATACAGGAGAATAATCTGCTATGTTTAAAAGGTTAACTATAGCTCTGATCAGCTGAAGAGAAAAAGGTAATATTTTCTTTGTATCAGATAAAGTGCTCGGTACATATTGACTGAATTTGTCATGTTGTCTCTTACTTGCTACAGTCATACAGTTATATGACTCTGTACTCTGTGTAGGTAATACTACTAGATGATGACAATAGCTATTATAGAAAATAAATAACAAATAAACATCTCTATATTGAACACAACTTATATATAGAAGTCTAAAAATGGTAAGTTATACTTTGGAACTACGTAGTGTTTCTTCTTTACTAAAATAATACCAATATCAAATACCTATTTTAATTTATTGAAGGAACTCCCGTACAGATGAAAGAGGTAACATCGTAATTCCAGACAGCATCTGATAGGGATTTGGGCATAAAAAAAAACGAAACTACAGTACCGGAGTGGACCAATATGACATTGGCATGAATCAGTTATCTAAAAAAGGATTATATGAATAGAGCAGCTTCAGACTCAATTATCTAATTACACTGTATACAGCTTTTTTGTTTTTAATTGTAATTAAGTGTTTTATTTTCGTATGTTCAGAAAATATAATAGTTTTTTTTCTCATCTTTACGCACTTCGTTGTTCTTGATGAAAAAAATATGTTTCTTTTTTAGTCAACAAAATATTCTGCCTCATATTTACATGTACTTTTATTTTGAAAACCCGTTATTAATATTATTATGTAGGTTGTGTTAACTCCCTCTTGGAAACGCCTTAGATCTTTGTGTGACTAGTGTGCTTCCAGATCATCCTGCACATCCGCGGAATCTAGATCTAATCTTCATCTACACCGGTCATTAAGAGGCCAAAAAGACTCATCCGTTGAATAAAATTATTAATGTTAAGACTGTAAAAATCTTACTAATAGCTTTATTGGACATGAATTGCCCCAAGGGCTAATTTCGTGGTTCGGTGCGACTCTTAAATTTTTGTCTTTTCATTTAACATGATTTTTGCATAAGCATTATTTAAAGAGCGTGTCCTAATACCGTTATTTTTTATTGGATGGTTTCCCATAGTATAAAATGGGTACCGGTATATAAATGATTATATTTAATTGTCAGGTCAGAGTTTAAAGTTAATAATTATGGTTTACTGATTTGTTCAAATGAACCATGTGTTTAGCATTATACCATACTGTTTTAATTATTACATTCGGGCCGATATATACAGCCGATATCGGACTCACTTTGGCCCTCTTTGCAGCCAATATTCTATACACCGCTAGGCCGATAAATATTCGAAGTCAAGCCGATGCCATTACGACAAAGGGCCGATATATACAGCCGAATGCATCAGTGACATCCGGAAATACATCCAACGTTTTCTATGTTGTTCTCTTGCCGATGCCTGCAAAGAAGGACGGAACGCATGGAATGCAATCAATGCTGATGTTTCAGATGGACTCAGGGTCGCTGTAGTAGTGCGTGCTGCAATACACCTATGGTTCCTTACACTAAATGATGGCCAGACTTCACGGGCATTTTGGAATGCTTGCTTATTTGGACAGAATGATCGCGAGTAAATAAGTATCACATTCTCTGATCATTATCTTCTCATGAACAGTATGTGCCGCACCAAGCAGATAAAGTACATTGTACCAATCTCATTCGTGCATGGTATTACCCATGCTTTATTTATGTATAATTTAAATAATAATAAAAAGTTAGTTTAGAATGCTGCTATGCTTGCCTGCTATATATAGGCATATCGCGTTTTATGCGTATATGTGCGGTATTCGTTTCTTGTCCCGTAGCTGTGTGTCGTGATTATGCATGTTTTTATTTGCCTCACTGAGCAGTGTTTACTTCTGCTTAGTTTCATGATTGAGTGAATGAATGTTGATAAATAGTCACTTTGTATGCATGTACATAACCATTCGACTTGCATGCACCGCTTGAATCTCATGTCACAACTGTCACAACCCTGAAAACCATTCTATCCTTTTGAACTTTACCACTTTCGAATAAGGAGGAGAATGTTCCTTACTAAATTAAAAAATATATACATTCGTATACACATTTCTATTCATAGAATAAGTCGTATTCTTTAGATATAATCTGGTAGGGATAATTATATGTAACATATATATATATATATATATATATATATATATATATATATATATATATATATACTAGTGTGGTGGCGTATAATTTTTTCTTAGATACAATATATAAAACATGGTCGTCCAAAAGTTTAAACTTCATGACACCATGCAGTCAAATGTCATTATCGAAAGCCAAAAAGGAGATTGGTAAAATTAAAGTGAACAAGGAGGACTTGGGGGGGAAATTAAAAAAAAAAAAAGAAAAATTTTTTTAAAATTTAAAAAAATTTTTTAAAAAAAAAATTTTTTTGGGGGGGTTTTTTGGGGGTTTTCCCTTTTTTTAAAACCCAAAAAGGGAAAAAAATTTTAAAATAAAAGGGGTTAAAAAAAAATTTTAAAAGGGGCCCCAAAAAAAGGGATTTTTTTCTTTTTTTGGGGGGGTTAAAAGGAAAAAAGGAAGGGAAAAAAAAAAGGGGGGGGGGGTTTTTTTTTTTAAAAAAAAAAATTTAATTTTTTTTTAAAAAAATTTTTAAAAACCCCCCCAAAAATTTTTTTTTGGGGGGGGGGGGGGTTTTTAAAAAAAACCTTTTTTTTTTTAAAAAAAGGGCCCCCCGGGGGAAAAAAATTTTTTCCCCCCCTTTTTTTTTTGGGGGGGGGGGGGGAAAAAAAAAAAAAATTTTTTTTTTTTTCCCCCAAAAAAAAAGGGGGGGGGGAAAGGGTTTTTTTTTTCCCCGGACCGGGGTTTGGGGAAATTTTTTTTTTAAAAAGGGGGTTTTTTTAAAATTTAAAAAGGGAAAAAAATTTTAAAAAATTTTTTGTTTGATTAAAAAAAAAATTTTTTCCCCCCCAAAAAAAACCCAAAAAAAAAAACCCCCTTTTGTTTTTAAAAAAATTTTTGGGGGGTTTTTTAAAACAAAAAAAAAAATTTAAAAAAAATTTTAATTTAAAAATTTTTTAAAATTAATTGGGGAAAAAAAACCCCCCTTTTTTTAAAAAATTTTTTAAATTATAAAAAATTTATTTTTTTAAAAAATTTTTTAATACAAAAAAAAAGGCCCCAAAAATTTAAAAAAACCCCGGAAAAAAATTTTTTAAAGGGGGGAAAAAAAAAAAATTTTTTTTTTCCCCTTAAAAGGAAAAAAAAAAAATTTTTTTTAAAAAGGGGGGAAGGGTTTTGGTTTCCCCGGGGAAAAAATTTTAAAAAAAGGGAAAAAAAAAAAATTTCAAAAATTTTTAAAAAAAAAAGGGAAAAAAAATTTTAAAAAAAATTTCCTTAAGGAAAAAAAAAAAAAAAAAAAATTTTTTTTTTTAAAAAAAAAAAGTTAAGGGGAAAAAAAAAATTAAAAAAAATTTAAAAAAGGAAAAAAAATTTAAAAAAAAGGGGAAAAAGAAAAAAAAATTTTTAAAAACAAAAAAAAAAATTTTTTTAAAAAAAAAAGGGAAAAATTAAAAAAAGGAAAAGAAAAAATTTTAAAAAAAACGGGGGAAAAAAAAAAAAAAAAAAAAAAAAAAAAATTTTTGGGTTTAAAAAAATTTAAATTATTTGGGGGGGGGTTTTTTGGGGAAAAAAAAAAAGTTTTTTAAAAAAAAGGGGGGGAAAAAACCCAAAAAAAAAGGGGGGGGGGGGGGAAAAAAAAAAAAAAAAAAACCCCCCGAATTTTTAAAAAAGGGGCCAAAAAAAGGGGGGGGGGGGAAAAAGGCCCCAAAAAGGGGGGGGGAAAAGGTTTTTTTTTTTTTTTTTTAATTTTTTTTTTGGGGTTTTTTTAAAAAAAATTTTAAAAAAGGGGAAAGGGGGGGGGGCCGGGAAAAAAAAAAAAGGGGGTTTTTTTAAAAATTTTTTTAAAAAAAAGGGGGAAAAAAAAAAATTTTTAAAAAGGGGGGTTTTTAAAAAAAAAGGGTTTCAAAAAAAAGGAAATTTGGAGGAAATCAAAAATTTTTTAAAAAAAAAAGGGAAAAAAAGGGTCCCAACTCCCCTTTACCCCCCCCTTTTTCCCTTTTAAAAAAAATTTTTTTTAAAAATTTTTTTAAAAAAAAAAAATTTTTTAAAATTTTTTTTTAAATTGGGGTTTAAAAAAAAAAAAAAAAATTTCCCCCCCGGGAAATAAAAAAAAAAATTTTTAAAAAAAAAAAAATTTTTTAAAAAATTCTTTAAAAAAAAGGGTTTTTTTAAAAAAAATTTTTTTTTTTTTTAAAAAAAAAAAAGGGGGTAAAAAAAAAATTTAGTTTTTTTTCAAAAAAAAAAAAAAAAAATTTTAAAAAAATTTGGGGAAAAAAAAATTTTTTAAAAAATTTTTTTTCCCAAAAAAAAAGATGGGGGGAAAAAAAAAAAAAAAAATTTTTATGAAAAAAAAAAAAAAAATTTTTTTAAAAATTAAAATTTTCCCAATTGGGAAAAAAAGGGGGGAAAAAAAAAATTTTTTTTAAAAAAAGGGGGGGTTTTTCCCAAAAAAAAAATTTGGGGGGAATAAAAAAAAAAAATTTTTTTTTTAAAAAAATTTTTCCCGGGGGAAAAAACCCCCAAAAAAAAAAAAATTTTTTTTAAAAAAATTTTAAAGGGGGTTTTTTGGGGGATTAAAAAAAAAATTTTTTTTAAAAAAAATTTTTTAAAAAAATTTAAAAAAAAAGAAAAAAGGGGTTTTTTTTTTCCCCCTTTTTAAACCCTTTTTTTTTTTTTAAAAAACCCCCTTTTTTTTTTTTTTTCCCCGAAAAAAGGGGGTTTTTTTTTTTTTTGGGGGAAATTTCGGGGGGGGGGGCCCCAAAAAAATTTGGGGCCCCCTTTTTTTTTTCCCCCGGGAAAACCCCAAAAAGAAAAAAAAAACCCAAAAAACCCTGGGGGGAAAAGGGAAAAACGCCCCCCCCCCAAAAAAAAAAAATTTTTTAAAAAGGGGGGAAAAAAATTTTTAAAAAAAAATTTTTTTTAAAAAATTTTTTAAAAAAGGAAAAAATTTAAATTTTTTTCAAAATTTAAAAAATTTCCCCCCGGGGGGTTTTTTTTTAAAAAAATTTATTTTTTTTTTAAAAAAATTTTTTTTTTTTTCCAAAATTTTTCCCCCAAAAAAAAAAATTTTTTTTTCCCCTTTAAAAATTTGGTAAAAAATTGGGTTTCCTTTTTTTTTTGGGTTTTTAAAATTTTTTTTTTTTGGGTTGGGTTTTTTTTTTTTCCCCCCATTTTTAAATTTTTTTAAAAAAAAAAAAAGGGGGAAATTTTTTTTTTAAATTTTTGTTTTTCCCCAAAAAAAAACAAAAAAAAATTTTTCCAAAAATTTAAAAAAAAATTTTTTTTTTTGGGGGGGAAAAAATTTTTTTCCCCAAAAAAGGGGAAAAATTTTTAAAAAATTTTTTTCCCAAATTTTTTTTAAAAAAAATTTTTTTTTTTTTTTTTTTAAAAAATTTTCCTTTTTAAAATTAAAAATCCAAATTTATTTTTTTTTAAAATTTCCGGAAATTATTTTTTTTTTTTTTTTTTGTTTTTTTTTAAAATTTTTTTAAAGGAAAAAAATTTGTTTTAAAAAAGGGGGTTTAAAAAATTTTTTTTTAAAAATTAAAAATTTAAAAATTTTGGAAAAAAAAAAATTTTTTAAAAATAATTTTTTTTCCCCAAATTTTTTTTTTGTTATTTTTAAGGGGGAAAAAGGGCAAAAAAAAAAAAATTTTTTTTTTTTTAAAAAAAAATTTTTTTAAAAAATTTTAAGGAATTTATAAAAAAAAGGGTTTTTTGGGGGGTTTTTAGGGGGGCCCTTTTTTTTTTAAAAAAAAAAAGGGAAACCCCTTTTTGGGTTTTTTTTTTTTTTTGGGTTTTTTTGGGGAAATTTTTTTTTTAAAAAAATTTTTTTTTAAAAGGGGGGGAAAAAAAAGGGGGAGGGGAAAATTTAAAAAAATTTTAAAATAAAAGGGGGTTTTTTTAAATTTTCCCTTTTTGGGGAAAAAAAAAAAAAAAATTTTTTTTAAAATTTTTTTTTTAAAAACGGAAAAATTTTTTTTTAAATTTTTTTTTTAAAAAAAAAAATTTTTTTGGGGTTTTTTTTTTTTTAAAAAATTTTCCGGGGGTTTTTTTTTTTAAAAAGGCCCTTTTTTCCCAAATTTTAAAATTTTTTTAAAAATTTTTTTTAAAAAAAAAGGTTTTTTGGGGAAAAAAATTTTTTTAAAATTTTAAATTTTTGGGAAAAAAAAAAAAAAATTTTTTTTTTAAAAAAAGGGGGTTGTTTTTTTTTTTTTTTTTTTTTTTTGGGTTTTTTTTAAAAATTTTTTTGAAAAAAAAAAAAAAATTTTTTAAAAATTAAAAAAAAAAAAATTTAAACCTTTTTTTTAAAAAAAATTTTTAAAAATTTTTTCAAAAAAAATTTAAAAAAAAAGGGTTTTTTTCAAAAACTTTTGGAAAAAAAATTTTTATTTTTTAAAAAAGGGTTTTTTTTGGGAAAAAAAAAAATTTTAAAAAAATTTTTAAAAATTAAAAAATTTAAAATTTTTTTTTTTTTTAAAAAAAATTTTATTTTTTAAAAAAAAAAAAAAAAAATTTTTATTTTTTAATTTAAAAAAAAATTTTTTTTTTTTTTAAAAAAAAAATTTTTTTTTTTTTTTTTAAAAAAAAAATTTTTTTTTTTTTTTTTTTAAATTTTAAAAAAAAAAAAATTTTTTAAAATTTTTAAAAAAAAAATTTTTGGGAAAAATTTTTTTTTTCCAAAAAAAAATTACGGTTTTAAAAAAAAAGGAAAAAAAATTTTTTTTTTAATTAAAGGGGGGGGGGTTTTTTTTGGGAAAAATTAATTTTTTTTTTTTAAAAAAAAAATTTTTTTTTTTTTAAAAAATTTTTTTTTTTAAAAAAAAAAAATTAAATTTTTAATTTTAAAAAAAAAAAAATTTTTTTTTAAAAATTTTTTTTTTTTAAAAAAAATTTTTTAAAAGGGGTTTTTGGGTTTTTTTTTTTTGGGGGAAAAAAAAAGGGGGGAGGGTTTTTTTTGGAAAAAAACCTTTTTTTGGGGGGGGGGGTTTTTTGGTTTTTAAAAAATTTTTTTTAAAAAATTTTTTTAAAAATTTTTTTTTTTTTTTAAAAAAAATTTTTTTAATTTTTTTTTTTAAAAAAAAAGGTTTTTTTTTTTTTTTAAAAAAAAAACCTTTGAAAAAAAAAAAAAATTTTTAAATTTTTAAAAATTTTAAAAAAGGGGGGGTTTTAAAAAAAAAAAAGGGGAAACCCAAAAAAAAAGGGGGAAAAAATTTAAAAAAGGGGGGGTTTTTTAAAGGGGGGGAAAAAGGGGGTTTTTTAAAAATTTTTTTAAATATTTTTTTTTTTTTTTTTTTTTTTTTTTTTTTAAAAATTTTTTTAAAAAAATTTTTTTTTTTTTTTTTTTTTTTTTTTTTTTTTTTTGGGGGGTTTTTTTTTAAAATTTTTTTTTTTTTTTTTTTTTTTTTTATTAATTAAAATTTTTTTTTTAATTTTTTTTTTTTTTTTTTTTTTTTTTTTTTTTTTTTTATTTTTTTAAAAATATTTTTTTTTTTTTAAAATTTTTTTTTTTTTTTTTTTTTTTTAATTTTTTTTTTTTTTTTTTTTAAAAAAAAATTTTTTTTTTAAATTTTTTTTTTTTTTTTTCCCTTTTTTTTTTTTTTTTTTTTAAAAAAATTTTTTTTTTTTAAAAAAAAAAAAAATTTTTTTTTTTTTTTAATTTTTTTAAAAATTTTTTTTTTTTTTTTTTTTTTTTTTTAAAAAAAATTTTTTTTTTTTTTTTTTTTTGGGAATTTTTTTTTTTTTTTTTTTTTTAAAAAATTTTTTTTTTTCCCCCCTTTTTTTAAAAAAAGGGGGGGGGGCCCCCCTTTTCCTTTTTTTTTTATGTGCTGAAATTTTTGCTTTAAAATAAGATCTTGTGATAAAAATTAAAGGTTTTAATTATTGATGGGTTTTAAATTAAAAAAACTCAAATTTTTCTGATGGTACTTCTTTTTTTTTTTTTTTTTTAGATGGTTTAGAAGAACCCCTAAAAAAGCACATTTGATTTTTTACCCTGAATTTTCTTTTTATCGGGTTTAAAAAATTAACTTTTAAAAAAAAAAAAATGTTATAGGATTGGTGCAATGAAAAACAAACACTCGGTCAAAAAAAACCCCAAAAAACAAACTTTAAATTTGGGAAAACCACAACTTTTAAAAATACTTGGTGTTTATTTTTTTATGTAGATTTAGAAAAAATGATAAAAAATTAAAATTTTTAAAGGCAAAATTTGAAAGGTTTAAAAAAAATTTTTTCCTTCTTTGGGAAAAGAAAAATTCCCTTTTTCCTATTGGTTTAAAAAAAACTGTTGTGGGGGAAAAATTAATAGTTTCCTTTTTTTTACACATTTTTTTACAATGTTACCTTCCCCCGGGCCCATTATTTTTAAAGGAAGAAATAAAAAAAATTGCTTTTTACCAGTTTATATGGGAAAAGGGCCCAAAAAAGATTAAAAGCTCTGTTGCCGTAAAAAAACTATGAGGAAGGAGGATTTTAAAAAAAGATTTGATTTTTAAAACAAAATTTTAAAAAAAGGGATGAAAATTTCCAAAGGATTAGAAGGTTTTTAAGATGTTAAAAGGGAAAGTGTTATTTTGTTGAAAAAATTCTGGAATAGGGCATTCATTTAAAAAGGTTTTTTTTTTGGGAAAGGGCTATTTGAAAGGTTTTATGAAAAAGGTTTTAAAAAATAAAATTTTTGGGGATGATGTTTCTAAAAAACTTTTTTTGGTTTTTATGGTAGCTGTCTATAAAAAATCAGTTTGAGGGGTTTCCTGGGTGTTGCCTTTTTTTTTTAACCGTCATTTAAAGTTGGGAACAAGGGGGTATTTGATAATGTATTTTTTATGAAGAGGAATAAGTTTTGTAAGTGTTAAAATTGAACCCGTTTTCAGGGTTTATTTTGGTTTTTTATTTTTCCATAAAAAAATTATTTTTGGTAAAAAAAAATTTTAAATTTTTTTTTTTTATGAAGGTTTTTAAAAATTCCCAAAAAAAATCTTTTTTAAAAGGGAAAATAACATTTTAAAAAAAATTTGGGAAAATATAGCTACTGTGGACCTATTATGTCATGTTATTTTTTAAAAGTTTTCATATCTAAAAAAGACATTAAAAATTGTTTTATATGTACTTTTTGGGAAATGGGGATTTCACCAAAAAAGCCCGGGGAAAAAAAGGAACGATCATTTTAATGATATTAACTGGAAATATGCTTTATTTAAAAAAGGTTTTTTTTTTTTCTAAAAAGAGATTTTCCCATCTACAGTGGTAAGTTACGAATTTTCAAAATTATTGGGACAAAAATCTTTATTATGTCTTAAAGGGAAAATTGTAAATGATAAAATGTGTGCCTTTTGTACAGACGGGAAGAGCGATTTTTTCATTTGGGTTTTTGGGGTGTGGTTTTCTCAAAAGTGATTTCGAAGTTTAAAAAAATTTTTAGAAATAAGGAAGTAAAAAATTCATAAAATTTATGTGAAGTTTTCTTATAGGGGAAAAAAAACAAAAAGGGGGTTTGATAAATTTTATGTTTTGTTTTTTCATATTTTAAAAAATACATTTTTATATTTCCAAAGGAAAAAAATAACACCAAATTTTTGTGGTTTTAAAAAGTTTGCTTTTAAAATTTTTTCCCTTTGGGAAAAATTTCAAAAAGCACCAAAATCCAAAAAATTGAAATAAAAAAAATTGGGCAGTTTTTAAGGTACTTATAGAAAATCCACATTCTTAAAAAAATGAAAAATGGTTTCAGAAATAAAAATTGGGCAGTGGGAAAATTTCTTATAAATTAAAAAACATATCTAAAAAAAAGAAAAATGTTTGAGAAATAGTGTTATGCATTATTTTTTTTTTTTTTCTTTCTCTAAGTTTTTATTTTTTAAAATTTTTTATTCTATTGGGCTTTTTTCTTTAAAAATGAAAGTTTTGTCTATCGTTATTGTAAAGGGGGCGTGGGATGGGCCCCCCACCCCCCTGTACCTATGTACGGGGGGCAATTAAAATGTTTAAAAAAAAAGAAAAGGGAAAAAAAAAAAAAAAAAATTTCTCATCGGAGGATGAAACAAGAAGGGCGTTTTCGCGTTTTTAAATGTGGGATTATTTTCTTTGGGTATTTTATTTTGGTTTGGGCACCAGTCGAATTTTTGTTTCCTTTTCCCAATTTTGGGTTTAAAAATATCGGCTGTTTTAAAAAAGAAAAAATCAGAACGGGGGGGGAAAACGGTTTTTAAAGTAAAAAAAATCAATGGGGATTTATCGAGAGTGGCGGGGGGAAAAAAGGAATCGTGGGGCATTGGGCAATTTCCCAAAAAAATCAAATTTAAATAAATCAAAGAAAAAAAAAATAAAAAAAATTAAAAACGAGGGGGAAAAAACATACAAACCCAAAAACTCCAATTTCACCTGGGCAATTTCGGGGGAAATTACAATCAAATTAAATTGAAGCGGGTGGTTTGTTTACTTTTGGAAAAATTTTTTTTGGAAAATTTTTTCCTTTTTTTTTTTCTCTAAGAGGAAGGGGCCCTTTTCGGGTTTTTTTTGACCAAATTTTTTTAGGGAAAAATTTTTTTAAAATTTTACTTCCACTTAAAAAATAATGTAATTTCAAAAATTTAATAACATTTTTTAACTTTCTTCGTTTTATTTTGTTACAGAAGGTCTAAAAGTTATAAGAATCTATCAAGAGAGTTCATGTCTTAGAGGGTGAAATATCTTTTAAACATCCTACACGAATTTATGAATTCATGACCATTATCTGTACACAAGCAACTTCTTACACAAATACACAAAGGGCAATTACTGAAGAATTAATAACGCAAAAACAAAGCAAAGTTATGAAAAACCTCAGAATACTATAAAAAAAAACACCCCAAAACCCCCAAAACCCCACAGAAAAGAGGAGAGGGGAGAGAGTCACGGTAAAAATATGGGCACAACGGGGAAGTAATAGCGATCCATAGTTGACTGTATCAAGCTATTTTGATATGTGTTAAAACAATTAAAATTTTACATTCCCCCAAAGTTTCCCCCCCCTCGCCCACAAAATAACTATTACGCACATTTTACCATACCCTGTGTATTATTTATTCATGCATGACAGGTTGCGTTAACTTGCCGTTAAGGCAAATAAGACGACGATATCATTAAGGCGTAATAAAAAAAAGTTACTTGTTTCCACAAACCCGACCGGCCCTATTTTTTGTACCGACTCTAGACCTTTTTTTTTGTAGGGTTTTTGGGGGGTTTTCACGGTTGGGAAAAAAACTTTTTTTTCGGCCCAAATTTTTTTAAAAAAATAAAGGAAAAAAATGAAAAAAAAAGTTAAAATAAAAAAAAAATTTTAGCCGACCTACAAACCCTATTTTTTAAAGGGATTTTACAAAACCCTTTTTTTCCCCCAATTTAATGTTGGCATTTAACCAAGGCTTGTTCTACCAAAAAACATTTTTTTACACATAAATTTTGTTTTTCCCGGGTGATCCAAGTAAAAATTGGGAGGTTCACATTGCTCTACCCGAGCATTTTGGCATGTTAGAAAACGAAGAAAGGGAAAAGCTCGGGGAAACCCAAACGGGGAAATGATTTGTATTTGGGCGAGAAAATTAAATTTAATCTAAAAAAACGACCCCGGGGGAGATATGTTTAAAAAAAAAAAAAAATTTTTCCCATCAGTTTTTTGATTAGCTCGGGCCTATATTTAGCCCCTACCGATCAAAGGAAAATATATCAAACTGTTGTCCAGATCAAGTCAAACAGTTTTTGATTTCCCCTGCTATTTGCTACTGATCGTTAAATCGAGCGCTACTCGTTTTACACGTGCGCCCATGGTCGATTTGGGTGATTTAGGGAAAGAAAAAAGGGGAGTTGGGGGGATGTAACAAAACACAATCCGTTTGAAGAGATTGAGGTGGTCGAGCAGAGATCGGTTAGGGGTTCGGGGTCTGATTAAGAAGAGAGGTGAAAACGAGGTGGTGGGACGATGGAGCAGCCGGGGGGAGCTTTGGGCGGGGAATTTTTTGGGGATTTTGGGTTGATCAGTTTGGGTTGATCAGCAGAGTTTTAAATTGCTTTTAAATGATAACTTTTTTTGAGCCCGATTTTTAAATAGCATTTTTTTCACTCCCATTTCAAATTTCTTTTTAAAATTTCCTTGAAAAGGTGTGTACAGTACGGAAGAACGTCCCCTGAGTATAGAAGGAAAAGCGTTTCAGTTAATTGGGTTTTTTTCCCAAAATGGATTTGGACTAAAATTGGGAAAGGGGATCGGGAAAAATATTATTAGTCTAAATTTATGTTTTTTTTTAAAATGAGTTTCATTTCTTATTTAAAAAATTGGTTTAAAATTAATGATGCATTTTTTATTTATCATTAAAAATCGACCCAAAGGGGAAAGCAAAAAAACACGTTTACATCCCGGTTTTAAAAAAATGTAAATTTCGGTTTTTAGAGCACAAATTTTTCTGGGCACACAATATGTTTTGAACCTTTTTAGCCTAAGGTATATTTTGGTAAAGAACAAATTTTTTGGGAAAAAAAACTATTTTTGTCTTGTTTGAAATGATCATGTATTATTTTTTTTTGGGGAAAAAAAGGGGTGATTTTAGAAATAAATTTTTTTTTTTCTTAGGAAGGGTTACAAAATGTTAAAAAGAAAAAAGGATATACCCCTTTTAAAACTTTTGGGCTGGTTTTTGTCGTGCGTCTAATTTAAATTTTTAAATTTTTGTTAAAAACGTGATTAATCGGGGCCTTTTCAATGTCGTTTTTTAGTCCCATTTTTGGGTTTTTTATCCTCAGTCAAAAAAATTTTTAAAGCGAAAGCTTTTTGTTTTTTTTTGGGAAAAAAAAGAAAGTTTTGAATAAGTACATTTAGATCCCTTTTTCAAAGTTGGAAAAAGGGTTTTTATTTTTAATTTACCCGGGATATCGTTAAAATTTTCATTGCCCCTAAAAAACATAACTGTTTTTAATCTAAATTTTATAAAATTAAAATTTTTAGTTGTACGTTAAAATCATTTTTTTTAAAATTAAAAATATATTTTAAAAAAATTTGGGAAAAAAAAAAGGTTTAGACAAAAAGGCTAAAATAAAACTATTTTAAGAGTTGGTATATAGGGATTTAAAAACCCAAAAAACCGGGTTTTAAAATTTTAAAAGCGATAACCGGAAAATTTTGCACTACTGCATATATATAAGGGGGAAAGTTGTTACTTTTAAACTTAAATGGGTTTCCCATGTTTCGCAAGAGGACATTTTAAACAAACCCATTGCGTTCCAAAAAGGAAAATGACGGTAAGTAAACATTTCTTTTATTCATTCAGGGGTCATCATTGAAAAATCGTGACTGTTTTTTTTATAATGCTTAATTTTTATAATCAACTTGAAAAACTTTTTTACTGAATACAGGTAGCCTTATTCATTGTACCAAACGGCCCGCTAAAAGGCCCCGGGTTTTTAAAAAGTGTCCCTTTTCTATTTGGGTTTTTTACATGTTCAAAAAGAACAGAGGTAGAAAAAAGCCCGTGGGAAAATATTGTTGGGAGGCACATACGGGAAATTTTAATTTTTCAAAATTTTTAAAAAAAATAGTGAAAAAAACACGAGGAAAATTAAAAACCCGTTCTATTTAAAAAAATAATTTCTTATTCTGGAAATTTTTTTCAGGTTTTATTTATTTTAAAAATTCTTTTGAATTTTTTGATTTAAATTCAGCCAGGTTTTTAGCGAAAAAATTTTCGAAAATCAACATTGTTTTTTTGCAAGTTCTTTTCTATTTTACATTTTCTTATTTTTATTAATTGATTTATTTTTAAAAAAATAAAATACGTTTGAGGAAAAGTCCTATAAAAAAAAAAGAAACTTTTCTTTCACATACCTTCTATAAAAAAGGGGATATTTGGGAAAAGTTGCTTGGCGAAATGGGGGAAAATTTTTTCGTACTTTTTTTGGAAAAAATTTAGACTAGTTTTGAGTTTTTGTATTTTTTTAAAAGTCAAAAAATAAAATTGCCACCCAAATTTGTTAGTGTATCAAACCCTTCTGATCTTTTAGAAATAAAAAAAAAATTTTTGGGCGCTATCCCCTCCCGTCAAAAATTCCTTATTCTGGAAAGAACACTTACATTAATAGAAGGGGGCCAAAAATTGATACTTTATCAAATCAGGCCCTTCATTTTTATGGGGGGTGGGCTAAACTGCAATTCCGAAAGGGAAATAGTTCTACTTGTCGACTTTGGATCATTTATGTAAAAGCAATTTCTGTGTATTTTGACCCTTTTTATTTTCGCGTTTCCCCAGAAATTAATATGTGTAATTTTGCCCTTCCCATATAAAGTTTTAAAGAAAAGGGATGGATGGGTTTTGGGGGGGCTGAATATTTCATAATTTAAAATACTTATGTGCGCATGGGGGGGAAACTTTGGGGATGTGAAATGTAAAAAGATAGAGTACCCAAAAAGGCGAGATTTTCTACCAAAAAATTTCCAAAATTAAAGTTTTATTGCATTGATAAAAAATGTAAATCTTTTTATAAAAAATTTTTTTTTGTTTATTTATTTTTTATGCGGGCTATAAAGCCCGCCTTTTTAAGTTGCATGTATGCTGCCGGGCCCCGCTGACTTTTCAATATGTTACGATGGGATATTGACCCTGGTTCAAGCATAGTTTGCCCTTGGGCTCTGCCGACTACCCAGTGGCTTTTCCGGGTTTACCGACAAAACGTTTTCGAATTTCAGTAGTAAAAAAAACTTTTGTCTAATTTAAACCCCTCAGCAAAATTTTCAGTCTGAAAAAAAAGGCAAGATTTTACAGCCATTTACGAAAATTTATTTGCCTTTCCGATTCAGATATTGTTTTGGTCCCCCTTTTTTTAAATTTAGAAGTCTTTTCTTTGATCTAAAGGGCAACATTTTAAAATTTTGAAAATTCAAAATTTAATTGGTAAAAAAAAAAAAGCCTTTGTGATTATACCCCAAAATGGGCTACTCTATTTCAAATCGCGTAATGATCGGCCCATTTTTCGGTGTATTCGCTGTTTTTGTAAATCCGGGCTAAACGTTCGGTTTTTTTGTCTATTTATTATTTATATATTTTCCCAAAGTAAAGAGAAACCTAAACCTTATTTTAAACCCTTTCTTGGGGGATAAAAAAAAAAAAAATCGAAAAAAAATAATCAAAAAAATCTCAGAAGCAACGTCAATAAAAATTACAAATACTCAGATAGTTACAAATTTCAAATTTGGGGTTTTAACAATCATAATGGCCCCAACCTTTTAATTTAAATCAATTTAAAATGGGAGGGGCGAGGGGAGAGATTTAAGTAAAAAAGGCATAAACTGTTTTAAAACACTACATGGGGCCCGCGCTAGAAAAACAAAATTTTGGAATACCAGTGCTTATAATTGGGTAATTCAACATTTTTTTTTTGATTAGTATACTATCTCTTGATAGAAAAACAATAAAAAGATGGATTCCAGCTCAGAGAGTTTCCGGGAAAACCAAAAAATGCCCCAAAAACTTTAAGCGAAATAAATGAAAGTAATTTCGAAAAAAAACGATCATAAAATTATCTCGTTTTTAACGAGAAAAAAAAATCGTTAAAAAACGTTTTTCACATTTTACTTATGGGGTTTTTTACGAGAAAAAATTTTTGTCGTTTTTCGACCCTGAAATTAAACTCGTAATTTTTAAATTATATCTCGTTTTTAAAAGGGAAATATTTTTTGCTATAATGGGTATTACACTGACGGGAATTTACTTTTGAGGGTCCCTTTAATTTTTATAAGGGCCCACTACCACTGTAATTTTTCAACAATTTTCAAAGAAAAATTTTGGGGAAAATTGTTCACCTTTCACGTACCCGAAAAGAAATTAAATTTGATTTTACAAATTTCCCAAAATCTTGAGTTTTCATGAAAATTTTTAAAGATCGGGGTTTTAACGTTCCCTCTTTTTAATCTGTAAAATCTGCTTTCCCCCCAACTTCCAAACCCAAAACATAGGCTTCCCAAGGTTTAGAATTTTTTAGTTTCTATATGGGAAAAAAATTCGCAAGGGGAAAAAAAAATAAAAAATCATTTTCGAAAATGGGCGATCGATGCCCAAATTTTTAAAAAACAAAAATCCACAAAAACCCAAACTAACTTCTAGTTCAAAGCTTAAGCCCCAAAAATTTTTCTTTTATTACAGGTTTAAAATTTTCTGTTTTCTAGAAAAAATATTTTTTTTGCCTTACTTTAAAATATTAAAAAAATTTTTTTTTTACAGGATGGAATCATTAAAACCCGTGGATATTATAATTAAAAAAAGAAAATGGGGGTAAAAATCTCAAAAAAAGATATCGAAACCTTTTGTGAATTTGTTCTAAAAAAAAAAATTTACACACAACAGTTGGTAAAATATAAAAACCATGTCTGTTATAAAAATACAAAAAAACACTGAATACTGCGTTTATCAAATTTTTCCTTTAAAACATTGGGGGCAAAAAAAATTTTAAACGGGCTTTTTTTCGGGAAACATTATTTGGGCATTTATATTTAGGTAAAGTTTCCCCGTAAAGGTTTCGCTTTGTCTTTGGGCCCCCCTTTTTCCAAG
>CM037779.1:13856936-13906936 GCA_021229015.1 Solen grandis
TTATCACTTACGCATGTCAGTGCACTAGCATGTTAAGTACTGACCATGAAACTCTTTAAAATACATTTAGATATATAAGGAGATAGATCAGTTTCGCTGCAAGCCTATAAAAATGACGCAATATTTTTGGGGGTTCATAGATCAATAGCGATACATTGGTCAACGCCAAATAGCAGTCCGCAATATAGCGGCGTTACACTGTACTGGTATTGCACCCTTGTTTGGTGCTCAGCATGTAACGGTTATTCCCGAGGTCAGGATAATGTGACCTGGTTTGGTATCATGCCACATGTCTACGGCATGATACTGCAGTTTGGCAGCACTATATCTGTCTCAGGTAGACATAGTCTTCAAATGACTGAAATATTGTCTGGACATTAAACACAGTTAACAAACAAGCAAAGCACATTGAAAAGTCAGGGTCTATAATTATCAGTATTTAATGACTATAATTTAGATTCATACTGGTACTCAGAGTTTTGTTAATTCAATGTTTTTTTTCTTTTTCAATAATGAAAATATTTCCCCAAACTTTGTTTTGAATCTATAGCTTATTTTACCCTGCCTCACGTCCAATCCTGTCCTATAAGCACATAATGTGAAGACAAGGTGGCATGCAGGGCATATTAAGTGGTAATTCTAGTTTTAATAATGTTGGGAGATAATCCAAATAAGAAGTATTTACCAAGAATGAAAAAAGTACATTCTTCAAGGACAAGTCTAAATATACTGTACATACTTTAAAGATGGATGAATCAAGGATCTGAAGTAGGTTATTTTTCATGAATGTCAGGTTAATTAAAAATAGTGCCTGTAATTTTTCCATTCCAGTTTTCTTTCTCCCTTTTTAGTTTCAAGAACTGCTTACTTTGGGAATATTATGGCTTTAATTGGCTTATTCTTAGGTAAGAAATTTACACAGTTTGCTATACACATTGTACCAGTGTATATCTTAATCATCTTTCAGTCATCCACAGTGGAAACATGCATAGATTCTTCAAGTATATTGAGAACAGAGACGTTGCGAAACAAGTCCTGAAGGAGAGAGGCTTGAAGAAGATAAAGATTGGCATCGAGGGTGAGTATTTCCTCAGACTGAACATCTGTCTTGTGTTCAGTAAACTTACCTTTGGTCTAACGTGAGTGGTTGCAACCCTGTAATATTGTTCTGTATAGAATGCAAGCAGGGTACCAACTCGCAACCATTTGCTACAGGTCACAAGTTTATGATGAAGATTTATCATAAATGATGATAATTTTAAGATTTTAAAAAGAAAACATCCAGGATGAATTAATGAATACAATATTTTGGTAGCTTTGATGGATGTTTTATTAAGGATTGTATATTTTTCAGGTTAACATATTGAGGGGTGAGAGCGAAACTATGCTAAGTGCATATAAATATATAAGCACTTAGCCTAGTTTCACTCTCACTCTCACTCTCTTTCACTTTTGCCCTCAATATATAAATTATTTCAAAAGTATTTTAGTTGTGGAAAAGTTGAATAAACTTAAAATTTATGAGTGTTCTTTGTATTCTGTAGAATTTTCCTCAAGTTGTTTTCATTCTGTTAAAATGATGTTACATGTTGAACATATTTCAAAGTTTATAATGCCTAACATTTATGGACTGTTTCAATTCAGAATGGATTCATCATAAGTGGTTTACCTAGTTTATTCAAAACAAGTTTATTTTAAATTTATTTATTACAAGTCAATTGGGAACAAGCTCCAATAACTTATACTAATCCCTATGGTTAGGTCCTGGGTTGGACCAGTACTTGGTGCCTGGAAAGGTCATGAATTTGCCTTGCCCCTTATTGGATTTGAACCCACAGTCTTCATTTGGTTTATCATTTGAATTCATTATTAAAGTAAGAGAATCTTGTTAAAGTTGGTAATGGCATGGCTTAAATATTCACTCCAGAACTTTGTGAATATCCTTTGATTCTTCTTGGTTCTTATGTTTATTTACTTTTCAGGGTATCCAACCTACAAGGAGAAGATCAAGAGAAGAAGGGGTGGAAGACCTGAGGGTAAGGCATCATATATTGAGGGGCGGGAGCAAAACTAGACTAAGTGCATATATTTATATAGGTACTTAGTCTAGATTTGCTCTCACCCCTCAAATTACATACTTCTGAAAAATATACTAGGGATCACGTATTGCATATTAGAAAACTCAGATTATTTAATACAAAGATTAAAGAGCTACTTCTGAAACTTACTGGACAAAACAACAAAATAAGCCAGCTAAAGCTATCATGGATGGTGATTCAGACGTTCTGGAATTTTGATCAATGAAGTTTGAGCAATAAATTTGGCTAAAAATTGTTATTGTTGAATTTTTTATGGCAAGTATTAAGAAATGAGTTGCTAAAATTTATGTCCAGAAAAATGGAGTATATGCAAAGAGATATTTTTTTGTGTCTCTGCTCTAAGCAGAAGTGACACATAGGAATCACTCTTCCGTTGTCTGTCCGTCACACTTTTTTCGTCACGCTCCAGTAGATGACGTGTTCAAGAGAACACTCTTGTTTTATCATGAATCTTTCTTTGCAGTGATCTACAACTATGTGCAGAGATCCTTTCTACGCATGTCATGGGAAAAGGAGGAGGCCAAGAGTCGTCATGTTGATTTCCAGTGTGTGAAGTCCAAGTCTATAACAAATCTTGTGGAGGCATCAAACGAGGTGGCCGCAAATCCAGCAAATCAACAAGTGGTACAGCAGCAAGGAGAGGATGGAACGATCCACGTTATTCCTCCACAGCCGTCTCCCTCCGAACCGTACGTGGATGTGCAGTTCCTACCAGAAGGAGATGTGGAGTAACAGTAACGTACAGTCTGTTGTGGTTGTCGGTAGATGGACTGGTATTTCTTTATAGCAGTTATCGCTATCACTATCAATCCTGTTATTGTATAGTAAACAGTGTATCAGTCTCAGACCAAAATTATCCCTTCTTCTGTTTGATACAGTAAAGAAAGGATTTTTTTTCCTGCTTCTGTGTAATTCCTGTAACATTAGCACTGCTGTGTAGCTGTTCTAATACTCTGCCAGTGGTCGGGCAAATACCGCAGTTGGCACGGTTTGGTATATGGGGGTTAGGTTGAAAATGGACAAGGTATAGTAGAGACTCTCTGCCTCACCAGGTTCATGTGGAAGAACATTTATTCTCAGCCAAAATACTTACCTCCCATGGCAACTTTCATGCCATTCTTTCTAATTTTATTGAGAATAGAGAGAGAAAAAAGAAAGAATTTGATTTGTCTTAGCTTGAATCTTTAAAGCAGTATTTTGGATGGAATTTGAAACATGGAGACTAATTGTAAGAGATTATGATGCTCCAAAATGGGTATCAATTCTTTTCTGAGAAAGTCTGGGTATGTGACTACATGTCATATACCTGATCCTGCATTCTGGAGTCTGTCAAAGTCAACTTTTTAACTCCTAAACTTTGTTTAACTTTTCAAGTTGTTTCAACTTTGTTTCTCCTAGATACATTTATCAGAAAGCCCAGGAAAATTGTCAAATTACTTCGTCAGATAAATTTATTGAATTAGTATTAATAATGATGGTAATATGTGGAGAAAAAGATCATTCTGTTCTGATACATAAAAAAAGTTTATTCTATGTATCTAAAAAAAAAAAATCCAGGGTTTTCTCCTCAGAAAATGAGTCTGAAATATTGTTCTTGTGATTATATCAGACAACTTTGATTCTTTTAATTCTAGGTCTCATTTTGATATGCTATATATGTATATATATATTTGTCGGATAAATCCATATTTGGGATGGGTGTGGGGGGGGGAAGAGTTGTGATTAGCAATATTATATAGGTAGTGGAGGAAAATGAGAAGTTGTGCCTTACCTGTTGCCAGTACCATGTTGATGTTGGCATAACGACTCTCTTAGTGGTTGAATCTCTTTCTATACTTGTAAACCCAGAAGAGGATAAATGATTTAACTGTCATCGAATTGAGTTAATTAGTTGTGTTTTTTTTAAATATTCAGGCTTTTTTTTTTAAAGTTGTTGAGTGGAATTACGTTTTTTGTTGGGTTTTTTTTTGTATCTTATATCATGTTTTTGTTACATGGATTTTTTCAGTTGAGAAGAACTTGGGTGTATATCATTTTATAATGAATAACATAGGTTAGGAAAATTAATTATAAGAAATGAATAAGCCTAGATAATCAATATTTGCTGACTGTCCAGCCATTACTACCTTTAACAGTTTAAGTGATGAGGGTGACTGGATTGAAGTCTCTGTCTTACTTATTCTTAGACTGAAAAAATAAAGTTTGGTTATTTGGTATATTGACTGATGTTAGCACACATGCAACAATGAATATGTATGCACATACGCAAACACCATTAGCTATACCAAATTGAACATGTATACAGTAGGTATCTGTAACATTAATAAAAAAAATTGGATTTTCTATAGGAATAAAAAATAGGACTAAGCTTTATTTTTTTCGGTATACTTGTATAGAATGAAATATGATATTATGAATACACATGTATATGCCAGACACTCATTGTCCCTTCTTTGTACCTTGATTTTGTATCTATAGCAACGGCTGTCATTTATCATATAAACGTTCAGGAGAGGGAATGTCCTTTGTGAATTTGAGTGTTAAACTTTCCTTACAGGTATGTTCAGTGTTGAAGATAATCCTCTTTCTTTTTTTAGTAAAGTAAAGGTTAATGAATATATGATAAACACAAAATATTTTGGTTGATTTTTGAAACTCGTGCAAAGGCCACCATGAGATACCACAGGTTGAATGTATAGATTTTGGCTCAGTGTATAAGTTCTTTATGAATTATTCCATGCTAGTGGGTGGAAATAAAGTCAAAGGTTTGTGGAATTATTTAACTTTATATTTCCTTAATATGTGTTTCTTTGAGTATTGTGAAATCCAAGGCTATGTAAATATTCCTTTTTTCGCTATTTAAAAGATATTAACAACTTTATCACAGTATATTTTTACCACCCCTGTATTTTTTTAAATTTTATATATTTCCATACGCTAATTAGTACCCCATACATCTTTAATCAGCCTCAATGAGGCCATTTTATATTTAGATATGTGTAATTAATGTCACATAGTCCACACAGCATTTGTAGTCCACACAGCATATGTGTAAATTAGTTATATGTTTATATTACAGACTTATCCCTATGCCCCTTTGGAAACTTTATTTGAGACCCTGCAATGCCAGTATGATTAACATATCAGTGAAAAATATTCTGTTTTGTTGGGGCAAGGTTTTCGATGACACACAGTTTGTGCGTTTTGTCATAATCTAAGATGAATTGACCCCAAAATTTCATACCAGTGCACCATCAATGACTCAATTTTAAAAAATTGCTTGAAACTTTCATTTTCGTTTTGAAAAAATTGGATACTAAAAAATATACATGCTTAGAAAAACAGACTGCTGTAATCACCAATGTATAGTGCGCACTTGCTATAGTGTTACTTGCTTAACAGGTTAGTAGGCCTCCTTTACAAGACTGATAGTAAAACAACTAATTATTATACATAGTTATAAGTATTTAAACTAAGCATGTCCCCCCAAAATTTCAAATGACCCCCAAATTCTTACCATTAGGGGACTCATGACTCCAAAATAAAAAAAAAAATTCTATATTAAAACCTGATGGGGATAATACTTTTGGAACATGGCAAAGTAACTTGCAAGTGAAAAAGAGATGCATTGGGCTAATCTGGATTTTAACTGGATGTATGGGTACTTTTAGTGTTGTCACAGAGGTCTGAATAAAATACAAGCAACCTGCTGGTGGTGGATGTTGTACAGGTTCTGTGGTAGTTATAGACTATAGATAATACATATTGTTCCACCATGGACGTCGAGAATCACAATAATGTGCTTACTTGCTCAACTTTATCTTCAGGTTTGACCTGAGTTAGTATTCCCTTGTATGTAGGACCTTGTTTACACCCACCCTTGTGGCATCCTTTTATACTCTCTGGCCCTAGATCATGGATTTCCTTATATTAAGTACATGCTCTTATTTAATGAATAGTGTCTAAGTTTGATTTTAAAAAAAGTCACTAAAGTAGCCAGAACTGAACTTCCAATATTTAGACATTTTTTTTATTATTTTTTTTGTAACTTCTTTTATCAATATACCTACCATAGTTAGTTCTGTTATGCTTGTAATATTTTATGCTATGAAATGCAGCTTTTAAAAAATTGAGCACTGGTATGTTTTGTTTTTTTATTTCCAAATATTTCAAATATGAATATAAAAATTACAATGTTTAAATATTTTTTTGTTAAATTGAAAGTTAAAGAAAAACCAGTGTCATATGTACGTAGAAAAGTATTTTGTATTAAAATTATGTAATATAAATATTGATCAGTTAAAATAAGAATAATGATGATGTGATGTCACAAATTATGCCCATGGTCCTGTTACTGCACTATAAAGTTAATAGGTACATGTATTCAGTTAGTTATGTGTTTGGGTATCTGACTTTGTTTTTCTTTGAAGAGGCCAAATGATCAAAGCCATTGGTGCTACTTCAGTTCAGAAAAGTTACAGATCACATGACAATCCTTGTAATTATAAAACTGTAACCTAGCGAGATACCCATATTGTACTGTAGATAAAAGGTCAGACCTATACTTGTAGAAAGTCAGTTGTACTAATTGTACTAACTTGGAGAGGTATAGGACTCCATATAGGCTTTGAAATGCAGCATTATCTTTTCTAGGAGCAGTGCATCTGTAACCATTCCACCATTTGTGTTTATGTCCTTTCATTTTTGGATATAGCTCCATCCATTACTTCCTGAAAACGGATCTAAAGACATGTTTTAGCAGAATGAGCTCAGAATGCAGTCTGATGATGTTCTATTTGGTGATTAGTTTTACCACATAAATAGGCTGTTCTGTGGGGAAAGAAAGACCACAGAATGCAATTCTTAACAATATTTAGATTAACCCTTTCCCTCATAGAGGACACCATCAAAAGACCTATGCGAACAGCATAAAACCAGATCAGCCTGCGAGTAACTCGCAGGCTGATCAGGTTTTATGCTGTTCGCTGCTCCTCAGTGGTCTGGAAATGAGGATTTTGTAATTAAATTTGGTAAGGTTTAACTGTGGTTTTCTGCAGATCAGGCTTTATGTGGTACCTATTGAGTGCGTCAAAATGAGTCTATATGAGGGAAAGGGTTTAAGGCCCATTATTCAGACAGAAAAGCAAAATTTGTGTTATTGTTTTGTTAAGAGATGCAACCTCTACATACTTGTTGACAACAACATTACTACATGTACAATGCATATACTGTAGAATCATTAATTTTCGTGGGGAACTATTTTCGTTGATTTCGTGGATGACTTAATCCACGAATATTAATCCCCACGAAAACTTTATTTCATAGTCCTCATGTTTTCTAGAACATGGTTCCACGAATATATGTACCCACGAAATTGTTTTACCTTGTAATCACAGATTCCACGAAATTTAATGTCAACGAAAATAAATGATTTTACAGTATAGGAAAGAATCATTTACTAAAAATTGTTCAATTATTTACAAAAAAAAAACCTGGATTGTATATTCTGTACATCATCATCATTTTTTTAAGTTTTCCATAGACCTTATGCATGTCTCTGTTAAAAAATCTAGAGTGCAATTTATGATGTAACAGACAAACAAATTGTGATATGGCGAAGATTTTTCAAATTCATATTATTTTCAGTTATGGACCATCTTCGGGAATATATGTACTGGTACTCGCCAATGCAAAGTGTAAACAATGAGAGTATTTTGACATCCATCCAAAATACTAAATGGCATAATTTCAGTGCGTTTATTATTTTACAGCAGATATTCTCACATTATGTACCATTTACATAAGTCTACACTATGTCAATGTTATTTTATCTTTTCTTTTTCATGAAAATTGTATCATAACAAAAATATAATGGGCCTTTAATAGATTTGGATTGGGTTGAATCAAAGGTCAGAAGAATTCAATGTGAATGTGTCTGGCTTACTGGTATATGTAAAACAAAGAGGTTACAATTTGAGCAGGAAGCCAAGGAGTTTGTATCTTTAGATCTTTGAGCTAATCCAAGGATTGATTTTTTTTTTCACTATAAAGAACTTGAAATGTAAGAAACCCTCTTTATTAATTTAACTTTTTTATGCAGTTAATGTTCATTTAGAATGATCCTGTTTTGGCACCAATGTGACGTTTAAGTAAATCTAAACTTGTTTGATATGATTTTGTTAATTGAGAGAATATGAATACTGAAATATGAGGTAATACAAGACAAGTTTTTCATTATTTTATTTTTCTTAGTAACATTTACAAGGTGTTTCAGGATAAAAAGGTATTATACTGGTAGCATGGGTCAGTTTTCTAGTTAAGAGTCGAATGATGTGGATGGAAAATATAAAGCAAGGAGTAGTCTGGATCAGCTGACTGATTTGCAGTTGCAGGTATGGGATGTGCTCAAAAAACACCTTAAGCTAATGCTTGAATTTACAAAGACTTCATATGATTTAATATGAATTTCTTAAACCAAACAGTCATTTTATAAGATAAAGCAAACAAATATTCACACAAAAAAAAACCCTCATCAAAATCTAGAGATTGTAAAGAAAAACGTAATTGATTTTTCATGAAAATTTAAACTGAAGATGCCTTGTAAATATGCACTCATCAGAATGGTTGCATTTGTCATTTGATTTCCCCTTCATGAAGTAATGGATAAATATTTCATCATCATCATCATAGTTATTATATATATTTCTTATGTAACCCTGCTTAAACACCTTTATATTTAACTTGTTGTATGTCCCATCCCTCAGTTTTGAAGTTAAGTCAGTGTAGCTTCACTTACGAATGCAAGTTTGTCTCTTGGGTTTGGGAGAGGTTATAGACCAGGTGCTGTTTTTGTATCTTTTTCAGTTGCTTCCACATTGCATGAATTAAAAGTGCGTTTTGCTGGAGTTTTCTATTCCCCCTTTTTTTTGTAAGCCTTGTTTATCCAAACAAATAAACATATTTGTATTTGTAAATTGTATTTGTACAGCAAATGAATATTGTTGAAGGTATCAAAAACTGAAAGTTGATTTTTTTTTTAATTTAAGTTGTAGTTTTTCCTGTACAAAATTTACGTAATATCTGTTATTCTATATACACTTTTCATTATTTTCTTATCAATATTCTATAGATTCTCCAAACAGGGTAACAGTGACATACATATAATATTGAATAATGTCCCAACTTTTTTTTTTTTTTTTTTTTTTAAAAGGAATATAACATAGGAGCTTTGTTGAAAACAGGGTACATGTAGTATGTTGCATACTTTTCAAAAACAGTGCCTGTACAGTACTAATGCTTCTTTCTTGATTTGACATCTTTCCTATGATGTTTGTTTACTAATGATATCATTTGCTTGACTTGGAGTTTGTTTCTTATTTTTTCTTTTTCTTTTTTCAAAAATGTATTGTTTTGTATGTCAAATGTTTATGGTATGGATTCATTTAAACATTCAAAACAAAAGTGAAAGTGAAAATTATGTTTTTTGTGGAATTACTTTTGTAAGTAAAGAATTGGATCGAAGAATGTGTTTTTATAATATCATTATATTTCTGAAATTGAAACAAATTTTTATTAAATGGAATTTACAAAGATAACTATGTTTCCAATTTAAATATTAAATTTTTTATTTGTCAACATTTTTGATTAGACTTTTTTTTTCAATTTCTTTTGTTGTTGTTATTGTTGTCTCATATGTTTTTATTGATAACACATTACCCGAAGCTTCTATATATCTTGTCAAATGTTGTAAACCTACGTGAATAGTATCTGAAAATCATTTTTTATAATCTCTAGTAATCCCTTTGATACAACATTTCCCCATGTTGGCTTCTACTTTGTGGGTATAAATTGATTGTCTTTTGTACTTTTTGAAATGTGTAAAGGTTGGATTTTTCTTTCATATTGTATGGTTTAATTTTTCATTGTTAGATGTTTAAAACACAAACCACTGAATTATGTAGATGGTTATTATCACAATCTATTTATATGTGTTCAATATAAATCATATTTAATGTGACCCTACAAGTTGCTCGGAGCACATAGCTTTATATAAAAGAGTATTTTTGTCAGGTGATATACATTGTAATTTTTGGAGACTACTATGATAAGAAAGACAATATGCAAAATGTAACATTTTTTTTCTGTTTGTTACAGCTGCTGACTTCGTATTTAAGGCTTTTATTTTTTTCCAGGCCACTTTAAACATCTGGGATTAATATCTTTAATCATAAGTTTCAGCTGGTAGCTTTCATATTTTTCTTATTGGCTTCCCATTATCGTAACGTTGATGTATTTTGAATATTACTTAAGGTGATTTAGTCTTTTAAATGTGAAATAGCCAATCACATTTAAACTTTATTAAGAGGTGTTTTTTTTGGCTTTCTTAAGGTATTCATCCAGAGGCTTTCATATCATTTTGATTTTATACACCATTGTTGTTGCATAAACTAATATTAGTTTCGAAACCACTTCTCAATCTCATTTGCGCCCTATTTCTTTAAAAAAAAATTTGCTGATTTTTTTTTTATTTGTACTTCCTTTCACTAAAAGAAAACACATTCTCTCGCCAACATTAGTTTACTAATTAAGGCTTTAGAAAGACTTATGAAACTAGTGGGGTTAGTGCTTCCAACTTAAATTTTTCAAACATGCCAGGATTCTGACCGTTATTTATTGAAAATTGTCTTTATTTTCTTAAGAAATTATGACATGGTTTGAAAAAAAAAATCTGAAAATTAAGTTAAATTTAGAAAACATAAGAATGTTCTCTTGTTTAATGGACTTTGTGTTAAGAAAGGTAAATGTATATATAGGTTATAAACTAATAAATACACGAAAAGTCGCAGTTGTGTTATAGTATGTTTTCCACACGCAAGGATAGATGTCACAACATTAAGTTTTTGTCTCCAGAAAATTTTTCAGAATATATTTGTTCTTTTCGGATTGTATTCGGAAGTTACATGGGAATTCCCAAGCAATGTCTTCCGGTATATATTCGTCCTTCATGACGTCATCCCAGAGGCGCACGGCAATCTGGTCGCCTCCCATAAGAAGGCCTCGTTCCACTGCCTTGTCACAATTTGTCCTGCTAGCAAACGTCACAATCCAACGATCCTCTGTTTCCGCCTCCGGCATGCGCACTGATATTGGATCGAACTGGAGAGTTTGGACCTTTACAGGGAAAAAAGAAAAATGAAAATGTTAATTTCTGAATATAAAAAATAGATGCGTATCGATAATATTACACGGGGAACAAAGAACATCATGTGATAAATTTCTGCATTTGGACACACGCCAGTAAAGAAATCCTGTATTTTTTTTTTTTTCAGTATTGTACAATTTACAAGCCCCATGTTAAACCTATGATGAGGACAAAAAATGTGTTAAAAGGTACCAAATGAAAATCTGAATACACAGGTAAAGCATGTTATCTATTGTCGTTTGTAAAAAAAAAAGTTTAAATGTCCTCGGATTCTGAAAAATAAACCGGTCTGTACAATACGGAACTCACTCAGCTTGGAAAATCATCTTGTCCAATATGCTTTTCCAAGCTATGTACTCGTTCAAATATATATCCGCATTGTACATCACAATGTTAACTTTATAACCTAATGATAATAATTCTATATTAATAGCTTCTTATAATTCCCTGATTAATGGTCCCACCACTTAGCAACTTCCCTGGTCTAGGTCCCACCCTTACCCTGATCAAGGTCACATCCTTTTGCAACTACCCTGGTCAAGCAACCTCCCTAATCAAGGTTCCACCCCTAACAACCTCCCTGAAATCGGTTCAGCTAAAGCTTATATACATGTACCTTGCAGTTTAGTTGAAGCTCAACAAGTGACTTGACGTCACCGTGCGAGAATTTGCTGCCGTCCTTCAGACCGAAGCAGATGGAAGTCGGCATGTATTTCGGCCTTCCCCGTCGGAACGGGATGATCGGCAAGTTCCGGCTGTCCCACTTGACACAGTCTTTAATTTGCTCCAGCAATGTTTTCTGTTTCTGGGGCTTAGCTCTAGTTTAAAAAGTAATTTAAAAAAATTATTTAAACATGTATACATCTGTAGAAATGAAAACAGCTTTTAGATATCTGTAAAATGATGCTTATTTCTCTAACAGTCTATATAACATACATGTGTATCTACAATCAATAAAGTATTGTAGAAATAAAGACATAAAAGTAAAGATGAATTAGTATTGTAGGAAACACAAATAACATAAGCGTAATAATGTCAAAATAAGAAGCAAATAAAGATAAAAGTCTTCTAACTAAACTATCAATTAGATATAGATCAATGGTATGCTTATATTTTCAATAAGTACAGATATATTTAGCTGTGAAAAAATGACTAGATTGAACTTTACGGGTACGGGTTAAAAATAGACTTGCGCGTGTGATTTTTATATATCTTCCACGTACCGGCCATATTCAATTATCTAAAGAGAGTTAAAATTTACCGATGTATAGTTAATTTGCCGAACAAAACTTTTTGAATGGTACGTGACATTTCGATATTTTATAGGGCTGTCCCAAATATGAATGATTTGCAATTTATTCTACGTAATCACTCATACCTTTTCCGCATTGATTCTCCAGTGATAGGTTGTTTCGGTAGGAACCCCTGACTTTTGAATGGGACAGTCTTCGGTGTTGGTACAGCCGAGACGTCCAAGGTCTGAATGCTCAGTTTAGAAGCTCCCCCTGCTTGGGCCATCGGCTCCGACTTGCATTTATGAGGCGAGCTGAGTGGGCTTTTCCCATTTTTGATTCTGACCAGTGCGCCACTGGGTGTGTATATTGTTTGGCGCCTAAAACCAAGTTCCTCCAGACGTCTGTATGTCGAAGTGTCAAGATCATCCGTATCCGGTGGTATTATGAGTGCCGAGATGGGCGGCGCTTTTCCATGAATTTCCGTCCGTGGATTTACTGCGTACGTTGAATTGTCGATCAAACTGACCACCGGAGTTGTAAAATGCCGGGTGTTCTGAGCCTTGCCGCTGAATATCAGATTCATTGACTAAATCGGTCTCATTATCATCAAGACTGTCCTTTGTGAACTCCTCGTCACTACTGACGTCTTCTAGATAATCTCCACTGTCGTGAGACACATTTTCGATTCGTTTAATATGGTCATATCGCCGTTTTTTGGAAACGGAATAAATTTGCCATCGATATGTTTTTGTTTTATCGTCATAAGCAAAAACTCCATCGAAGCCGTCGACATTTTGGTCAGGAGTGGCGGTCACACTTAAATCGAATTTGACCACCTCGCAATTTCCTTTTGCAGTTTGTTTTGAATATTTGACGGAACAGTCGTTATACCGACCTCTATATCCAAGTATGGGGGCCATTCGGTTGTGCACTGTGAGTTTATGGGGAGGATCGCTTCCTCTTAAAATCATAGCTTGGCTTGATGTCGGCATTTTTTTCTTTGTCAATTTTCCCCTTTAAGCAGCCATATTGTTTTGACGTCGCCCCAGTTATTCCCGGAAATGACGTTGTCTCGCGTTGCAATGGCGCCACGAACTATTCAAATAAAGAGAAAAGAAAATTAAAAAAAGAAGAAAAGATTTTCGACAATTATATTACTTTGCGTTTATTCGTTGTGAAAAAAAAAAGATTCAAATTTCCCCAACATGATAGAGTGCTATAATTATGTCACAGTTAACAATCTATTTTCGTCAACATTTAATTTCGCTGATTTCGTGGGAATCTTTATTCGTAGATTCGTGTCATAGAAAACATGATGTCTATATGAATAACGGTTTTCATGGGTATTAATTTTCACGAATTAACCCCTTCACGACATCAGCGAAAATAAGTGTCCCGCAAAAAATAACTATTTCACAATATGGTACATATTTATTTCATGCTAAATGATGAAATACTGTGTTCTATCGGTGAGATAAAATCCATATCTCATGATGTGAGTGATAAAGATATGCCAGGACTATTTTTTACGAGCTGCGCGCCCGTGAAAATATGAAATTTATCACTTCACGACGAGATATATTCCATATTCATTCAAAACAATCAAATATCCTATATATTTATTAGTTTTACTTAACATTCCAGTTTTACATACTTAAGAACGAAAACGCACATATTCACACTAGCAAAACACACTGAACGCGCTGCTGTGGATTTGTTGGGTTTCAGTAGGGAGAAATGCTAATCTTTATTGAATATCGATAACCAAACCGCCAATTAACGAGTGGGGGGAGCATCAATGCAAACATGTTTTGTTTTAGTTTAAACATGTTCGGTGAATCAAACACATAGCAAATTACAATGTAGCAATAGGTACCACTTGAAAGAGGTTATTTAAATCTCATTCGTATTGGTGGATTTTAGAATGCATATTGTCTTAGCTCCAAAAATTGAATCTCCAGGACTATAGCCAAGCATCATTTCGCAAAAACTGAAAGAAACATGTTGCTAGTTTTCTGTTGTTTCAAGTTTGAGTAACACAAGCCTAACTTTCCTAATGTTCTAATATGTTCTAAGAAAATTGTAGAGCAAAAAAAAAAAGAGAGAGAAAGATAAAATCGTGTACATTCAGTATAAGTTGAATGCTCAATTGTGCTGTGAATATATATCTGTACTACCTCTCAAAACAAAACCTGTATTAACTTCTTTTTTTTTCATCAAAAGTAGGTTAAAGATTAGGGTCATAAGGTCAAATGCATAATGTATAGGTCCACCCACTTAAGCATCTGTCCAAATATTGAAGTAATCCAAAAAAGGACAAAAAAAAGTTATAGCAGATTAAAAAAAAAAAAAAGAGTCATCCTGAGCGGATGCCCAAAGCCCGCCTCCCGACGACGCCCGCCCGGACATCATCAATATAAAGGGCGTAACTCTTTGTTGAAAATGAATCGTTCGGGTAAGTACAAAGTATTACTGTTTTAATAACAATGTAAGACTGCAAGTAGTAAAATAAAGTTTAACAGAAATGCAGCGATGACTATTGTAAACCATTACTTTTCGTTGACATTAAAATTCGTTAATTATGCACCTAAAAGAATTTCGTCGGTACATTTATTCGTGGATCTATGTTCTAGAACACGTGAGGTCTATGTAAGAGACAAGTTTTCATAGGGATTGATATTCGTGGATAAAACCCTCCACAAATTCGATGAAAATTAGTGACCCGCGTGGATTAATGATTTCACAACATATAGGTGCATATCGTACACTTTAGCTCATGAAAATTCATAAACAAATAATGACTTGATGAATATTACTTCATTGTCCTTCAAATGGTACGTGTGAGGATGACGCAATTGTTTTTTCTTGGCAATATATAAGCAAGCAGAGGAGACCCTGATCAGAAAGCTCCTAGAATACTTTGTTTGATCTGAGTCTGCTCTCATTCCCAAGGCGTCAAAACGGGACTGTATATGAGGTAAATGAGTCATTTTGTAAAGACAATGATAGTAAAGGCCATTCACCTCTCTGTTATTACATTAATTAATTGTACACCATGACTGACCGCATTTGTACTTCGGTTCAATAACTGAAACCTTTCAAACTCTCGTATTTGCTGATTAAGTGAGTTACTTTCAACCGGAAGTACCATCCATTATTTTTTATACGGAGGAGGAAGTGAAAGCTCCATTTCCCTTTGAACACAGCGATAAAACAAATCTAACGGATGATAGACTTGTGGATTTATTACTTACGGTAGTTGTTACTGTTGTGCGCCAGTCCCGTTTATCATTATCAGTTTATAGATATTAAGATTAGGTACTGGCAAAGGTAAAGAGAATATTTATTCATATAAAAGCAATGGCTGTTTGAATTATTTAGTCATATCATTCTTGTCTAGAAATGGTGATTCATTACTAGATATTATGATAAATTGGAAAGTACACGTGCACCGAGTTTGTCAATCAAATAGAATATACAAGCTGGAAATACTTGCATTTTAACCATTTAGTTAGTGACGCAGAAAAAACAATCATTCTCTCAGCAATACAAGCTTACGTGAAAATTAAATTACACCTTTTAAAGAGAAATTCATATGAACAATGTAAGTTAGACAAAACAGTTTAAGTACATGACTTCGGATTCGAAGGTTGTGCGTAAAAAAAAAAAAAAAAAAAAAAAAAAAAAAAAAAAAAAAAAAAAATATATGGCTTTCTAATGCCTTATATGCAATTTCAACACAGGGTTTGTCAAGATGAATTAATTAAGTTGTTAAAGCGTGTTTCCCAGACGACCTAAAAATGGAAACAATTATATACGTGTACGTGTACATTTAGTTACATTTCCGCCAACTTTAAATCGCCAGGTTTCAAAAGCTAGAGACGCGTAAATATCTATTTACACACTTTCAAGCTCATTTAATGAATTGAACAACAATGGAAAACGCATATTTTAAGTTAAAACAAGAGAGCCAAAATGACCCTATGTCGCTCACCTTAGTAAGATTGCTGTGTTAGGAATGATCATAAAAAAACGTGGCATCTAAAGTGTCTGCAATGTTTTTCTAACATTTGACTAAGTGACCTAGATTTTGATGCTACCTAACATTGCACATATCTTGGACATCATTTGATCAAGTTTTATGAAGATTGGGCCAAAATTTAATTTTTACCTGGTGACCTACTTTTGCATCAGATTCATATTTGATAGACAACTTTAGACCAAAGTCCATGAAAATTGAGCCAAAAATGTGGCATCTAGAGTGTTCAAAAGATTATTCTAAGATTACCATGGTGACCTACTTTCTGACCCCTTTTCCGAGATTTCATGTAAACAAACATTCTGACCAAGTTCTATGAAATTGTATGAAAATTGGGAAAACTGTGGCCTTCACAAGCAAATGCTGGAAAAAACGGTCACAAAAGCTCATTCTGAGCACAAGTGCTCAGGTGAGCTAAAAAATAAACATCTAATATTTGTTAGCTATTGATTATTGAGATAAAGCACAAACAAATAAATGAAATTTTAACAGGAACGCGCTCTCAAATTTCGCCGATATTTCGCAGTGGACCATGAAATAGCCCCAAACATGACGTTGGAGGATAAACAGTTCCATGGTTACGGAGAAACCTTGTCTTTCCCAGCCAGACCGATATTGGCTGAATGTTGGAATATCGGCAGCCCGGAGCGGTGTTAGTCCCCAGTGGAAAATCTTTCTGCTGATGAAGTCCGTTTTACATGGACGAAATCTCCAGGTTAGCTTTAATTGTATCATTTTGTGTATGAAATTAAAAAAAAAGTTTAGATTTTGTTCATGATGAATTAAAACACAGATAAATTTTCATTAAACACACACACGCGCGCGCGCGCACTCACACACACACCATTTTGTTGTATACGTGTTTATCAATGAGAAAGAGGGTGGGGGGGATAGAGAAGGTCCACCTTAATTATAGCTATATTTTAATAAATATGTAGAACATAATTATATACGTGGCACACCAGTCAGCAAGAAATGGGCGTGTCTCAGTTTCGATGGGCGTGTCTCAGTTTCGACGCACGAGGAGTTCGAGCACAACCACGCAGTGCCCAAACTATGTCAGTCATTGGAAGTGTGGGAAAACCTCTCGTGATCATTTCACCGATTTTTGCAGTAAAAATATCGGCTAGAGCTTGAAAACATCGCAATAGAACAGACACTGCAAACATAACGAAAAAAAAGTGATTATGCCCCTATAGGATTGAAATTTCAAGAAAATCTTGTTTATAAACAAATATTTCTTGGTAAATAATGATATATAAATATGACTGTAGGTGGATGGTGGTGTATTTAGCCCATCAAATGACACTTGAATAGAGAGAGAGATAGACAGTATTTCAGGCATTCGGAGACGATGTCTACTTAAGACAGATATAGTGCTGCCACACTGCAATATCACGCCGTAGACATGTGGCATGGTACTACACCCAGTCACTCCGGGCCAACCAGTCCTGCAACTACCCTTATATGCTGAGCGCTAAGCAAGGGAGTATAACAGTACCATTTTTTTACGACTTTGGTATGTCGCAGACGGGGATCGAGCCCACGACCTCCCGCTCCCGAGGCTAAGTTAGAGAGAGAGAGAGAGAGAGAGAGAGAGAGAGAGAGACTTATCTATGCTTAAAATTATGCGAACTAAGTATACAACTGTCATAAAAGTTGTCAAAAATTGATATAGGTGATTTTGCTTCAGGTTTATGAATTCAACCAAATATTTCCGAAATCTATTTTAACTGTCGCTCTTCTATAGTTTAGTTAATCACAATTCTGTGATGAAATGCTTTCTATGTATTTGCTCATAACGATCCTCCCTTTATGAAATGTGATTACAAGTGTTACATGTCTAGAACTCATCCCTCAACTTAAGATATCTCGTGCCGAATACGTCATAAGCGTACATTTTAATTTAATGATGCAAATATGCGAATCCATTTTATATAGTTAATCATTAATTTTCACTAATTTTCGTTGATTTCACGGAGGGTTTTACCAACGAATATTAATCCCCATGGAAACCGTTCATTTTACAAACATTAAGTTTACATGAACATGAATCCACGGATAAATACACCAATATTCCCTCACATAATAAGCGAAGTTCAGTGTCAACGAAAATTAATGATTGTTCAGTATGTGTTAACGAAAATATTTCTAGTGTGTTTTCCGTGCATAAATAACGAAGAAAAAAACAGAATGAGTCATGAGACTGCAATGTTGGAACAGTAAATTCGTCCCCTCCGCTCCAGCACGAGTTCTTTTTTTAGCAACATACCGATGTTACCGCGCCAAAACGCACGTGTCACCTAAAGATATGAATTCCTTTCAGAATACACACTAAACATTATCAATCTCTCTGAAGTGTTATGTAACTTTGGTAGGTAAAATTACCTGTTGCTCTCAAACCATTCTTCTTATTTAATATGTCTCTTTTATTGTTGTTGTATTGATTTACCAGCGGTTGTTATTTTAGTGTTTAGGTCTAAAAAAATATGTGCTTCAGAGAACCCGACCCTACCTAACGAAAATCCGCCGACCCTCAAGTTTTAATTTTGGGCCATTTTGGGACCGCGGTTTTACGTAATTCATTCACTGTCATGACTGGACTTTAAAAAAAAATCAACCCCTACCCTACCTAACTTTTTTGAGACCGTTGTCCTAATTTTTAGCCTTACCATCGCTGCACAGTATTTTAAGTCATAGCGACGAACAGCTTATAACAGGTGCAACGAGGCACCCGGATAGAACCACAAGTGACCCTGTCGGGACTCGAACCCCCAGCAATGAGGGTTGGGTCATGTGGGTGATGAAGGCCCCCGTGCCTCTCTTGGGCGAATATGATGCTTTACAGCATGAAGTGAAATGATCAAGTACTATATATTCAAACAGAGTATATGTATGCAAGCCTTTCTTGAGCGGTCAGTCAAGGAAACAATTTAAAGTGACCGTTTAACAGAGGTTAAACTTTCTAAATCTATAAACGATCACATATGAGAATTGTGTGGATTATCTGAACAAGGAATGGGCAACTATTAATGCCACACCCTTCATTTTCCTTCAATAATTACTATTTGAAAAAAAAATCAATACACACCTCGTACACTGCATATGCTTTTTGAAAACAACTGACTATTGCATCCTTTATTTGATGTTCAGCTAATAACTCTAGAGGAGTTAGGTCCATATCCAAACTGCATGTAGAATTTTACACATAGTGGTATTGATATTGCTGAAATTTGAATGTTTCACTTCAACCCCTTGCCTAATGAATACCCGTGTGCAATTCCATTACTTGATGACTTATGACCTACTGAACTTAAATGGTATATGAAACAATGGGTTCTTTGCCGTGCAGTCTGTGTAGAATCTGACGGCTACATTTTTGAATAAGCAAACAGAGAAGACCCCGATCAGACAGCTCCTACAAGGATCTGGGTCTCCTCCATTTGTCAAGGCGTCATAACAGGTCTTTATGACGAAACGAGCTAATAACACACTAACTGGATATTGCACTAGCAATTACGTGGCTGAGCAATGTCGTATGCATCTATACCGAATACAATCAAATCAATTGACTGAATCACTGGGATCTCTTATAACCTTCCACTGTCTTGCAACATTCACCAGACTCAACAACAATGAATGATTTGGCACAAGGGGCCTCAATTTCCCTTTTTAAAGTCACGTTAATGAGTCATCTGATTCGGTCGACTCTAACAATTCACAAAAATGGAATGAGATAACGGAAAATGACCTATATATGACTGTAGGATACCCTCACGTAAACGAATAAAATCTATAAAGCAACGAAATTCAATTTGGTGAATGTTTGTCGCAGACGACTGACTAGCACTGACGCTGAATTTTTATGTGGGACTGTTTTTGACCATGATCAACACGTGGAGAAAATCAGCTAGTTATTGTGAAGTCGATGGACATGCGCTCCTGGATCTCACTGTCCGACACCATCTAAAATGAAAAATGAAAAATAGAATATATACATGTTTATCCATCAAGATAATGGACTGTTATATCAGTGACCTTTACTGACTCTGATACTACATTTTGTTGCTTAGGTACATTGTGTTAAGGCAAATCCTTATGTACATCTATTCGTCGGCACATGTTCTAGTTCATGTTCGAGGACTACCAAATGAACACTTTTCGTGGAAATTAATATTCGTGGATAAAACCATCCAAAACGTCCGTGAAAAGAATTTCCCCGAGAAATTACTGATTCATAGAATATCTGTATCAAATATAAGACAGGAACATGAAATAATCATTCCACAGACATAATAACCTGACGCTCTGTCTACTTAGTACTAAGTATTATGGTAGGAATTCGAACCAGGTTGCTACCGGAACATACCGTATAACCTGGGTCATTACTGATAGGATTTTAAAAATCATGAAATATGATTAGCATTAGCAGATTCCGGTGGCCGAATTGTAAGAGCATTAAAGAATCGGGAGGTCGTGGGTTCGATCCCCAGCTGCGATATACCAAAGACGTAAGAAAATTTCACTGGTGTAGCTCCTTTGCTTGGCGCAAAGCATACAGGTGTAGTTCCAGAACTGGTTGGCTCAATGTCGGGATAATGTGACTGGGTGTGGTATCATGCCACATGTCTATGGCGTGATACTGCAGTGTGACAGCACTATACCTGTTGTTGTTGTTGTATTGGGGTTTACCGTCGCTGCGATAGTATTTCAATCATATAGCGACGTCCAGCTAATTACAGGTGGAGGAAGACCCCGAGTACACAGAGGTACCCGGGTAGAACCACCGACCTACCGCAAGCCAGCTGGAAGGCTTCCTCACATGAAAAATCCGAAGTCCCTACCGGGATTCGAACCCACAGCGGTGAGGGGCTGAGAGATTTGTAGTCCACGACTGTAACCGCTCGGCCACGGCGGCCCCCACTATACCTGTCTCAAGTAGACGGTCTCCAAATGACTGAAATACTGTCGGTTGAACATTCATCAAACAAACCTGTAAGAACTCGTTCCTGCTAACTTCACCATTTTTATCCAGCTGTGGATGGCGCAATGCGTTGAAGACGAGCGCCAGTATGTGGTCGTCTGACACAGCGTGCGAGAAGAACAATTTGTAGAGCCGAAACATGGCGTCATGGCCCAACACACGCTGCTTATCGACGTCGAACAGGTCAAACAAAACTAGATAAAATGGAGCAAAAATGCAGAAATATGAGCGGTGTGTCTGCGTGTTGATTAATTGGTGCTGTTTTTAAGGTGTATATATTTAGTAACTGTAAATGAAATTTGGTACAGTCAACTCTCTTTACAACGGCGGTGTTTGTTTCAGCGAATTTTCCTGTTATAAAGAAATTGCCATTGTAAAGAAAAGAGACATAGATAGATTATGCACTTTAGTTTTCAAGACTACTGCTGTTATAAAGAGGGTGTTATAATGAATACAGTTGTTAAAAGGTTTCACTATATCTATATTCAATATTGCTTATTTGTTTTTTCAAGTGTATTACAATGAAATTGATGATCATTTTTAAAAAATTAAATATAACATTATATACTATTTTCAATTACATATAAATCTAGTTTAAGCATGTATAAAGGATAGGAATAGGAATTCAATATGTAGTTTACTTATTTAAGAAGTTCACATATGGTTGCAATTGTTGTACCGGGTAGTGTGAAGATTTGTGTAAGGAATAGCATGGACTTAAAGATGTCAATACAGGAAACGCTGACAATACAGCCATTTTTAACTCTTAAAAATAATAATAATAAAAAAAATGCACATAAGTTCTTACATTCTTTCTTTTTCTGTGCCGACGTCCGTCGGCAGAACAAGGCGCATATACTGGCGAAGTTCCGTGGGAAAACCCTGTTCTCAGTTTTATCAGCGTAGAACTCTATGACGTCAGGGGCGAAGACGTTGGCGGTAAACTCGGGCATCATCTTGCAGTCTTTGATGGACATGCCGTCTTCACCAGAGGGGTCCATGGCCTGGTACCGCCGGGCAATTTGTTGGGCTTCCTCGTGAGTAACTAAAATATAATTTTTGTTTCGAAAAACATAATCTTTAATATAACAATTCAATCGTTATCATGTTTTAAGAATATGTATCATTTTCCTTCAGACGAATTTTATCTGGCCCAATAGCGTATACTTGTACGTAAATACGCAAGCAGCAAGCCAAAAACTGCAAAAATATGACAGTCAGCTTGAGGATGCCTTTGTAAAATCTCAGATTGTATTATATTTCATCTAACGTCTTCGTCAATGACCGTTGACACTGGCAGCACAAGAAATCCTCTTTAACTCAAATTATATCATTACCTTCCCTGTGAAAAGAAAAAAGACCACATTGCAACAGTACAACTACTAATACATATGACGGTGCATTACCCTTAATTACCCTGTACAAATTCGTGTAAATTTCTTAAGCCATATAAGCGAATATTTGCAATAAATATATACATATTTACTCTTATTGTTGTATGTACAATTATATTATGCAGTGGTGTTATCAAATGCTAAAAATAATGAACAAACCGAATAGGAAACATGCAAAACTTACAAGCATACTCTTCTCGACCATATGCAAGCTATGGCTGTACATATACCTGTATATCAACGTGGAAATAAACTATTTTAACTGTATAAGAAACTAGATCTATTTTGAATTATTCCTTGTATATTTAGTGTATCAAAAGTCTATATTATGCATACATGTATATCAATGCATTAACATCCAGTCACTTCTAAGCAAACTGTAGGTCCTTACATGGTGTGTTCTTTTTCAGGGTGTTGACAAGGTTTGGATCCTGGGGTCCCTGCTGAGTGGACTGTTCATTACCCTGGATCAAGATAAAAAAAATACATGTATACATCGAACTGAGCAAGACATAGAATGGATATCTATAGCCATTCAATAAGATGTCCATCAAGCTGTCCGTCTGTCTATCTGCATGTATATAGGCTAATGTCTATCTATCATGCTAATTGTCATTTCAATAAACATAATATGCTTATACATGTATTTCTGTATTTCTTTGCATTGGGTGAATCTGACAGAAGTATATGTATACGATGTCGATAAGCACTGTGGAAGAAATCCAGTTTGTATTACATGTACTGTATTTCCAACACTCTAATCACTCCGCTAGAAGCAATATGCTATTGATATTGGTATACAGGTATGTAGACAATGCAGTAGGCCAATCCAAATACTTAACAACAATGTGAGGCATAAGCAATTTGTATAAAAATAAAAACACTTTTGACAGACACATTTTATATACACAATATGTTATTACATATTTGAATTTTAATAATAAACAACATACCATATTCTACTACACGTACATGTCTGGTATCTATCCAAGTTGTTTACATAGGCGGTTTATGTTTTCATTTGTTTAAAGATCATTAAAGGGAAGTCACTGTGATTTATCATGCTTGATCAATATGCATGGTTGTTACTTCTCTTATATGGTAACTGTGTATTCATAGTTTCCGTGTGATGTCATATGCACTGATTAGACACTTTTTGGCAGCTATCCTTAGGGACATAAGTTAATGCAGGCCAAAAGTTGAGAATACGTACTGGTTTTAAATCACCAATGTCATTTTATTTTCCTGTCTATATATCTTACTAAAATTTATGTCAAATTTAAAAGCATTATAATTAATCATTTTAAATATGAAAATAATATTTTGATGAATATTAAGATAAAAACTTTACACCCAAAAAAGTTACACTGTTTATTTTGTTGAAGAATGAATCAATACTTTTTTCTTTACTTCGCATTTATTTTTGTGCTTATATATGCAGAATTATAAGAAATATTTCAAGAGCTTTTTAATGGTGTATACGTTTTGATTTTTGAAGCAGCAATAATGAAAATGTAGGAAAAAGAAATTTCTGCCTCTATGTATTTCATATAAAAATCCCTCGAATTTGCCATTCAAGATAGCCACCAAGATCAGGGATATTCACTGATGTGGAAACTTTGTTTATTTCATATTTGGTTGGAGCTTATTTATCATTTGAAATGATTTTTGCTGTTACGTACAGACACGCCTTAAATAGAAAATTGCATGATTTTATCATTATTTAATTTTTTTTCATTATCTTTATTGTATTTTTTATGATTATAATCTTGTCTTCTTAATCAGGATATCTTGTGGTATAGCCCTACCCGTTCTAATCAACGTACCGCTAGATACACATTTCTCGCCATAATTAGTTGGTACTGAAAGGAACGGTTGTCTCTTTCTTTCTTTTAAATGATTGCTTTTTTTTTTCTTGCAAATCTTTAAAAAAAATATTCGAGCGTACATTTTGAAACTTTGGAATTGCCTTGTATTACTGTGTTCGGTTCAGAAAGTTATAGTAGGCCTCTGAGTAGGTAGAAGATAACTTTTTGCACAGAAAACCACCAGTGCGTTCAGTTACGTGGAAAAACGTACGTACCGGAAAATTTTGAGAGTTCGCCTAACCTACCGCAGGACATATGTCTGATATGCAAAAAAACCCATATCCCAAATAATTCACTAAGTAAGTCATAAGAACCCGCACAGTAAGTTACAATGCACTAGCTAATGTACAGGTTCGCGTAGTTCTAAACATTTACTCAAACAAAGAATTATATTCTGTACATAATAAGCAAGATTTGTGATAAAATAAGATCTCAATCAAGTGTTTACGACGTGGAAACGATAGCTAGAGATCGGGCACAGATCGATATTCTTGCCTTCACCACAGACACATAAACTATTTAAATGACCTTAATGAACCTCTCCGTGTGCAAATAGGATAGAACAGGTTTGTTGGTTTAACGTCCTACCTTCAGCATGTCAGTATTTTGGGGATTTTTTTTTTTTGTCTCCATGAGTCAGAAATAGTGCTGCCTCACTGCGATATCACGACGCTCACAAAATCCCACTATCCCAACACTGTGAAGCCAGTCTGTGTTAAGCGCTAAACGATTAAAAAAATAAAGACATGCCATTATCATTTGTATTAGCGGCTTTAATTGATATCCAAACCCATGGCCTCCTAATTACGGGGCGGACATGCAGTACAGTTCAACAGTCTTCGTGTATTTCGTGTATGTATGTTTGTTTGGCATTTGGCACATTATCCTGACACCGGGCCAACTAATCCTGGAACTAACCTTATATGCTGAGCGCCAAGCAGCAAGGGTTTTCACGATTTTGGTATGTCGCCGCCGGGAATCAAACCCACGACATCCTGTTCCCGAATCGGACTCCCTAACCACTCAAGAATGTGGGTAATTTAATTATCGTAATAAAAAAAAAATCTGCTAACATGGTCAATATATGTCAAAACCGTCGACTATGGACATTGATTGTATATCCGCCAATTAATAGACACCTGTAAGGTTTGTTTAGGCTAAACGATTTTGTGAACATGTTTAAGTTTATGTCTTTGTTTAAGTGAACTTTTCAACTGTATTATTTGAGGGAAATTTGTATTCTGGAGACATCCGGGTTGTTCTACAAGTGTTTATTTTGCGTAGATTTTATATCTGGTCTAAATGACCCAGTGTGACCCCATACTTATCATTCCAGCGCCACTTGTCCGGGTTAAATATACAATATAGTATACATGCTGGTGAATAGTAAATATAGTAAACATTGTAATATTTACAACCATATAGATTTACATCGAAATGGCTGAACTGTTACAAAACTGCGTATACATGATTTATATAAGGGGGGGGGGGGGGTTAATAAATATAGTGCTACTGATGATGGAAATGCGGTCAAGGTCGTTATGTCTCGATATCTTAGATCGTGTGTCAAAGATCTTAACCCTGTTTTAAGTTAATAATTCATATTTAACAGTGAACCATTCATCTTTCTTGATATACTTCTATCTGTCGTTCGTTTTTAACGTTCCACCAACAGTTTGTCAGTCATTTTGAGCCATGACTACACGAGACAGAAATACATACGTGTGTAGTATTGTGTCATTGTGGTATCAAGCCGCATGCAAGAGATACTCGTTCTATCCTGACGTTTGGCACTACCCTTATTCGCCTATCGTCAAGCTGTAACAGTTTTTGTTGACGTCCCGCTAACAGTATTTCAGTCATTTGGAGACCATGTCTATACTTGAGGCCACACCACATGTTCGCGCCGAAGACATGTGGCATGATACCACACCCGGTAACATTATTCTGACATCGGGTCAATCAGTCCTGGAACTATCCTTATATGATGAGCGCCAAGTACCATTTTAACAATATGGACTGTATACGTCGATGCTGTAGATCGAGCCTACATCTTCAAGACACTCAAACATTCAGCCACCGGGACTGGTTCCCGTTTCTTAAAACATACATCATTTTCATTACATGGGAAACGAAATGGCTATTTTGTTATTTAGTTTAGTCTTTCAGTCGGTCAAGGAAGCGTTAATATTTCTTCTACTTTTGAACGCCATTGCCTTGGGGGAAGAAATTAATTTATGTACACATACATTACATGTATATTAAATGGACGGATTTGTTTCAGTCAACACTGAACTTGGAGCAAGTCGATCTTTGTTTAGTGTTTACCATTTAATTTATAAATGGAATTTGTAAACAGGCTGTGCAGTTTCATCTCACAGTACCTCAGAGCAGTGGAGATAAGCAAAGGAAGGCAGTGGTTCTATACAGGGGGCAGTCGAAAAGTCAGTGTAGTATTATTTATTTTTGTATTAGAGACAAGGACATATCAGATTTACATTTTTCTCTGGGAAATATCATATCCAACCACAGACAGAGGGTGAGAAAAGATAAAAAAAAAATAAGGGTTGAAATGTCAACAATTAATTAAGTTGAATGCTACCATTCCCTCGAAGAGAGAGAGAAAAAGAGAGAGGGGGCGGGTAGAGGAGATGTCTAAGCTTAAATATACACATTTATTTCGCCAATAAAGTCATTTATTCAAGACATACCCCGCTGAGAATGCGCGAGGTCAATAGGTCAAGGGTTTGTCCGATATCATGATTCAGCAGGTTTGTAAATTTATTTTTACCGACTGCACATGTGTATACAACTTTTTTTCTATCCATATATTATCAAACTTTAATCATGTGCATGTCCTTGCATCCGGTGACACTTACATCTGTTCTTACTGTATACATGTACTTGTATATCGTACTTTCAGTACGTACGGTGATGCATACATGTCTTCATGCAGTAAAATTGTTTCTCATATTTGAATTTCAATGCATCAGATAAAATCACATTCATTTGATGATATATATTTATCGAATGAATGAGAAAATAAGAAGACATTTTGAAATCCTTTGTTGAATGTAACAAAGAACAGTAATGTTACGTTGTTGTATGTCAAGCAGTCTCTGAATAATAAACCTGCGGTATTCATATAATAGCTGTATGAATACATTTCAGAACAAAGTAACTATCAAAAAATAAAATTTATATGAAGGTTGAATCATTAAATCTTTCATAAATTATAACAATTTCAACATGACATAAACATTCCTGTGTATCTACGGACTAGAACTTCCTCCTCTGCGTAATTTATCAAGCCGTACTTGTGCCGCAGTTTTTGCGTTTTTATGTTTTCGTGTTTATGTGTTTTTCGCACATATCGACTCTCGGGTCTTTAATGACATTCAAAAGTAAAAGTAAACATTCATGCTTCGAATGAACGTAGCCCGTGCAGTAGACATTTGTTATCATTTCTGAATAACAAATGATATCAACCGGAACAGGCACGTGACAACAAGAGAGATGTGAATTTCAAATTTCATAACTCTGTATACCATTTAAGCTCCGTCGAACGCGGGAATTACATGTCAGCAACCAGACGTGGCGTCCTCGCACTTGCTATGTATATCTTTGTCTTTGATAATATATTAGTAACTTTGTCTTTATGTTTCAACGTTATAAAATGCACTGGTATGAAAATTCTAGAATGCCGTCTGAATTGATGTGCAGGCCCGTGCTAATTTAGGGGGTCCGGGGCGTGTACCCGTCAAGGATGCGCGTAAGTGTGTTTTCCGGTGTATCTGAGTTCAATAAATTCACACGTTGTAAATGCATGTGTGTGCCTTTTGAAAATAACATTTAGCAGGCCCCGACCTAAAATGCAAATAGGGAGCTACGTACGTCATTGTTACTTAACCACTAGATCAGGTCTACTATCAATCATTCTACAAAAGTCATTCAGGAGAAACTTGAATAGTCAGCTTATTTTTATTTGATCAGTTATCGGATCGTATTCCGTATATCGCACTATCAAACCAATTTAAACACAACATATACGGTGCGTCTAGGCTTGCAAAGAACTCGGATATTTACCTAAACAATGATCATTTGCTTGAAACCCTGTTATATTATGTTCCTTAAGTTCTTCGATCTCAGGTAAGTCCATATGTATCTGAATGCCTGGATAGCTAAGTGGTAACGCACTTCGCTTCTCTCCTCGAGTCCCGGGTTCGGTCCCGGGTGACGTACGTGAGAGGGTACGGTGGTAGCCCGTCCAGACACGTGTTTTTCCCCGGGTGCTCCGGTTTCCTCCCACAACAATGACCACATTAAATTACGCTGTCATCCGAGCCATCGAGAATTTAAGTAGTAAGAACTTATTTCGTAATCGTAATCTATGTAATATCAATAGAGTTTAATGTATCTCTGTTAAAAGAAAGCTTATGACATGAGGCAACATAGCAAACTCCTCGTACGATCATGCTTATAGCAGCTCGTTCAGATGATAGGTAGAAATAAAAAAAAATCTCGCCGGTGAAGTATTTGTTTCCTGACAAATAAACTCGGCTATTGAAGATCACATTGCACGGGAAACGCCATTTTCGTAAACACACAACTTGGAAAAATCTGTAAAATATAGAATACGGTATCCCAAAAGCAGGTGTTTGGGGTGACACATTCCACAGTATGGTGTCTTCTCCTGCTCAGGCTAGCGAATTCGTAAGTGTAATAAAAGTTTTAAGCCTATGGAGTGAGCGCATGCGAGAAGAGTGAATATGATCATGTTACATTACACGAAAGTAGGATTTCTAAATATAGGTTTTATAATTCTAAATAAAGGTTCAATACCGTTCGTAACGCTATTGCTTGTGATGGAGCAACTACCCATTTTCTAAAATTACGGAATGTTGCATCTGTAGATGGGTATTGAAAGACGTAATACAACAAATATTTAACAAGAGGGTCATATGGCCCTTGATCGCTCACCAGAGTACATTAAGCTTATTCAAAATGATTGAAGCCTCTTGATTTTAGTTGGTTTCTTCCAGCAGCAACCAAATTCAAGTTTCAGATAAAAAGAATTCTTAAGCAAGTCAATCGTCTAGAGGCCTCAATATTCAAGGGATCCAATATGCTTATGCAATTATGGTATAAAACCTTGATTTAATCATTGGTGCAAAACAAGAATTCTGCACATTAGTTCCAGAAGAGAAGATTTTTTTTTTAAATTTTCTATATAGAGTAAATAAGGAAACTAGCTGACCCCTTTGGAGCTCATTTTTCAAGGGATCAAGTTCATATATCAATTATGGTATACAGCCATAAGGCCATTTGTGCCAGAAGAAATTTGATTATAACCATTGGTTTCACAAAGGAATAATTTTAAAATTCCATATATAGAATATAATGTATAAGGAAACTAGCCGGTCCCCTAGATGCAATTATGACAGTCAGCCATGAGGTGACCAGTTGTGTCAAATGAAATTAAAATCTGACCATTGGTTTCAGATTTTTTTTTTAAATTTCTTAAATAAAATCCTGTTAGTTGCCTTGGCAACTAGAGTTCTGCATGGATCAAATTCATTTTAGCAACTTTTGTGAAGGATCAACTAAAGGATCGTTCATCAGTTTCTACCAAGTGGTTTCAGAGATTTGTTGACACCGCACGACGGAAGACAATGGACGACGGAGGAAGAGTGATCCAAGTAGCTCAAAATCACCCTTTTCACGCCTTACTGAAAGTAATATAGTAATTATGCAATTTTTTTTCCGAAAGTTGATTACATATGTAGACAACATAGAATAAATCTGTTCAAACGTTAAGATTGCGTTTCCACGTGGCCCCTGTATACATTTCCCCACCCTGTCCATTTAGTAGTATCATGCATGTGTATACAGTGTAAACATTACATAGTTCAAGTGTTACATAAATCTAGCGTCTCCTATTGCCCTAAAATATAAGTCCTTTCATCTGATCTCTTTGATTGCTTTGAAAGCAACCTGTTCATTAAATGAATTTACATTTTACGGCCCTGTTGCATATGTTTGACAGTCGCATACCACGCCACCGCTTCAAGCTTGATTTATACCATGCAACCGATGACCTTTACACCTACATGAACTTAAGTCTGTTTCGTGGCCTAAATCGAGATAGCAACCCGTTGGTGTAACACCTCGCATTTCAATCCCATTCAAAATTTTAACAAACGTGACTATTCCATTCTTTACAGTATGAAATATTTAAAACTTTATCCAATACATAAAGTTTTGTATTCAGCTGAAACTTATCTTTATCTAGCTATTAATGCTACTATTAATATCTCTTCTAAAACGCGTGTCTTATTTCAAAATGTTAAGTTGAAATTTATACTTCGTGTATGTGTGTGTGGAATAATCAAGTATATCCCAACTAAGGGTGACCTGAGCATGCTGGAACCAAGCCGACTTGAAACTGATCTTATTACGCTTTAAATGTGCTGAAAATAACGAGTCACAATTATGTAATGGATTAGCTCAAATATTGTTTAAGTGACATAGCAGACACAGTAATTCAAGAGGTAAACGGGGTGAAAGATAAGACCATGGATTTTCTGACATCGTTACTATTTTGGGTGACATTTACGAAATTTTCCATAAAATATATCTACATGTATCTCCTTCTATTTATTCAGCCCCCTACTGGCAGGAACTCAAGATTTGACTGGCGTTAACTGACAAGAATTTTAATGAGAAAAGAAATAAAGGTAAAAAAGATTGAAGAAACAAGAGGGTCGTGATGGCCCTGAATCGCTCACCTGAGAAACATTGCCCTCAATGCCAATTATTGTATTACGAGTCATAGTGATCATCTACCAATTTTGATCAAATTATGGCCTGGGGTCAAAATAATTAACATAATCTATGCTGAAGTACAGCAAGATCATCTAACATCCAACACAATGACTGTACCTGTCATCCAAACTTTGAAGATCATAGCTCTCATAAGTCTATATAAGATCAAGTGGCCCCTAGGACGGGGCCAATTTTGACCCCGGTGCCATGATTTGATCAAAATTGGTTTGGCCTTACGCACCAAATATCTAAACTCAATTTTTAGTTTTATGTAAAATCAAGTGCCCACTGGGGCAGGGCCAATTTTGGCCCTAGGACCATGGTTTGAACAAACTTGGTTGAGGTCTACTAGGCCATGTTACTCACCAAATATCTTAACTCCAGGCCTTGTGGTTTCTGACAAGGAGATTTTTCTAGTTTGTCTTATATAAGTCTATGTAAAATCAAGTGACCCCTGGGGCGGGGCCAATTTTGACCCCTGTGACCCAGATATGCAATGGACCGGAACCATTTGTACAACTTTGGTAGAACCTCATGCAAGGAACATCCTAGGCAATTTTCATCAAATTTGGCCAAGTGGTTCAGGAGAAGTTGTTTAAAGAAAATTGTTAACGACAGACGCACGCAAAGACGACGGACAAAAGGCGACCACAATAGCTCACCACGAGCACGTCGTGTTCAGGTGAGCTAAAAATGTTTATTTATGGAGACACAGACTTCAATCTAAATGTTAGACTGAACTCTGTTCAAGGCATGGTGACAATATCTTGGAATAAGGTATTTCAGTATTAGAGGTAGTTAGTTTTTGTTTTAATATAATTCATAGTTATATGACCTTACCCAGATGAGTTTGTAGGGGTTAACTTCCCACGGACATATTTCAGTCATTTAGAGACTTTGTATACTTGAGACAGATATAGTGCTGCCACACTACAGTAGCAGCCGTAGATATGTGGTATGATACCACCCAGCCGCATTAACCGCGACAAGAAGTTCTGGAACTTCCCTGTAAATTTTCTGAGCGCCAATCAAAGGAGCTACCAGTATCTAGAGAAGCACTATCCACTGTATGTAGAAGTAAATAAAGCAACACTCGTGATTTCAAAACGATGATTTTATTCTCATGTTAAACAAGAGAAATACTTTTTTCCACTGTAACTTCTTTAAGGGTGTTAAAGAAGCATTTTGAAGAAAATTTACAGGCCTGGATAACATTGTTACAACCTATTGAAAAGGAATTACTGAATTTGATGCAATTCACTTATTTTCATTATTTTATACACATGATCTTGATAAAAAAATTAAAACTACACTTCTTAGTTTTTTCATTACATGAAAATAATAAAAAAAAAAAAAAAAAAAAAAATTTTCTTTTAAATTTTTTTTAACCCTAGTAATCTTATACTATGATTGTTAGTGAAAACTACAAAGCAAACATTAGTAATACAGAAAAGTGGAAGAGTTTTGTATGTAGCTGTGAGCACTATTTGATTTCAGAAGGGACCTTTACCCTATAACCTTATAATACTAAACAACAAAAACAGAATTTGTACAAACATAGTCAAGAGTTTTCACTTACTCCAAGTCCTGGCAAAGTATTCCCTAAACACTTAAGTATGATGTTCATACAATGCACTTTAGTTTCAAAAGGGATTTAAGTAAGATACTCAAATTTGAACCAGAGATCATACATAAGTATTTTCGAGTACATGGGATCTGGCCCCCTGTGTTCTCAAAAATACTGAAGTCTGACCTCAGACTCAAATTCAAATATCATAATTAAATCCCTATTGAACCTAATGGGCATAGTTACAGTCCGAGTACGAAAGTCATGCTTAGTTACAGTCCCGAGTACGAAAGTCATGCTTAAGCACCATTTTTATTTTAGAGAACATGGGGCCAGGGATTTGAGTATGATAACTAACTTACTAAAATTTGGGTCCGAGATCATACTTAAGCATTTTGTAGAATACTTCAATTCTTGGAGGAGGAATCCCACTTTTCTGCACTTTTTTATATGACTATATTAGGAGAACTCAAAACATTTTTGGCAGATCTTTGTAAAGGACTCCATTTTTTGGAATCCAAGTGAGCACTCAGATAGTCATGAAAGTGTACCCCTCAAACAAAGTATTTACAACAAAGGAAGTGTTTCATTTCACCCCAGTTGCCACCACACGTCAGCCTCATCTCAAAACATAACGTCCAAATAAAAGCAAACAAATCTTAACACTTTTAAGTCAACAAGTATTGTAAAATGCGATGAAAGATTTTTGGGCAAACATGCAACAAAATAACAAAAATGAAAATAAAAAGAAACATGACATTAAACAAGTGCACAGAAAAAAACAACAGTATGTACACAAAGAATCAGTGCACCCATTTTATATATATGTCCTGTACAAAACCTTAATACTTCTGTGGAACTTGAACTTGAAACACAAGCATGGACTGCACTGATAACCCCTGCCTCAACTACACCAATCATTTACATACTTCCTGAATACCTGTTTTCGTACAAGTCCTTTATTATAATAAAAACTGTCTTTGTTCATGGCATTGATGTACTGTCCGTCAGATAAGAAGAAATCAGAACAACCGGATTATATGATTGGCATATGATGAACACTTCCCACCTTTTAATGTTTTGTTAGTCTATATGAAAATATGTTAACTGATAGAATAAAACAAATATTCAATACAGCAATAAAATAATTTCAAAACCTCTGCCAAGCAGTGATATGGTATTTTTTCCCTAAAGAAGAGATTATGGCCTGTTCAATCTATTTATAAACCCCAATACATGTACATGTACCCCTTTACTGATACAAATATCTTGTGTGTAAAGCATACTGACCTTCCAATACAGTGGTTCTACCGATTTACCATACATTCTAACACAAGCAACCACTATAGTATATATACATTAACATATCTACAACAATCATCCAGCCATCCATTTATCCATTCTCTCACACAAACCCCCCCCCCCCCCCCCCAAAAAAAAGATCCCTTTGGTGCAGCTTTTCCAGACTAGTTTTTTCAACTTGAGTATATTTACATCATCACACTAGATTTTTCGATCCTCATCATATAAAATACAAAATGAATTTTCTGTCATTTATACAAATATGTATATCTTCATAATACTATAAATTCTCCGACTCGCTTGTGTGTGGGTTGTTAGTTTTCATGTCATCCAGAAAAGTCATCAACGAGTTCACATCCATCACATCCATTGTTAACATTTTCATCAAACTGTCTTCTTCGTGTAGATCCACGGGAACCAGACAGTTTGTGTCCCCGACAGACCCTTCCGCAGAGGATATAACACTTTGGTCACATGACTTGTCCGACACGTTGGAGGCAGGGCTGGTTGCCGTGGAAAACATAGACAAACTTTGCAATAAACTGTCTGTATCACAATTATCTAGACTGGTTTCCATTGGAACGACTGATGCTGACAATGTAGTGTACTGGTTGTATGTGGTATGTCCATTCGACTGTAGGGGGAGTATAGAGCCATTGGCTATAGTGCCGGACTGGCTGATTGGCAAAAACGAGTTGGATGTTGATGCAGTTAAATTAATCTGCGCATTGTCAATATCCATAGCTTGTGTGCTAAATACAAACGGTTGTGTCTGAGCAAGCTTCTGGCCAAGCGATGTGGTAGATGGCAGAGACGGGGAAGACATAAGGAAGTTAGATGATGTGGATAGGAAGCTTGGCTGGGTTGTTGCTTGTGCTGCGACTTCTCTGCTTTCAGAAACAACTTGCATCTCTGTCACAACTGCTGGGACATTTTTTAATTCCGGCATATTAAAGGGGATGTATATAAAAGGAGGTTGTGACGGTGCACTGCATGTTACAGCTGGTTTCTGCTGCGCAAGAGACACAAGGGTTGTGGAGGAGGAATTCACGAGCAACTCCAAAAGTTTCTGACTGGCGCTGCCTGGGACGCTGGTTGAAGTACAACTTGTCAGGCTGACTTGAGTAGCTCCTGGGCTTGGTGAGGCTTGTGCTGGGGGGCTGGGTAGCATCTCTACCACTGTCTTTGGTATGTAGGTCAGATCACTAGATGAAGCCTGGCTGTTCGTCAAAGAAAACTTGCGGCTGATGTGCTGATCATTGGCATCTGACACACTGGCCTTGGCTAGACCTCGCTTTTCTGACCTTTAACGACAAGTACTGGTAAGTATACACTTATGGTAAATGGACTAATTAGTAAAACAACATTCCCAAAATACATGCTTAAAATATATTTGATTTTTTTGTGCTTAGAATTCAATAAACAAGTAACTGGTGTTGCATGCAACAAATGAGTCCCCAGATGAGGTGCATCATTTTTTATTAAGATAGCAACCAAAATTTTGGTCCGAGAAAAATTAGTGACATACGGAATCTCCATACTGCCATCTATTCATATACCGAGTTTCAGAATATAATCTTAAACGTTTTTTAAGTTACTGTGGGATCCAGATTTCTGGACATCCAGACAGACAGACAAATGGAGGACAAACCTATAGTCCCCTCAGGTGTAAACACCGGTAGGGGACTAATTAGCTAAATATCGACAATTAAGCTTTCATTTTTGCAGTTGACAACTGTAATGTATAATAGTTTTGATCTGAACAATGTTCAATTAACACTGATTCAGATATCACCCCACTTATTAAGATGTTAACAGAGCTCACTAGATTCGTATCAATTCTTTTGCTTCAATGTAACATCCTACCGACGCTAAAAAAGAAAACCAAACAAAAAGCACAGATGCTTATCTGATGTTTTTGGCATGTCCCACATACCTTAATGTTCTTTTCATCTCATATGTGACAGGTAATCTTTTTTGATAAACAAAACCAAAGGCAATTCTCCAACCAGGGAACAAAAGATTGGTAATCTTTCCCATGAGTCCCCACTCAATTGATAATGGATTGGGTGATTTGTTTTTTTTTTTATATATGAACCAAAGTGGTAGTATTATTTCATAAAAAAACATTACAGTGAATCATTGTTTGATTTCTCTTTCTTTTAATTTATCAGCAAATGACCAACTGACCTATAGCTTGGTCTCCGTTTAGGTCTGTTTTCCCCACCAGGGGGCGTGTTTGACCTAGACCGGCTTTCTGTTGATTTACGACTCTCTCGTCTCCCGCTCTTCCGGCTGGAGGTTGGCGTCCTAGGTGGAGTTGGGGTTGGGGATGGAGCAGGGGTCAGGGTCTTCGGTGAGGGTGGGGGTCGTGGGTTGGGCGACACTGCTGCCATGGCCTCCAGTTTCGGGATGATACAGTGTGCACCAACATTGGCCATGGCTTCTTCCTGGATTTGTTCAGGGCAGCTCATGATTTTTGTTCTAGTACTGATCTTTCTCAGAGCCTCAAGGAACGCTGTGAAGTAAGACACAAGATGCACAGTCTGTAAAACTTGAAAGTCAAAAGGTAACCAAAAAGTGCCATAACAACTAGTTGCATCAACAGATTACCAAAATCAAACAGGTAGCATATAGAATGTATCCAAACTTTTCAATTCATATGATTTAATTTGTTTAAGGAATTTCTGTTCAGTAAAGTCATTAATCTCAATTGCATCTACTGAGTAAACTTAAAGGTTCATATCTGAAAGTGAACCGAATGCAATCTCAGTCATTTGAAAATATGGTGATATTTGACTCTTCCTTTTTTATCTTTCATCCATCAAAGATATTTTCATAAGAGTCAAAGTACACAAAATTGAACAAGAGGGCCATGATGGCCCTGAAACGCTCACCTGAGTACCATTGCTACAACTGATTACAAGGTTTTTAAACAGACAAGAATTCTGATATAACTCAATCTTAAACATTTTAGCCCTGACAATACTACACACCAAATATATAAGCACTGGGCCTTATGGTTTCAGAGGAGAAGACTTAGTGCGGGGTCATTTAATTATCTCCAAAGGGCCACCATTTTGAAAATCTTGATAATGAACCATTAGATGATACTACATACCAAAAATCTAAGCTATAGGCCTTATGGATTCATAGTAGAAGATTTTTTTTAAAGATTTTCCTATATAACTCTATGTAAAACAAGTGACTCCTGATGCGGGGGCATTTATCACCATAAGGTCATGATTTGTACAATCTTGGTAATGAACCATAAGATGATGCTACATACCAAATATCTAATCTCTAGGCCTTATGGATTCATAGAAGAAGATTTTTAAAGATTTTCCTATATAACTCTATGTAAAACAAGTGACCCCTTGCGGGGGCATTTATCACCTGCATGATTTGACAATCTTGGTAATGAACCATTAGATGATGCTACATAAAATATCTAACTCTAGGCCTTATGGATTCATAGAAGAAGATTTTTAAAGTTTTTCCTATATAAATCTATGTAAAACAAGTGACCCCTGGTGCGGGGGCATTTATCACCATAGGGCTATGATTTGAACAATCTTGGTAATGAACCATAAGATGATGCTACATACCAAATATCTAAGCTCTAGGCCTTATGGATTCATAGAAGAAGATTTTTAAAGATTTTCCTATATAACTCTATGTAAAACAAGTGACCCATGGTGCAGGGGCATTTATCACCATAGGGTCATGATTTGTACAATCTTGGTAATGAACCATAAGATGATGCTACATACCAAATATCTAATCTCTAAGCCTTATGGATTCATAGAAGAAGATTTTTAAAGATTTTCCTATATAACTATGTAAAACAAGTGACCCCTGGTGCGGGGGCATTTATCATCGTAGGGCTATGATTTGTACAATCTTGGTAATGGCCCATAAGATGATGCTACATACCAAATATCTAAGCTCTAGGCCTTGTAGTTTTGCAGAAGAAGATTTTCAAAGTTTGCATTTTTAAAATCTATTTTTAGCTCCTGTGACCTACTTTTTTAACCAATCTGAATAATTTGTACAACTTTGATAGAGGGCATCATAAGGATGATTCCTGTGAAGTTTGGTCAAAATCCCTTCAGCGGTTCATGAGGAGATGTTGTTTAAAGCAAATTGTTGACGACGGACGGACGACGGACAAAAGGCGATCACAAAAGCTCACCATGAGCACGTTGTGCTCAGGTGAGCTAAAAATGCCTCAAATTACTCATTACTACTAACTAGTATGTGCTGTCTACAGGCCCCCCCCTTTTTTTTGACAAATCTACTTTTTTGTGTATTGGCAAAATTATGTGTTAATCTTGGGCAGTTTGGGTAAACATGAGAAAGCATGTAAGGTTTTAACTCTGAGTTAAAAGTTTCTGAAGGGTTATCCGAGGATAATCCATGCCAAGTTTATTCAAATTGTGTCCAGCGGTGTCAGAGGAGCTGTCATTTAAAGTTTTCACTATATACATATAAGGCAAATTAGCCCCGTCCCTGGCAGCCATGTATTTTTACTGATCAGAATAATTTAAGCAATCTTGGTAGTGGGTTACCCAGGGAACATCTGTACTAAAACAATTTGAAATCTGGCCAGTGATTTTGATGAAGATGATTTTTAAAGTTTTCATAAGTTTTTCTTTCCACTGCCATGGTAACCAGAGTTCTACATGGATCAAGTTTATTTTAGCATTCTTTTTAAGGTTCACCCAAGGATCATCCTGCCAAGTTTAATCAAATTCTGTCCAGTGGTTTCAGAGGAAATGTCGTTTCAAGCAAATTTTTGATGACGGACAACATATGCCGGGTGATCAGGAAAGTTCACCTTGAGCACATAGTGCTCAGGTGAGCTAAAAAGCATTTTACAAGTGTCTACTCATGATTTCTACAGACATTGCATGGGTAATGTAACTGAGGCATAACCCATACTCCAAAGCCAAATGTGGATCTCGTTTAATAATAAGAAACCTACCTCGCCTCAGGCTAGTGAGAGAAAGTGTTTCCTGTACCCAGTTGTTGATGGTGTTGTTGAAATCAATGTAGCTCTGTGGCTTGGATGTAGCCACCCTGTAGGACTGGTATAGGGGTCGCATAAAGAAACCAAACTTTTATTGCTAAGGATAAAATCAAAAGATCAGAGATACCCCATTTGCATACACTCAGTTCCGAAAGAAAGTGTGCACTTTTGTAATCTTAAATATTTCAATATTTCGCAAACATATTAGTTTCCATTTTCACACTCTATATCTTGTGTGTATTTGATATCAATATAGCCCAAAATCTACATGGAATGGAAAGATTTCATGTGAATCACTAAGTCAAGACTACATCCACTAAATTTTATTTAAATTCAAAGCACCAGTTTTCAGATATTGAAGCACACAATATAACAATAATACTCATTGTGTCCACATTTTCTTTCAATCAAAAAATCATCCCCGGAGTACCATGTTATAATTCATGTGTTATCGAAAGGATACGAGCCAAAACTTCCAGTTTCTCCGTGTTTGCTCCTGAACGTATTCGTCATACAGGTCGTCCATCTGGCGTTTTTTCTGCTTGTCGACTGTCTCTACCCCATGCTGTGGCAACTGCTCCTGTAGATTGCTACAATAGAAATCAGAATCAAATGCTTTAAAACCACTCTAAGCAAATGTCTGCCCTTTTTATACATAACTTAACACAATGTGAATACAGCCACAAACACAGGCACACTGCTGCATTCCTATCTCCTTAATGTAGTGATCCTCTGAAAATCCATCACGTTTAATAATGAATCCTTACATGCAAATGTCTTCAGGGAGACAACATAAGCATGCATTCTAAAAATCAACATCAGTAAGATTTTCTGCCTTTGATAGCAATGAGTCTTTTGATTTTACAGAAAAATAGGCAAAAAGACATTTGATTTTTTAAACCAGGTGACAAACATGGTTGAATCAAAGGAAACAGAAAAGCCTCAGTTAACCTGAATTTTGTGACATACTTCACATCAAGATGCCAAGTGTCAACAGAAACAAGGAAAGAGGGAGGGCTATCATCATGCTCATTATTGTTGACTGTTATTCTCTTGCACATGTTACTTTTCGCAATTCTCTTATCTTAACTAACATATTATTCAACATTCAAAAATAAGAAGAAAAGAAAGATTGTATTTTGATTTTGAGAAGTAAAACTGACAGTACACTTGCATATTTCAATGTGTGTGAATGTTTTTTTGTTGTTTTTTTAATTTTCAAAAGTAAGCGTTTACTGAACGTGATGAACACCATGATACACCAAGTGTCAAAGTCAAGCTACTGGATCATACAGACTACATATATTAAAGTCAGGATTATATGGGTGCACAATATTTGATATAACAGCTTCAATACCTATACCTGTCATAGAAAAACAACATTATGCTGTGTCATTAAATAAAGCAATTTATCATACTATGAAAGCATTATATCAAATTTATAAACACCATTATCTGAAAAAGAAACAAATGCTTAGTTGCCCTAGAAAATATTTAAGCAATTTTAAACAGGGTTTTTAGATGAAACATACACTCATATATACTGTAATTAGAAATCACACGAAACAAAAGTTACCTTTAAAACCTGTGGAAAAATACAAAATAATTAGTGATACATATTCATGAAAAACAAGAAATGCATATCATTACAATTAGTAAAAGTTTACCTTACTAAGTAGCCATACTATTTATAAACATTAAATCTGGCACTATGACATGAATGTGAGCATTAACATTTGTCAAATATTTACCAAAAATATAATTCAAGCTCAACTATACAAGAAAAATACAAACTGTTCCATGGAATTTTAGAATAATTTGTAAGCTGCACTTTTGTTTCTCATGATGATAGTAGTAACAGATTAAAGTATTTGAAGAAAATATTTTAATCACAATGACTTATAAAGCTCCCTCTCTTACTGGGATTCGTATTTTTTTTTTTGTGGAATATTCTAATTACATAAGAAAATACTCACACTCAAGTTATTAGAACATGAAAAAACCACTAACAATTTTTGTATGACCCAGTCAGCTTGACTTTATTTGGGGGGGAAAAAACAAAGGAAAACCTGAAACTTCACAAGGTTCTTAAGTTATACATTTCAGTCGAGAAGACTTTGTGTGAGAACAAATGTCTAATCAATTAAAAATCTATAATCTGAACCATACAAAGTAGGAAAGTACTATCTAAAACTCATTACACATTGCGTGTTCTCATTTGATGAACTGCCGACTCAAATAACCGAAAACTTCCAACACTTAAAACTGATGATACAGACACAAAAATTCCTTCCGAATAAAAGGGCATTGGCGACAGTGAAGAATATCTGCCGTACATGCCCAGGCCAATGTAGATTACCGTCCTCTCGACTTACTTCAACACAGTAAACTAGTCTATATCAATCTTAAAGGGTTGGATTGGACTTACTGAATATCTGTACCGAGGGCTTCAAGCTCTGCTCGCAGCGCCCACATCTCATTCTGGATGTCGCCACTTTCGGTTTTTAACCGTCGACAGTACTCGGCGGCTACAATATTGGAGAACGTTCAAATATTTTGTAAGGGTGTCCCCGTTTTTAAGAAATGGAGACAACATCTAACTAACAATACCTAACTACAATGATGGAAAGATCAGTGCAATGGAGCCCTGTGCCCTGTCCCAATGCAAATCATACGGCCAAATTTTTGTTGCCTTTTTTTATATTTGTTTGCCCAAATACTGAATGTAAATTTAACAATTTAATAGCACATTTCAGGGTCAGAGATCTTTTACACTGTCTTTATCTAACTGCTCGTGTAAAAAAAAAAAGACAAAATGTCTAAAGCATCCCTTAAAACTGGGAATACCTACTTTTTTGCAGCATCACAGACTTGCTCTCTCGGGATGATGTTGATTCGCCTAGTTCTGGTACCAGGGATATAAGAGAGTCAAAACCTTTCTGTAAATTTAAATTAGAAGAAACACTGATGAGAAATAATACAAAAAAAGTAAACAATGTTTACCTGAAATAGAGCTGTAGTATCCTGAGAGATGAAATATAGCAATGTGTCTTCAGATAAACTTAAACTTTCATCATCCCATAAAAAATATTAAAGTGAGAGAGTACTCCCGCCACTTCTAAAATAGGCATCTTGCGATAAAACAAACATTTCCAACAAATACTCCAATTTTAGAAATACATATACTGTATATTTCATATGAAGACACATAGCATTCAATAATGTGATAAATGTGTAACATTTATAGATCTGTATATTAATTTAACATTTAATATTATCTACATCTGTAAATGTATTTCTTATCAAATCATGATTTACAAGAACATTTGAAATTACATCAAGAAAATTTTACATATTTCTTTTTAATAGATAACAAACAAGAGAATTCTTTTACAGGACATGCATTCTTCCAACTTTGTGAGGGTATCACAGCAACCAGTGAATAAAAAGGGTAAACAAATAAGCAGCAAACATCTGGAAACATTACCTGTCTTACCATACAGCTTGACTGATACATTATATCGTTCACTGCAACTCTAGGGCTACTGGATAACTATCTGCCAAATCTATTTTTACAGTCCGCCACACCTGAAGTTCTTGTATCTTCTGATAAAACTGGGACTAACCAAGGGCTTTCAGCGACTGACAGCATTTTTCTTAAAAATTCTTATCAAAATGACATTTTTTTCATTTTTCAATCTATCTTTTTCTCCTAAAGTCCTAAATTAGTCCCAGTGAGGATTCACTCAAATACATGTTCTTGATTCAGTTTACTATCAAAGAGTGATTCATATACCTAGCATGCAATTTTCATTAAGTCTAAAAGAATAAGACAACTTATATAATATAATGAGGAAAAGCCATATATCTGGCAATATGTTTGCAAACCTGTATTTTATCTCTGCGCTTATACTCCGCCTTGATGTGGGAATCCCTCTTGTGTCGGGGAATGGGGTTTGCTGGTCGTCCGCACTTGTTCTTCCGGTCCCGTGGGGGTCCTGCATCACTATCATTGTCATCTTGTGATGATTGATCATCCAGTGGTGGCTGTAATAATACATGATTAAACACTCTCTCAAGAATGATTGTTTTCATGGTCAGTTGATCACAGAACAAAATTTACAAACATGGCTTATTCCCCCAGTATTTTGTTTACAGGTAACTCTACATGTTTCTGCTGGGAAAATCAGAAAATTTGATGATACTGCTATAGGGCTGAAGTGAGTCTGTTTTTCTTTCCTAGGTACCAATCATATTATTACACATGGGTACCTGTGCAGATGTACTTATATTGCATAAAAAATTATCACAATGGCAATTTACCAACATTGAATTAACTGATTTTAACTCATTTCAATAAGTTCTTATTGAAACGAACTTGGTGCACCTAAATATGTCCATCTCTTTAATGCATATGACAGAAGTTGGAATTATGTTTAAGGATATCATAAAATATAAATTTGGCCATTTATTGTGGTTATTGGGGTGTATATATGTTACAAAGAAAAGAAGTACATGAGGTATCATCTTAGAAAAGTCTGAAATTGGGTAATGGAAAATAATTTTGTAACCAGGTTTCCCATATTTCTACACTACTAGTGGGTAATACCAGGTACTTGTTTTAGCCACGTAAATGTTATTTAATAAAGTGTTCAACAAATGGATTTAAAAAAAACAGGAGTTAAATTAGGGCTAATAATAAGCATTTTATTACATTTCAAAGGATAAAAGGCAAGGGTAAGAACCTTATTACTTAAGCCTTATTTTTGTAAATATTCAATTTCTCATCATAAAATAAATATATCTTCAGATTTATTTATATATTTAAAAAGATCTAATGCTAGATTAATTAAAAATTCTCATTGGATTTATCAAGATTGATAAAATGAGTTGATCTAGTAAGATAAAAAAAAATGAAACACTGGAAAAAATGTTCTATCTTCTTATTTACTAGTTACGTGTTGAGACGGACCCTCTAACGGGCCTCGACGGGATCACTGATCACGCACCTAACGAGTGACATGACGTCAGGCCTAACTCTTGCAACGATTGGCCATTGATGAGCTCAGTCGGGGAATTATGCACAATCATTGGACGGGTTACAAGCCCACGTGATGTTTCGAGGTCTATAGCATAAATACGCTTGCTCTAGCCAACAGAGATTCTTAGCCGATTCACCATCGAAGGGTGCACACGGCCATATCAATTCTTTGTTGTAATTTGATCACTGAATGATGAAACTGCGTTAAAACAAAGATGGATTTAGCAAAATTTGGGAACCGACATCTCCTTTAATACAAAAATAATGTGTATAATTATTAAAAAACTATTTAACCTATGTTAATAAACATAAAATCTGAATAGTTCTGTTGAACGATTGTTCGAACCAGCTAGTGATAACCGAAGGTTGACTGCTTCGTACTGTCGAAAAACAAAATAACGACACTTTAAATGCTCAAAATCATTAAATGCTTACCTTTCGCTCCTTTTTGATCTTTTCATATCCATTGTATATCTTTAAATTTTCTAAACAACTTAAATCTAGCCCGACCGTCATCTCGGCGTGCATTTTATTTACCGATTTCTCGGCTTGTTTGACTGCGCATGCCCATAGCATTGTTTACATGTCCGCTACGTTGCGATTTAGCCGAAATTTGTGTGCAATGTCGTTTACGAAATAAATTCATAAATGTTTGAGGCTCGTGTAGATCGATTGGAAGTCATGTAGATAGATTGAAAATCCGTAATTTATATGACTGAATATTTTTTTTTAAAATTAAGATATATGTATTTGTTGAATCGGCCGACCGGGTCGCACCGTTAAAACCATGAGTCAAATTAGATGTGACTTCGGTAAACCAGGTCCTATAATACGAGCTATATTTGTCCGTTGTTGACCCCAGCCTTAGTGTCATGTTACATACGAGAGATTACTTCACTGCCGTTTATAATATATATATTTGTTTAATATTGGAATAATCTTACGAAATTGGCCATAAAAAGCACAACTTAGACCCTCGCCGCTGTACATTTGTCCCTTTCTTCTTCTTCTTCTTCTTCTTCTTATCTGTTCTCCTTCAAAACATTCTTTTTTATGATTCTTTAAAGTGCTTGACAGTTAGAATGGATTCAAAGGATTTGTGAAAACTTTGTTTGTGCAACAAAGCTATATATAGTACTGTATATAGATTGTAAATTAGATTCAAGAACAGGAGGTACTGTGACTAAGAATTTAACTTTGACTATAGGGATAATATGAAAAAATAAAAGAAAAAAAAAGCATTGTGACTGAAAAACACAGATATTTTAAAGTGACGTTATATATATATATATACATTACTCTGTCTTGTGTCTTCTGGAGCACATTAAAATAGGCACATATGGTCGCGAAGATGTATACTTTTTGTAGGGATTCTAGGGATAGCCAATATATATACATAAGCATACCTAATGACAACAAACCATAAAACAACAACTATTTAATGTACTCATTTATATCGCTCTTGTTTTATCGCACAAATAATTATGAATAATAGATTACCATACAAAGGGGGACTAAATTATCAATGTGTGTCTATATAATTTGTTAATGGTTACTTCCCTTGAAATATCCTATTTTTTATTTTTTACTTTCCTGTTTTATTATATAAACGTATGATTTCTGAAGTAAAATAAATAACAAAGAAATAAATGATCACTTTACATGTATTTATAAACTTGAAGCCCCTCGATCTTCACTCCATGATAGTGGCCTATCTTCTGATAAAATGTGATACGAGCGGGTTATAATTTTGTTTCTGATGTAAAAACAAACACATTTGCTCTCATGTCATGTAATAATATTGTTTCAGTCGACTTTCATAAAAAATGAAATAACTTTGAAGTCATTAGGAGGTCTCAAGTTAGAATTTAGTCATCCGTCAGACAGGAATATATAGCGGCGTGTTTCTGTAGTCAAGTACCTGGAGGCCCGGGTCTGGGGACGGTTTGAGGCCGAGAATCTTTTGACATAGACTAACATTTGAGAGAGAGAGAGAGAGAGAGAGAGAGAGAGAACGTCCGCACTACTTGAAACTTTTCGAAAATATACGAACATATCAATACATTCGTTTGGTCAATAAATAGGTGTTATTTAGATCTGCTGAAAAAGAATTAAAAGAAGAAATTCTAAAACTAGAACCAAATTTAACATTTGATTTAAATATATTTTATTACTCAAATATTGCATACATCAATACATATATAATGAGTATAGTTAAATTATGAGCAAATGGATAAAACCACAAGTTATTTCAACTTAGATTCGGTTTTCTCCAAAGTATACATTCAGGCAAATTAATTTCGGATGATGACATAATGATATATGTAATAAATGTTTAAATTCTTAAGACTTTGAGAATAATTAATTAACACCAAATACTAAATAGACAGAGATGAACCAAGGTACGCCTAACCCATAAACTAATCACAATATTTAGAAATTAGTAATTGTGTGAACGTCTGTTCCACCTTACAACACGAACATCAGTATCAATCGACATGCCAACGTCAGAGACACACGAGCGCTTATTCCGTTCCTTAAAGCGTTTCGTACTTTTAATATAATTTTGAAAACTTTAAATTTAAACCAAATATAACGGTGGAAAATAAGGAGAGACTTGAATATTTACAAAATGAACTCAATGAATTAAGAAATAATAAAATTAAGGCTCAATTATTAAAGCAAGAGCACAATGGATCGAAAAGGAGAAAAGGCGACTAATTATTTATGTACATTAATTAAGAGAAAATTCATAATGAACACAAAACACTTCCATTCATTAAACGGGACGATGGTACACTTATCTCTGATAATAAGGAAATTCTAAAGAAGCTCAACTGTTTTATGAAAATCTATATAGTTGCAACTGAAATACGAAGGAATTTAATATACACAATGAATTAAAAGACTTTGATGTCAGAAAATTAACAAGAGATGAAGCAGACACATTAGATGGTCTTTCAACTTACAAGGAAGTCACAAATACACTTAAGAATATGAGTAATGACATAAATCCTGGACCTGATGGATTCAGCTCCAATTTCTTTAAAGTTTCCTGGAACAAACTTGGACATTTTGAGGTTAGATCATATTTTGCCTTTAAGACTAATTAATTTTCAAGAAATATCATATGGAAATTATAACTTGCATACCGAAAGAAAATAAACCAAAACATTTTTAAAAAAATCTAAGACCAATCACTCTCCTAATTGTGTTATATAAAATTGCATCAGGAACAATTGCTAATAGGTTAAAACAAGTTTTAAACTCACTTGTATCATCAGATTAAACTGGATTCATTAAAGGTAGATATATTGGTGACAATACAAGATTATTGTATGATGTCATGAAATATACCGAAGACAATAATATTCCTGGTTTAGTTATGCTTATCGATTTTGAGAAAGCCATAAGATTCGGTAGATATCAATACTGATAGCTCATTTGTGATATTAGGATCTGGAGAAAAAGACAAGTATGATTTATTATTTTTAGAAGTAAAACTACATAAATTTAAACAAAATGAAAAATGTGACACCAACACAACAGGGTCTTAACAATACTTTAAAATCAGCAATAGAAATACTCAAAAATACTAAATACACCGAATCTGGGAACGTTAGATGGGCAGTAGTAAATTCAATACTAGGTTAACCCATTCCCTCATATAGACTCATTTTGACGCACTCAATAGGTACCACATAAAGCCTGATCTGCAGAAAACCACAGTTAAACCTTACCAAATTTTATTACAAAATCCTCATTTCCAGACCACTGAGGAGCAGCGAACAGCATAAAACCTGATCAGCCTGCGAGTTACTCGCAGGCTGATCTGGTTTTATGCTGTTCGCATAGGTCTTTTCATGGTGTCCTCTATGAGGGAAAGGGTTAATCACATATCAGTCAAATAAGTAAAATATGAATTAGCCTGCAAGAGTACACATGAAATTAAAACATACTTTTTTCTCTTTATTAATTTCTTTCTTTTTAATTTTGTTTTCCTTCTAATTCGAGTAGCTATTCTATATACAGAAACAGACATTATATATATGTATGAGTGTATATCTATAAATATGTTCGCGCATATATACACATGCAAAAATCACATATTTTGATGAAATATATTGATATTATATAGAAAAAGTATGGTATTTTGGAAAAAAAGTGTAAAGACATTCAATAAAGAATGACTATCCAACTGAATGAACTACTAAGTTAATAATACATGTATGTATATTTTTTACTCATGATACAATCACATGTACTTGTATGATGCGCTTTATATTTCTGTAGGTAGACCTGTATTATATCGTAAATGAACTGAAACATACTGTTTGTAAGGTGGTCAGTAGGATGGCTCTCGGACCTACTGCTATTGAGTGACGGGGAAAATAAAATGTTTAACTTAAAAGAGAGAGAGAGAGAGAGAGAGAGATCTGCCGAGCGCTAAATTTCAGATGAAACGCAGGTCACATTTAATAGTGACACCATAAGAGCTCAGGTGTGGGTGTTATTTATATTGTTTTATTATGTACTTTTTTTTCTTCAAATTATTTCATCATTTAAACAATACAATATTATCTTCCTAAATACGGTCTTGAATAATTTCATTTTATTTTAATTATCTTATTAGTTCGAATGAGATAACAACATAAAATAACAAACAAGCTATTTATGAATTCTATGAGTGGCACGCGGACAAATACGCGATTACTGCCAATGCAGTGAACTAGTTCCTCGCTGGGAACAAAGCATTCCATAGCAAACAACAAAATATCTCACGGATTGCCAGAGGTTCGCTTTGTTTTCTCTCCGTTGGCAATACCTTGCGTTTTGTTTTTCTCTTTACACTAAATAAACATAGGTAAGTAAAGAAGTCAGTAGGTAAATGGGTAAGTTAGTGAGTAACTATGGGGGTACGAAAGATAGTTAATTGTTCATTATAAAGTAATGGCGACCACTGTACCCTCTCACTTGATAAAAGAAAATAAGAAAAAACACTATCCCGTATGACGATATAACTACATTACTTCAGGACATCATGTACACTTTACATTTCTTATTTTACTAATATTTTTGTATCAAACAGTTGGGTTCCTAGAATAAAAATATTGTAGTACACATTTCTCATTTAGGAAGATGACCGTCCCCGGTGGCCGAGTGGTTAGAGCGTCCGTCTCATCAGCTGGAGGTCGTGGGTTCGATCCCCGGCCGCGACATACACAAAGTCGTAAAAATGATACTGGTATAGAGCTGGTTGTCCCGGTATCAGAATAATGTGACTGGGTGTGGTATCATGTCACATGACTACGGAGTGATACTGTAATAAATGTCTCAAATATAGACATAGTTTCCAAATGACATAAATACTGTCGGTGGGACGTTAAACCCAACCTACAATCATTTAGAAAT
>CM037779.1:13907036-13957036 GCA_021229015.1 Solen grandis
TTTCAGTGAAGAAAAAAAGAAATACTTAAAGAATATAATTTTAAAAAAATCATCGATTTCTGAAGGATGAGATGAATGTGATTCATACAAGTGTGCGTATATTACAGACACCGTGAAATACCCAATATGCAACATTAATGGGGGATTGATCGTGAGTGAAATATTTTCTCACATTTTTTGGGGGATCCTTTTGCGTCGTATGTTATACATATAACAATAAGATTAAACACACATTTTTATGTAACGTTTAAGAAAGAATGTTTATCATCATTAAATATTTGACTTATGCCTGTATTTCTGAATAGTGAGAGTTGACAGAAATACGATGAATCATTGTTTACATATTTGTAACTGATGTAATAATTTAAATGACAAGAGTTGTATTTGTCAACGGCATGTTAATTTTTGTTTCGGGTACATTAAGAACTTATCAGATAATATATGAAACAATTAATTTAGACATTCATATATTATTGACACGTTTTGCCCCCCCCCCCCTCCACACACACACACACCCCCCCCCCAAACCCAATAGCCGTTATACTGTAACTGGTATCAAATTGCGAATATATATTGCAAGAGAAGCGATCAATAAAGATACAGAGGATGGTAATGATTGAGTATTTAATACCATAAATTATCTACCGGTTGGGACCTGCGGGTACCCATGTAGTCATTTCAGCCCAAGTTTGAACTAAAATTGGTGTTACCCAAGATGCACTGTGACTTGTGGTGATTTTTAGCATGTTTGTATAAAAGAAAAAGGACATTTTACCAATAGGAAAATGTCTTCTGTTGATCTGCATGTGCTACAGTTTACCCTAAACCTCATCATGTGCAGCTGTTGCGTAAATGTATGAGCAGAATATAGTGTGCACCAGTAAAGACTTTCATGCAATCTTGCTAAAAAATCAAATAGACAAACTTATTCCATGCGGCCCAAACTTTCAATTATGTGAATGTATGATTTCATTGGGCAGCATAAAATACTCAAATCTTCTCTCAAATCATTAAAAATTAAGTAATTGGTTGTTTTTATTAAGTAATTGTATTGTTTTATTAACAAAAAAAAGCGCTGAAGTTTTAGCAAAAAAATTTGTGTATGCAATCTACTTTTGATGATTTACTATGATCTACATTCTGGTCTAGTATTAAAATTTGAAAGATGCATCATACATGATCATTTTTGTATTATTTTTGAACTGGGAAAAGAATTGGGTTGATCTAATTCAGTATTCATTCTTTTTTTTTTACATATATATGTAAGGGCTCATAGAAAAAACACTTAATTCAAGGGCTGTAATTTGGTTTGGTACATCTTATTGAATGTCAGCTTGAAGTTGATGTTAGCACATACCTCTTGTCAGTTTGTTCACACATGTACTTGAGCTTTAGTATTTTTTGCAAATAAAAAAACAAAAAACAAAACAATTACCTTATCTTGAATGATTTGAGGAGAGTTTTGGTATGATTTAGGTATCCTTTGGTATTCATGCTTAAAGCCATTATTATTTTGTTGCGTTTTTTTTTAAAGTGGGCAGCATATAGCATTGATGCTGTCCATACGTACATACGACCAAAACTTGTCCGATCATTAATTGGAGAACTGCAGGGCCTGGATTTGTGTAACCTGGTAGGGACATTGGCCATGACCAGTAGATGAACCCTATTGATTTTGAGGTCACTAGGGCAAAGGTCAAGGTCATTTGTGTACATTAGTATTTAACCCTTGTCCGATCATTAATTGGAGAACTGCAGGGCCTGGGTTTGTGAAACCTGGTAGGGACATTGGCCATGACCAGTAGTTGAACCCCTATTGATGTTTAGGTCACTATATCAAAGGTCATGTTCACTGTAACCTTCACTAAGTTGTCAGACTGGACTGAGAATCTTGACATGCTATCATTCAACAAGAAAAGTGTTTGTGGGGGCATCTGTGTCCTATTGACACATTTCTAGTTTTAATGAAAAGCAACAATATGAATTACCTTATTTCGAATGATTTAAGGAAAGGGTTTGGATAAGCTGTGAGAAGATAGGGATGGATATGAGTATTTCTTGCAGACAGTTTCATCAGATTTTAAAACCGTAAATTCAGTATATCCCAACTAGGCATAAATGGTAGGATCAGGGTTCGAACTCGCTAAAGGCAAGTGAACATTTAGAAATGTGAGTTACAATTTCATGTACTTTTTTTTTCGCAAGTGGAAATAGAGTAGCTAATGCCGAGAATTATGATTCAAAGCCTACAGTTACAAGATGGATAATGTCTGGAGAGGGATAGAAAATACCCACCTCTCTGTCATACGGGGCCAAGAACTAATATTATGTGGTCATCTTGTTGTCACTGCATGCTATGGTTCATAGTTTTGCATTATGTTGTTAAAACTGACACTTGACTTTTTGCAATTAAAGAATTTGAAACTTTAAAATTGCAAGTTGATCTTTTTATTTAGCAAGTAAAAAAGATAACTGCTTGCTAAAAAAAAGTGCAAAATCTGGCTAAATTCAAACCCTGGGGATGCCTGCCTTTTTTCAAGTTATGATCTGCATCCTGTCCTATCTGAAAAAGTCCTGTCTGAGAATTCTCACCCCCCCCCCCCCCTTGTCCCCCATACTGTTTTCATCTATTTTGTTGACTGACTCTGTGTGTGTACTTGTCTTGAAATATACACAGTCACCAGTGGGCAGGTGTCATATTTTAAAGTTAAAAGTATAAACATTGTAAAATTTGTTATCATCTCCGCTAATGACCATTACTTTATTTTTATTCTTTCTAAACAGTACTTTATATTATCTTTGGAGCTCAAGTTTTTTTTTTTTGGGGGGGGAGGAGGTGTTGTTATTGTTCACCTGTAAATTTATTATATTTGTTCTATTATCATTGGCAATAATCACTTTAATAATGAGAAGATAACTATCTGAAAGCAATAGTTGGTGGTCACCTTGAGATATTCTGTTTCTAGATATCTCCTGAATTGGTCTGTGTACAAGGATGAATGAGGACATTGGGAAATAAATTGATCAAGTGTTACACAGGTGGAATGGCCTCTAGGCATAGGAGGTCCCACAAAAGAGCAGAGGAATACGATAGTTACAGTAGTGATACCGATTATTACTCTGAAACGGACGAGCGCAGGAAAGCCTGCATCAAACGCACCAGGTAGGATTATAGGAATTAAGCCCATTTCTTATGAATATTCATGTACAAATTTATGACTTGATTAATAATATTGGTTTATTGGACTTTGAATGGTATATGAAATAATGGATTTTTCTTTGCTGTGAAGACTGTAGGATAATGAGCAACACTAACTTAAGGTAAGATACCTGTAATGGTTCCGCTACATTTCGAACCACTTAATCTCAACCAAGATAACCACGGTACCTTAAATAAACAATAGGAAACCTCGGTTATCTCTGTGAAAGGCCATGAGATCCAAAATGTAGCGGAACCATTACAGGTATCTTACCTAAAAGCAAACAAAGGAAACCCTGATCAGACAGCTCCTTAAGGAGCTGTCTTATCTAGGTTTGCTCTGTTTGCCATTACATCAAAATGAGTCTAAAATATTATATGAAGTAAACTAAGTGTGATTTTCATAGTTACATTCTTTCAAAACTCAGTATACAGATTCGTAAACTTTCTTAGCACATGTAGGTAAAGGTTTTGTGTTTGGATTGCTAACTTGCTTTTCAAATATTGTCAATGTAATGCATTAGCGTTAATATGATTTTGTATGAAAAGGAAAAAAAATACCATTAACAATTGCTCCGCTGCTTAGTACTGAAATTGAAAGATTCATGTCAGAGTTGAGAGATATTTTTACCATTTAACATTAACACTTATATACAACAAAAATATATGTTGTATTAACTATAATTACATTTTAATAGCTCCCTTGGGGCCCCTCGATCAAAACCATGTCTGGTTAATCGAGCAAGATCTGCCAGTTTTGAGAACTCCAGTAATGATGATGGAGATGCCAGTATTTCCTCAGTAAACTCCACACCTGGGAGATCTTCATACAGTACAAGGGTGCCCAAAAACTTTGGGAGCGTGGCAAGAAATTTGGCTGTGAGTATTGAGAAATGTTAAACACTTGTTTAATTTTTTAATAATTTGTGAGATTATGTGCATCTGTAAGTTAGCAAGTAACTGCTAAGACCTTTTTGTGCCACCTGCTGATCACTTTTCCATCATCTGTCTGTCACGCGTCAGCAGATGACACGTGTTTCAGAGAACACTATTGTTTTTGTTATTCGCAGGAAGTTGAAATGTACAACTTGTGCCATAGTTTTAAAAATGGTATAATATTGACTTTCTAAGGATTGTGGTCATATTTGTCCGTAGTAAAGAATGTTCCACAACAAGGCTATCAACTTTTTTGTCAGGAATTGAAAAGATATCCATTATATAATTTAGATTCCAACATGACAGCTCTAAATCTAATAATGGACTCCAAATTTCACATGTGTTACTTGTTGTCATACAGGTACTGGTACATTTTTTATGCTCACCGAAGGTGACGCATATAGTCGCCGCTTCGTCCGTTCGTCCGTCCGTTCGTCCGTCACACTTTCCTTGTCCGGACTATTTCTCAGGAACTAATGGCTCGAATTCAACGAAACTTTATGGGAAGCTTTATCACCAAGAGTAGATACGCATATCGTCGGCATGACCTGGTTCCTAAATTTTTCAAAGAGTTATGGCCCATTGACTTTTCGGCCTATAGTACATATTGCATGATTCTTGTCCGGGCTATTTCTCGGGAACTAATGGCTTGAATTCAACGAAACTTTATGGGAAGCTTTATTACCAAGAGGAGATGCGCATATCGTCAGCATGACCCGATTCTTAAATTTTTCAAAGAGTTAAGGCCCCTTGACTTTTTGGCATATAGTACATATTGCATGATTCTTGTCCGGGCTATTTCTCAGGAACTAATGGCTTGAATTCAACAAAACTTTATGGGAAGCTTTATCACCAAGAGTAGATACGCATATCGTTGGCGTGACCTGGTTCCTCAATTTTTCACAGAGAAATGGCCCCTTGACTTTTCGGCCTATAGTACATAATGCATGATTCTTGTCCGGGCTATTTCTCAGGAACTAATGGCTTGAATTCAATGAAACTTTATGGGAAGCTTATTACCAAGAGGAGATGCGCATATCGTCAGCATGACCCGGTTCCTCAATTTTTCACAGAGTTATGGCCCCTTGACTTTTTGGCCTATAGTTCATGTTGCATGATTCTTGTCTGGGCTATTTCTCAGGAACTAATGGCTTGAATTCAATGAAACTTTATGGGAAGCTTTATTACCAAGAGAGGATACGCATATCGTCGACGTGACCTGGTTCCTCAATTTTTAAGAGAGTTATGGCCCCTACTACCATGTTGTTGACTAATATTCATGTCATTTGCCTAATTTAACAGGAGATATCATTTAAACAAAACCCCACAAAATTCAATATGCTAGTAATGTCAATCATAATCATGTCAGCTAATTGTTATCCAGTCATATGTCAAGAGTGTTGGTTAACCTCTTTGATATGAGCACACATTGAAATGTATGACTTAATTTTTAGTAGTATAAAAACTTTAAAAAAATCAATGAAAGATCTGATGAGTAACACGTATTATCATATTAAATAGTAAACTGTTACTAAGTCTCCAAATTAGAGTTGGTAAAACATCTCATCTGATGAGGAGAATAGATATGATTTAGGAATGGGGATTTCAACATATCCTCCCACCCATTGACCAAGGCCTTATTTGTAACAATGACGTTCTTCGGGGGAGCATCTGTCAGTTCTACTGACTTTCTTGTTTTTCTCTTATCTGATTTACAGCTTTGGCATTTATTCATTTGGATTTGTGATTTCCTTATTTTTCATGTAATATTTCTGACATCTTGCATTTGGCAGACAGCTGAGATTATCCGATCGTGTACACATCTTATGCGGGTTTCCCAAATTAACAGGAATTGTGGGAAGTAACAAACATTAACAATTAATCAGAAATTGACTACTTGTTCTGCTGCGATTGTTTACAAAATACATAATCGTAAACCATTTATTATTATTAGCCCAATTAAATACTTATAGGTGAGTACTACAGTATGAATGTGAATGGCAGTAACAGAGTCAGACATAATCAAAATGTGTCCTCTGTGTGTGTTGCAGGCTGATTGTGCAGCCTATAATGACAAGGGACTTGAGGATCATAAGCAAGAGACGGGATCCTTTCACAAGATGGCGTCTGGTGGTCCTATCAACACCTCCAGTCCCCGCCTCGGCGGGGAGCGTCTGAACCTTCTAGTGGATGGCAAACGCTTCTCTGTTGACCCGGAACTGTTTCGACAGCATCCCAACACCATGCTGGGGCGGTAAGTTCTGCATGTTGTTTACTGACATTTGCTATTTAAACAAGCCTTTTATTCATAAAAATGTTAATTTCCACAGATAAAGTATTTCCAAGTATTTTTTAATCCTTGATAAATTCATAAAAGTAATTTCATATTTTTTAATGGAGGTTGAATGCCTACAATACTTGGTTCATGAAACTTCAGCTGTTAAAGGTATTGTTTCTGTCAGTTTATTTATGATTGAAATATGTCTCGTGTATAAAATTCCTTACTAAATAGGTATAGAACAGATATAAACATGTTTACATAATTTGCAAATATTATTCTGATTAAGGTAGATTAAGAAGTAGAATTATTCTACATTTATGACCAGAGGAGTTACGGCCATCAGAATTGATCTTAAGATCTTTTGTGGGGAGAGGGTGGATGGGGACTTATCCTTCTTGATTAGTTGAAATATGGAGATATTGTATTCATAAATGTTTTATTTCAGTATGTTCACATCATCAATGGAGCATAACTTCACACGGCCCAACGAGAGGGGAGAGTTTGAGGTGGCTGAAGGGTTGTCTTCTTCAGTCTTTCGAGCCATTCTTGTAAGTCTGTCTTGACAGGACTGTTGTATCTAAATCTGTTGAACTGAAAGCAGCCTTTTGATATGTACAAAGTTTTGTTACTTTTGTATGACTTTGTGTGACTTATCCTGTGCTTATGAAAATGATGTGTGTATAATGATTGTGATGATGATGAGTGTAGGAAATATGATGAGTGTTATGAAGGTGAGTGTGATATTGGTGATGATGGGTATGGGGAATAATTATGATGGTGATAATGATGAGTGATGATGATGAGTGTAATAATAATGATGATGATGAGTGTGATGATGAGTATTAGGAATAATTATAATGGTGATAATGATGAGTGTGATGATGGTAATGAAGAGAGTGTAATTATGATGATGAGTGTGAGGAATATGATGGTGTTGATATTGATGAGTTATGATGATGTGACTTCAGGACTACTACAAGGATGGTGTGATCCATTGCCCACCCAATGTGTCAGTACAGGAGCTGAGAGAGGCATGCGACTATTTGCTCATACCGTTTGATTCACTTACGATCAAATGTCAGAACCTGCGTAAGTTATAATTGATTTAATTAAAGAGAAAATTTATAATACATTGTATTTAAAATAATCAAATTTTGCAAACTTTATTACGTGTGGATATATAAAATGAATTCTTACATTGTGCATTTTGAAACTGTTTTCCCCCATTTGTGCATTCTGAAGCTGTTTTCCCCCATTTAAGTTAATATATATGCTTGTTTTTGGCCAGGGACTGCCAACATAGTACAGAACCATGGATGTCATGGTGAAAAGGCAAAAATTTTTAACCAATTAAATGAAGTGAAAATTACGATATATTACATAAATCGTGGTTTCATTATTTCATGGATACCCAAGGGCTTAAAAATTGGTGAGGTAAAAATTAAGTTGCCTTTTAGTATAGACATCATCATATCATGACATATCTAGTTATATGAATTAATACTCCAAAACAGTCACCTAATCCCTTCCAATGTTTGTACACAGGGGCACTGCTACATGAGCTGTCTAATGAGGGAGCCCGTCAGCAGTTCAAGGTATTTCTGGAGGAGATGATCATGCCACAAATGTGTGAGTGTGCGCAGGTGAGCATATGTTTATTATACATTTCTTGTTATATTCACTTGAAGTTGTGTAATGAATTGATTCAGTGGTTAGAATTAAAGATACATGGGGTTACATGGGTATATTAAGTGTCTCGTAGGTAAAACAGGTTTCTTGGAGTGCTTCAATAATGTTTATTTTCAATACACATGTAAAAGCTATTCATGTATTTTGCTGGTACATGTGTACAATAACTGTATCTAATTAGGATTTAAGCAGATTGGTTCTTTAGTTGTTGATGTTGTATCAGTAATTTTCAGTGCATGCATATACAGAAGGGATTTTAAATTGAACCTTACTGCGATGTTAAGATTGATTGGAATATATTGCAATGTCTGAAAAATCTCTGTACCTTTTCCTGAAAGTTTTTTTAAACAGTGATTGTGTGACTGATGTAGACCATATATCATGATGATATATCATGTTCTAGAGAGGTGACCGAGAGTGCCATATTGTTGTTCTGTGTGATGACGACATTGTGGAGTGGGACGAGGAATATCCCCCACAGATGGGCGACGACAACCCACAGAGTAAGTAGACCTTAAATCTCTCCTGTAATGATGATCCTTTTGAAAAAAGAATGTAGACTAAAGAACATTGATGCAACATACCAAAATCATAAAAAAAAAAAAGAAAAATGGTACAGTGTAACACCGCTATATCGCAGTTGTTTGGGTCCAATCTCAAATACCGCATTCAATTGGTCTGTGTAGTAGGTTCGAGAATGCTACGTGTCTTTGTGATAGTCGTTAATTCTTGAATAACCCTAATATAAAGCAATCAAAATTATTTTATTTATAGAGTTATTTATTTTAAATAATTCCATAATCATTCTGTGTTTTCTTTTTTCTTTTTTTTGTACTTTAAATGCCGATGATTCAGATTTAGAGAGTAGTGTGTACAGTGTGGTGATGTGAGGTGGTTACGTAACTCTTCAGCATTATGATAAATTATACAGTGTCCATTGTTTATCAAAACAATGTCGGTGTGAACATTGCACTTCCATTGCAATTTATCGCTATTTTAAATTTAGCTGAGGTGTACATATTATGATGTGTTGATATGAGAAGCCTTGTTAATGTTTAAATATAACAAATTACCAGACGCTGGTCTAATTATCTTTTATTGTTTACTTCCGGTGGAAAAGATTGGCTATTTTCTGGAACTTTTTAATCTACAGTAAGATAATGCACGCTAGTTCTTCCTCTCATAATTAACAAAAATACCATTATTTAGGTTTATTCAGTGGATTTAAGACAAAGTTTGTGTATTTTATCAAGTATCTGCTTGGTATTGAATGTCCATACCAATTAAATGCTGATTACTTTGGTTGGATTTTATACCGACAAACCTGCATTGTTGCCTATCATTAACACTCAATTTCGTAACCATCAAGTTCCCCCAAACACAATAGCTTAACACCTGGGGTGTTTAATTGTTATCACTTATGCAGCATGTTAAGTACTGACCGCGAAACTCTTTAAAATACATATAGATATATAAGATGATAGATCAGTTTCGCTGTAAGCCTATAAAAATGACGCAATATTTTTGAGGGTTCATAGATCAACAGCGATACATTGGTCAACGCTAAATAGCAGTCCGCAATATAGCGGTGCTACACTGTACTGGTATTGCACCCTTGTTTGGTGCTCAGCATGTAACGGTTATTCCGGGACTGAAAAGCCCGAGGTCAGGATAATGTGACCAGGTTTGGTATCATGCCACATGTCTACGGCATGATACTGCAGTTTGGCAGCACTATATCTGTCTCAGGTAGACATAGTCTTCAAATGACTGAAATATTGTCTGGACATTAAACACAGTTAACAAACAAGCAAAGCACATTGAAAAGTCAGGGTCTATAATTATCAGTATTTAATGACTATAATTTAGATTCATACTGGTACTCAGAGTTTTGTTAATTCAATGTTTTTTTTCTTTTTCAATAATGAAAATATTTCCCCAAACTTTGTTTGGAATCTATAGCTTATTTTACCCTGCCTCACTCCAATCCTGTCCTATAAGCACATAATGTGAAGACAAGGTGGCATGCAGGGCATATTAAGTGGTAATTCTAGTTTTAATAATGTTGGGAGATAATCCAAATAAGAAGTATTTACCAAGAATGAAAAAAGAACATTCTTCAAGGACAAGTCTAAATATACTGTACATACTTTAAAGATGGATGAATCAAGGATCTGAAGTAGGTTATTTTGCATGAATGTCAGGTTAATTAAAAACAGTGCCTGTAATTTTTCCATTCCAGTTTTCTTTCTCCCTTTTTAGTTTCAAGAACTGCTTACTTTGGGAATATTATGGCTTTAATTGGCTTATTCTTAGGTAAGATATTTACACAGTTTGCTATACACATTGTACCAGTGTATATCTTAATTATCCTTCAGTCATCCACAGTGGAAACATGCATAGATTCTTCAAGTATATTGAGAACAGAGACGTTGCGAAACAAGTCCTGAAGGAGAGAGGCTTGAAGAAGATAAAGATTGGCATCGAGGGTGAGTATTTCCTCAGACTGAACATCTGTCTTGTGTTCAGTAAACTTACCTTTGGTCTAACGTGAGTGGTTGCAACCCTGTAATATTGTTCTGTATAGAATGCAAGCAGGGTACCAACTCGCAACCGTTTGCTACAGGTCACAAGTTTATGATGAAGATTTATCATAACTGATGATAATTTTAAGATTTTAAAAAGAACACATCCAGGATGAATTAATGAATACAATATTTTGGTAGCTTTGTTGGATGTTTTATTAAGGATTGTATATTTTTCAGGTTAACATATTGAGGGGTGAGAGCGAAACTATGCTAAGTGCATATAAATATATAAGCACTTAGCCTAGTTTCACTCTCACTCTCACTCTCTTTCACTTTTGCCCTCAATATATAAATTATTTCAAAAGTATTTTAGTTGTCGAAAAGTTGAATAAAACTTAAAATTTATGAGTGTTCTTCGTATTCTGTAGAATTTTCCTCAAGTTGTTTTCATTCTGTTATTAAGTTTTTTTTAATTAATTTTTTCAATCAATTGGGAACAAGCTCTAATAACTTATACTAATCCCTTTGGTTAGGTCCTGGGTTGGACCAGTACTTGGTGCCCGGAAAGGTCATGAATTTGCCTTGCCCCTTATTGGATTTGAACCCACAGTCTTCATTTGGTTTATCATTTGAATTCATTATTAAAGTAAGAGAATCTTGTTAAAGTTGGTAATGGCATGGCTTAAATATTCACTCCAGAACTTTGTGAATATCCTTTGATTCTTCTTGGTTCTTATGTTTATTTACTTTTCAGGGTATCCAACCTACAAGGAGAAGATCAAGAGAAGAAGGGGTGGAAGACCTGAGGGTAAGGCATCATATATTGAGGGGCGGGAGCAAAACTAGACTAAGTGCATATATTTAGATAGGTACTTAGTCTAGATTTGCTCTCACCCCTCGAATTACATACTTCTGAAAAATATACTAGGGATCACGTATTGCATATTAGAAAACTCAGATTATTTAATACAAAGATTAAAAAGCTACTTCTGAAACTTACTGGACAAAACAACAAAATAAGCCAGCTAAAGCTATCATGGATGGTGATTCAGACGTTCTGGAATTTTGATCAATGAAGTTTGAGCAATAAATTTTGCTAAAAATTGTTATTGTTGAATTTTTTATAGCAAGTATTAAGAAATGAGTTGCTAAAATTTATGTCCAGAAAAATGGAGTATATGCAAAGAGATATTTTTTTGTGTCTCTGCTCTAAGCAGAAGTGACACATAGGAATCACTCTTCCGTTGTCTGTCCGTCACACTTTTTTCGTCACGCTCCAGTAGGTGACATATGTGTTCAAGAGAACACTCTTGTTTTATCATGCATCTTTCTTTGCAGTGATCTACAACTATGTGCAGAGATCCTTTCTACGCATGTCATGGGAAAAGGAGGAGGCCAAGAGTCGTCATGTTGATTTCCAGTGTGTGAAGTCCAAGTCTATAACAAATCTTGTGGAGGCATCAAACGAGGTGGCCGCAAATCCAGCAAATCAACAAGTGGTACAGCAGCAAGGAGAGGATGGAACGATCCACGTTATTCCTCCACAGCCGTCTCCCTCCGAACCGTACGTGGACGTGCAGTTCCTACCAGAAGGAGATGTGGAGTAACAGTAACGTACACAGTCTGTTGTGGTTGTCGGTAGATGGACTGGTATTTCTTTATAGCAGTTATCGCTATCACTATCAATCCTGTTATTGTATAGTAAACAGTGTATCAGTCTCAGACCAAAATTATCCCTTCTTCTGTTTGATACAGTAAAGAAAGGATTTTTTTTCCTGCTTCTGTGTAATTCCTGTAACATTAGCACTGCTGTGTAGCTGTTCTAATACTCTGCCAGTGGTCGGGCAAATACCGCAGTTGGCACGGTTTGGTATATGGGGGTTAGGTTGAAAATGGACAAGGTATAGTAGAGACTCTCTGCCTCACCAGGTTCATGTGGAAGAACATTTATTCTCAGCCAAAATACTTACCTCCCATGGCAACTTTCATGCCATTCTTTCTAATTTTATTGAGAATAGAGAGAGAAAAAAGAAAGAATTTGATTTGTCTTAGCTTGAATCTTTAAAGCAGTATTTTGGATGGAATTTGAAACATGGAGACTAATTGTAAGAGATTATGATGCTCCAAAATGGGTATCAATTCTTTTCTGAGAAAGTCTGGGTATGTGACTACATGTTATATACCTGATCCTGCATTCTTGAGTCTGTCAAAGTCAACTTTTTAACTCCTAAACTTTGTTTAACTTTTCAAGTTGTTTCAACTTTGTTTCTCCTAGATACATTTATCAGAAAGCCCAGGAAAATTGTCAAATTACTTCGTCAGATAAATTTATTGAATTAGTATTAATAATGATGGTAATATGTGGAGAAAAAGATCATTCTGTTCTGATACATAAAAAAAGTTTATTCTATGTATCTAAAAAAAAAAAAAATCCAGGGTTTTCTCCTCAGAAAATGAGTCTGAAATATTGTTCTTGTGATTATATCAGACAACTTTGATTCTTTTAATTCTAGGTCTCATTTTGATATGCTATATATGTATATATATATTTGTCGGATAAATCCATATTTGGGATGGGTGTGGGGGGGGAAGAGTTGTGATTAGCAATATAATATAGGTAGTGGAGGAAAATGAGAAGTTGTGCCTTACCTGTTGCCAGTACAATGTTGATGTTGGCATAACGACTCTCTTAGTGATTGAATTTCTTTCTATACTTGTAAACCCAGAAAAGGATAAATGATTTAACTGTCATCGAATTGAGTTAATTAGTTGTGTTTTTTTTAAATATTCAGGCTTTTTTTTTTAAAGTTGTTGAGTGGAATTACGTTTTTTGGGTTTTTTTTGTATCTTATATCATGTTTTTGTTACATGGATTTTTTCAGTTGAGAAGAACTTGGGTGTATATCATTTTATAATGAATAACATAGGTTAGGAAAATTAATTATAAGAAATGAATAAGCCTAGATAATCAATATTTGCTGACTGTCCAGCCATTACTACCTTTAACAGAGTTTAAGTGATGAGGGTGACTGGATTGAAGTCTCTGTCTTACTTATTCTTAGACTGAAAAAATAAAGTTTGGTTATTTGGTATATTGACTGATGTTAGCACACATGCAACAATGAATATGTATGCACATACGCAAACACCATTAGCTATACCAAATTGTACATGTATACAGTAGGTATCTGTAACATTAATAAAAAAAAAATGGATTTTTTATAGGAATAAAAAATAGGACTAAGCTTTATTTTTTTCGGTATACTTGTATAGAATGAAATATGATATTATGAATACACATGTATATGCCAGACACTCATTGTCCCTTCTTTGTACCTTGATTTTGTATCTATAGCAACGGCTGTCATTTATCATATAAACGTTCAGGAGAGGGAATGTCCTTTGTGAATTTGAGTGTTAAACTTTCCTTACAGGTATGTTCAGTGTTGAAGATAATCCTCTTTCTTTTTTTAGTAAAGTAAAGGTTAATGAATATATGATAAACACAAAATATTTTGGTTGATTTTTGAAACTTGTGCAAAGGCCACCATGAGATACCACAGGTTGAATGTATAGATTTTGGCTCAGTGTATAAGTTCTTTATGAATTATTCCATGCTAGTGGGTGGAAATAAAGTCAAAGGTTTGTGGAATTATTTAACTTTATATTTTCTTAATATGTGTTTCTTTGAGTATTGTGAAATCCAAGGCTATGTAAATATTCCTTTTTTCGCTATTTAAAAGATATTAACAACTTTATCACAGTATATTTTTACCACCCCTGTATTTTTTTAAATTTTATATATTTCCATACGCTAATTAGTACCCCATACATCTTTAATCAGCCTCAATGAGGCCATTTTATATTTAGATATATGTTATTAATGTCACAGTCCACACAGCATTTGTAGTCCACACAGCATATGTGTAAATTAGTTATATGTTTATATTACAGACTTATCCCTATGCCCCTTTGGAAACTTTATTTGAGACCCTGCAATGCCAGTATGATTAACATATCGGTGAAAAATATTCTGTTTTGTTGGGGCAAGGTTTTCGATGACACACAGTTTGTGCGTTTTGTCATAATCTAAGATGAATTGACCCCAAAATTTCATATCAATGACTCAATTTTAAAAACTGGCTTGAAACTTTCATTTTCGTTTTGAAAAAATTGAATACTAAAAAATATGCATGCTTAGAAAAACAGACTGCTGTAATCACCAATGTATAGTGCGCACTTGCTATAGTGTTACTTGCTTAACAGGTTAGTAGGCCTCCTTTACAAGACTGATAGTAAAACAACTAATTATTATACATAGTTATAAGTATTTAAACTAAGCATGTCCCCCAAACATTTCAAATGACCCCCAAATTCTTACCATTAGGGGACTCATGACCCCAAAATAAAAAAAAAAAATTCAATATTAAAACCTGATGGGGATAATACTTTCGGAACATGGCAAAGTAACTTGCAAGTGAAAAAGAGATGCATTGGGCTAATCTGGATTTTAACTGGATGTATGGGTACTTTTAGTGTTGTCACAGAGGTCTGAATAAAATACAAGCAACCTGCTGGTTGGTGGATGTTGTACAGGTTCTGTGGTAGTTATAGACTATAGATAATACATATTGTTCCACCATGGACGTCGAGAATCACAATAATGTGCTTACTTGCTCAACTTTATCTTCAGGTTTGACCTGAGTTAGTATTCCCTTGTATGTAGGACCTTGTTTACACCCACCCTTGTGGCATCCTTTTATAGTCTCTGGCCCTAGATCATGGATTTCCTTATATTAAGTACATGCTCTTATTTAATGAATAGTGTCTAATTTTGATTTTAAAAAGTCACTAAAGTAGCCAGAACTGAACTTCCAATATTTAGACTTTTTTTTTTTTGCAACTTCTTTTATCAATATACCTACCATAGTTAATTCTGTTATGCTTGTAATATTTTTATGCTATGAAATGCAGCTTTTAAAAAATTGAGCATTGGTATGTTTTGTTTTTTATTTCCAAATATTTCAAATATGAATATAAAAATTACAATGTTTAAATATTTTTTTGGTTAAATTGAAAGTTAAAGAAAAACCAGTGTCATATGTACGTAGAAAAGTATTTTGTATTAAAATTATGTAATATAAATATTGATCAGTTAAAATAAGAATAATGATGATGTGATGTCACAAATTATGCCCATGGTCCTGTTACTGCACTATAAAGTTAATAGGTACATGTATTCAGTTAGTTATGTGTTTGGGTATCTGACTTTGTTTTTCTTTGAAGAGGCCAAATGATCAAAGCCATTGGTGCTACTTCAGTTCAGAAAAGTTACAGATCACATGACAATCCTTGTAATTATAAAACTGTAACCTAGCGAGATACCCATATTGTACTGTAGATAAAAGGTCAGACCTCTACTTGTAGAAAGTCTGTTGTACTAAATTGGAGAGGTATATGACTCCATATAGGCTTTGTAATGCAGCATTATCTTTTCTAGGAGCAGTGCATCTGTAACCATTCCACCATTTGTGTTTATGTCCTTTCATTTTTGGATATAGCGCCATCCATTACTTCCTGAAAACGGATCTAAAGACATGTTTTAGCAGAATGAGCTCAGAATGCAGTCTGATGATGTTCTATTTGGTGATTAGTTTTACCACATAAATAGGCTGTTCTGTGGGGGAAGAAAGACCACAGAATGCAATTCTTAACAATATTTAGATTAACCCTTTCCCTCATAGAGGACACCATCAAAAGACCTATGCGAACAGCATAAAACCAGATCAGCCTGCGAGTAACTCGCAGGCTGATCAGGTTTTATGCTGTTCGCTGCTCCTCAGTGGTCTGGAAATGAGGATTTTGTAATTAAATTTGATAAGGTTTAACTGTGGTCTTCTGCAGATCAGGCTTTATGTGGTACCTTTTGAGTGCGTCAAAATGAGTCTATATGAGGGAAAGGGTTTAAGGTCCATTATTCAGACAGAAAAGCAAAATTTGTGTTACAGTTTTGTTAAGAGATGCAACCTCTACATACTTGTTGACAACAACATTACTACATGTACAATGCATATACTGTAGAATCATTAATTTTCATGGGGAACTATTTTTCGTTGATTTCGTGGATGACTTAATCCACGAATATTAATCCCCACGAAAACTTTATTTCATAGTCCTCATGTTTTCTAGAACATGGTTCCACGAATATATGTACCCACGAAATTGTTTTACCTTGTAATCACAGATTCCACGAAATTTAATGTCAACGAAAATAAATGATTTTACAGTATAGGTAAGAATCATTTACTAAAAATTGTTCAATTGTTTACAAAAAAAAAACCTGGATTGTATATTCTGTACATCTTCATCATTTTTTTAAGTTTTCCATAGACCTTATGCATGTCTCTGTTAAAAAATCTAGAGTGCAATTTATGATGTAGCAGACAAACAAATTGTGATATGGCGAAGATTTTTCAAATTCATATTATTTTCAGTTATGGACCATCTTCGGGAATATATGTACTGGTACTCGCCAATACAAAGTGTAAACAATGAGAGTATTTTGACATCCATCCAAATTACTAAATGGCATTATTTCAGTGCGTTTATTATTTTACAGCAGATATTCTCACATTAAGTCTACACTATGTCAATGTTATTTTATCTTTTCTTTTTCATGAAAATTGTATCATAACAAAAATATAATGGGCCTTTAATAGATTTGGATTGGGTTGAATCAAAGGTCAGAAGAATTCAATGTGAATGTGTTTGGCTTACTGGTATATCTAAAACAAAGAGGTTACAATTTGAGCAGGAAGCCAAGGAGTTTGTATCTTTAGATCTTTGAGCTAATCCAAGGATTGATTTTTTTTTTCACTATAAAGAACTTGAAATGTAAGAAACCCTCTTTATTAATTTAACTTTTTTATGCAGTTATTGTTCATTTAGAATGATCCTGTTTTGGCACCAATGTGACGTTTAAGTAAATCTAAACTTGTTTGATATGATTTTGTTAATTGAGAGAATATGAATACTGAAATATGAGGTAATACAAGACAAGTTTTTCATTATTTTATTTTTCTTAGTAACATTTACAAGGTGTTTCAGGATAAAAAGGTATTATACTGGTAGCATGGGTCAGTTTTCTAGTTAAGAGTCGAATGATGTGGATGGAAAATATAAAGCAAGGAGTAGTCTGGATCAGCTGATTGATTTGCAGTTGCAGGTATGGGATGTGCTCAAAAAACACCTTAAGCTAATGCTTGAATTTACAAAGACTTCATATGATTTAATATGAATTTCTTAAACCAAACAGTCATTGTATAAGATAAAGCAAACAAATATTCACCAAAAAAAAAAAAAACCCTCTTATCAAAATCAAGAGATTGTAAAGAAAAAGGTAATTTATGATTTTTCATGAAAATTTAAACTGAAGATGCCTTGTAAATATGCACTCAATAGAATGGTTGCATTTGTCATTTGATTTCCCCTTCATGAAGTAATGGATAAATATTTCATCATCATCATCATAGTTATTATATATATATTTCTTATGTAACCCTGCTTAAACACCTTTATATTTAACTTGTTGTATGTCCCATCCCTCAGTTTTGAAAGTTAAGTCAGTGTAGCTTCACTTACGAATGCAAGTTTGTCTCTTGGGTTTGGGAAAGGTTATAGACCAGGTGCTGTTTTTGTATGTTTTTCAGTTGCTTCCACATTGCATGAATTAAAAGTGCGTTTTGCTGGAGTTTTCTATTCCCCCTTTTTTTTGTAAGCCTTTTTTATCCAAACAAATAAACATATTTGTATTTGTAAATTGTATTTGTACAGCAAATGAATATTGTTGATGAATATTGTTGAAGGTATCAAAAACTGAAAGTTGATTTTTTTTAAAATTCAAATTGTAGTTTTTCCTGTACAAAATTTGCGTAATATCTGTTATTCTATATACACAGAACCATTGTCTATGAAAAAGTGATTGTCTTTAATACAAGATGCAATTTTGCATTATTTTCTTATCAATATTCTATAGATTCTCCAAACAGGGTAACAGTGACATACATATAATATTGAATAATGTCCCAACTTTTTTTTTTTTTTTCTTTAAAAGGAAAATAACATAGGAGCTTTGTTGAAAACAGGGTACATGTAGTATGTTGCATACTTTTCAAAAACAGTGCCTGTACAGTACTAATGCCTCTTTCTTGATTTGACATCTTTCTGACAAAGAGTTTGTTTCTTATTTTTTCTTTTTCTTTTTTCAAAAATGTATTGTTTTGTATGTCAAATGTTTATAGTATGGATTCATTTAAACATTCAAAACAAAAGTGAAAGTGTAAATTATGTTTTTTGTGGAATTACTTTAGTAAGTAAAGAATTGGATCGAAGAATGTGTTTTTATAATATCATTATATTTCTGAAATTGAAACAAATTTTTATTAAATGGAATTTACAAAGATAACTATGTTTCCAATTTAAATATTAAAATACTCACATAGTTTTTAGCTAGTTTTGTTTATTTGAAGATTAGCAGTATATTTGTCAACATTTTTTATTAGACTTTTTTTTTCAATTTCTTTTGTTGTTGTTATTGTTGTCTCATATGTTTTTATTGATAACACATTACCCGAAGCGTCTATATATCTTGTCAAATGTTGTAAACCTACGTGAATAGTATCTGAAAATCATTTTTTATAATCTCTAGTAATCCCTTTGATACAACATTTCCCCATGTTGGCTTCTACTTTGTGGGTATAAATTGATTGTCTTTTGTACTTTTTGAAATGTGTAAAGGTTGGATTTTTCTTTCATATTGTATGGTTTAATTTTTCATTGTTAGATGTTTAAAACACAAACCACTGAATTATGTAGATGGTTATTATCACAATCTATTTATATGTGTTCAATATAAATCATATTTAATGTGACCCTACAAGTTGCTCGGAGCACATAGCTTTATATAAAAGAGTATTTTTGTCAGGTGATATACATTGTAATATTTGGAGACTACTATGATAAGAAAGACAATATGCAAAATGTAACATTTTTTTCTGTTTGTTACAGCTGCTGACTTCGTATTTAAGGCTTTTATTTTTTTCCAGGCCACTTTCAACATCTGAGATTAATATCTTTAATCATAAGTTTCAGCTGGTAGCTTTCATATTTTTCTTATTGGCTTCCCATTATCGTAACGTTGATGTATTTTGAATATTACTTAAGGTGATTTAGTCTTTTAAATGTGAAATAGCCAATCACATTTAAAATTTATTAAGAGGTTTTTTTTTGGCTTTCTTAAGGTATTCATCCAGAGGCTTTCATATCATTTTGATTTTATACACCATTGTTGTTGCATAAACTAATATTAGTTTCGAAACCACTTCTCAATCTCATTTGCGCCCTATTTCTTTAAAAAAAAATTTGCTGATTTTTTTTTTATTTGTACTTCCTTTCACTAAAAGAAAACACATTCTCTCGCCAACATTAGTTTACTAATTAAGGCTTTAGAAAGACTTATGAAACTAGTGGGGTTAGTGCTTCCAACTTAAATTTTTCAAACATGCCAGGATTCTGACCGTTATTTATTGAAAATTGTCTTTATTTTCTTAAGAAATTATGACATGGTTTGAAAAAAAAAATCTGAAAATTAAGTTAAATTTAGAAAACATAAGAATGTTCTCTTGTTTAATGGACTTTGTGTTAAGAAAGGTAAATGTATATATAGGTTATAAACTAATAAATACACGAAAAGTCGCAGTTGTGTTATAGTATGTTTTCCACACGCAAGGATAGATGTCACAACATTAAGTTTTTGTCTCCAGAAAATTTTTCAGAATATATTTGTTCTTTTCGGATTGTATTCGGAAGTTACATGGGAATTCCCAAGCAATGTCTTCCGGTATATATTCGTCCTTCATGACGTCATCCCAGAGGCGCACGGCAATCTGGTCGCCTCCCATAAGAAGGCCTCGTTCCACTGCCTTGTCACAATTTGTCCTGCTAGCAAACGTCACAATCCAACGATCCTCTGTTTCCGCCTCCGGCATGCGCACTGATATTGGATCGAACTGGAGAGTTTGGACCTTTACAGGGAAAAAAGAAAAATGAAAATGTTAATTTCTGAATATAAAAAATAGATGCGTATCGATAATATTACACGGGGAACAAAGAACATCATGTGATAAATTTCTGCATTTGGACACACGCCAGTAAAGAAATCCTGTATTTTTTTTTTTTCAGTATTGTACAATTTACAAGCCCCATGTTAAACCTATGATGAGGACAAAAAATGTGTTAAAAGGTACCGAATGAAAATCTGAATACACAGGTAAAGCATGTTATCTATTGTCGTTTGTAAAAAAAAAAAGTTTAAATGTCCTCGGATTCTGAAAAATAAACCGGTCTGTACAATACGGAACTCACTCAGCTTGGAAAATCATCTTGTCCAATATGCTTTTCCAAGCTATGTACTCGTTCAAATATATATCCGCATTGTACATCACAATGTTAACTTTATAACCTAATGATAATAATTCTATATTAATAGCTTCTTATAATTCCCTGATTAATGGTCCCACCACTTAGCAACTTCCCTGGTCTAGGTCCCACCCTTACCCTGATCAAGTTCACATCCTTTTGCAACTACCCTGGTCAAGCAACCTCCCTAATCAAGGTTCCACCCCTAACAACCTCCCTGAAATCGGTTCAGCTAAAGCTTATATACATGTACCTTGCAGTTTAGTTGAAGCTCAACAAGTGACTTGACGTCACCGTGCGAGAATTTGCTGCCGTCCTTCAGACCGAAGCAGATGGAAGTCGGCATGTATTTCGGCCTTCCCCGTCGGAACGGGATGATCGGCAAGTTCCGGCTGTCCCACTTGACACAGTCTTTAATTTGCTCCAGCAATGTTTTCTGTTTCTGGGGCTTAGCTCTAGTTTAAAAAGTAATTTAAAAAAATTATTTAAACATGTATACATCTGTAGAAATGAAAACAGCTTTTAGATATCTGTAAAATGATGCTTATTTCTCTAACAGTCTATATAACATACATGTGTATCTACAATCAATAATTTAATATAAAAATATAATCATGTATGTTATATTTTCAATAAGTACAGATATATTTAGCTGTGAAAAAATGACTAGATTGAACTTTACGGGTACGGGTTAAAAATAGACTTGCGCGTGTGTTTTTTATATATCTTCCACGTACCGGCCATATTCAATTATCCAAAGAGAGTTAAAATTTACCGATGTATAGTTAATTTGCCCAACAAAACTTTTTGAATGGTACGTGACATTTCGATATTTTATAGGGCTGTCCCAAATATGAATGATTTGCAATTTATTCTACGTAATCACTCATACCTTTTCCGCATTGATTCTCCAGTGACAGGTTGTTTCGGTAGGAACCCCTGACTTTTGAATGGGACAGTCTTCGGTGTTGGTACAGCCGAGACGTCCAAGGTCTGAATGCTCAGTTTAGAAGCTCCCCCTGCTTGGGCCATCGGCTCCGACTTGCATTTATGAGGCGAGCTGAGTGGGCTTTTCCCATTTTTGATTCTGACCAGTGCGCCACTGGGTGTGTATATTGTTTGGCGCCTAAAACCAAGTTCCTCCAGACGTCTGTATGTCGAAGTGTCAAGATCATCCGTATCCGGTGGTATTGTGAGTGCCGAGATGGGCGGCGCTTTTCCATGAATTTCCGTCCGTGGATTTACTGCGTACGTTGAATTGTCGATCAAACTGACCACCGGAGTTGTAAAATGCCGGGTGTGTTCTGAGCCTTGCCGCTGAATATCAGATTCATTGACTAAATCGGTCTCATTATCATCAAGACTGTCCTTTGTGAACTCCTCGTCACTACTGACGTCTTCTAGATAATCTCCACTGTCGTGAGACACATTTTCGATTCGTTTAATATGGTCATATCGCCGTTTTTTGGAAACGGAATAAATTTGCCATCGATATGTTTTTGTTTTATCGTCATAAGCAAAAACTCCATCGAAGCCGTCGACATTTTGGTCAGGAGTGGCGGTCACACTTAAATCGAATTTGACCACCTCGCAATTTCCTTTTGCAGTTTGTTTTGAATATTTGACGGAACAGTCGTTATACCGACCTCTATATCCAAGTATGGGGGCCATTCGGTTGTGCACTGTGAGTTTATAGGGAGGATCGCTTCCTCTTAAAATCATAGCTTGGCTTGATGTCGGCATTTTTTTCTTTGTCAATTTTCCCCTTTAAGCAGCCATATTGTTTTGACGTCGCCCCAGTGATTCCCGGAAATGACGTTGTCTCGCGTTGCAATGGCGCCACGAACTATTCAAATAAAGAGAAAAGAAAATTAAAAAAAGAAGAAAAGATTTTCAACAATTATATTACTTTGCGTTTATTCGTTGTGAAAAAAAAAAGATTCAAATTTCCCCAACATGATAGAGTGCTTTAATTATGTCACAGTTAACAATTTATTTTCGTCAACATTTAATTTCGCTGATTTCGTGGGAATCTTTATTTGTAGATTCGTGTCATAGAAAACATGATGTCTATATGAATAACGGTTTTCATGGGTATTAATTTTCACGAATTAACCCCTTCACGACATCAGCGAAAATAAGTGTCCCGCAAAAAAATAACTATTTCACAATATGGTACATATTTATTTCATGCTAAATGATGAAATACTGTGTTCTATCGGTGAGATAAAATCCATATCTCATGATGTGAGTGATAAAGATTTGCCAGGACTATTTTTTACGAGCTGCGCGCCCGTGAAAATATGAAATTTATCACTTCACGATGAGATATATTCCATATTCATTCAAAACAATCAAATATCCTATATATTTATTAGTTTTACTTAACATTCCAGTTTTACATACTTAAAAATGAAAACGTACATATTCACACTAGCAAAACACACTGAACGCGCTGCTGTGGATTTGTTCGGTTTCAGTAGGGAGAAATGCTAATCTTTATTGAATATCGATAACCAAACCGCCAATTAACGAGTGGGGGGAGCATCAATGCAAACATGTTTTGTTTTAGTTTAAACATGTTCGGTGAATCAAACACATAGCAAATTACAATGTAGCAATAGGTACCACTTGAAAGAGGTTATTTAAATCTCATTCGTATTGGTGGATTTTAGAATGCATATTGTCTTAGCTCCAAAAATTGAATCTCCAGGACTATAGCCAAGCATCATTTCGCAAAAACTGAAAGAAACATGTTGCTAGTTTTCTGTTGTTTCAAGTTTGAGTAACACAAGCCTAACTTTCCTAATGTTCTAATATGTTCTAAGAAAATTGTAGAGCAAAAAAAAGAGAGAGAGATAAAATCGTGTACATTCAGTATAAGTTGAATGCTCAATTGTGCTGTGAATATATATCTGTACTACCTCTCAAAACAAAACCTGGTGGTATTACATGTATTAACTTTTTTTTTTTCATCAAAAGTAGGTCAAAGATTAGGGTCATAAGGTCAAATGCATAATGTATAGGTCCACCCACTTAAGCCTCTGTCCAAATATTGAAGTAATCCAAAAAAGGACAAAAAAAAGTTATAGTAGATTAAAAAAAAAAAAAAAGAGTCATCCTGAGCGGATGCCCAAAGCCCGCCTCCCGACGACGCCCGCCCGGACATCATCAATATAAAGGGCGTAACTCTTTGTTGAAAATGAATCGTTCGGGTAAGTACAAAGTATTACTGTTTTAATAACAATGTAAGACTGCAAGTAGTAAAATAAAGTTTAACAGAAATTCAGCGATGACTACTGTAAACCATTACTTTTCGTTGACATTAAAATTCGTTAATTATGCAACTAAAAGAATTTCGTCGGTACATTTATTCGTGGATCTATGTTCTAGAACACGTGAGGTCTATGTAAGAGACAAGTTTTCATAGGGATTGATATTCGTGGATAAAACCCTCCACAAATTCGACGAAAATTAGTGACCCGCGTGGATTAATGATTTCACAACATATAGGTGCATATCGTACACTTTAGCTCATGAAAATTCATGAACAAATAATGACTTGATGAATATTACTTCATTGTCCTTAAAATGGTACGTGTGAGGATGACGCAATTGTTTTTTCTTTGCAATATATAAGCAAGCAGAGGAGACCCTGATCAGAAAGCTCCTAGAATATTTTGTTTGATCTGAGTCTGCTCTTATTCCCAAGGCGTTAAAACGGGTCTGTATATGAGGTAAATGAGTCATTTTGTAAAGACAATGATAGTAAAGGCCATTCACCTCTCTGTTATTACATTAATTAATTGTACACCATGACTGACCGCATTTGTACTTCGGTTCAATAACTGAAACCTTTCAAACTCTCGTATTTGCTGATTAAGTGAGTTACTTTCAACCGGAAGTACCATCCATTATTTTTTATACGGAGGAGGAAGTGAAAGCTCCATTTCCCTTTGAACACAGCGATAAAACAAATCTAACGGATGATAGACTTGTGGATTTATTACTTACGGTAGTTGTTACTGTTGTGCGCCAGTCCCGTTTATCATTATCAGTTTATAGATATTAAGATTAGGTACTGGCAAAGGTAAAGAGAATATTTATTTCTATAAAAGCAATGGCTGTTTGAATTATTTAGTCATATCATTCTTGTCTAGAAATGGTGATTCATTTCTACAGATATGATAAATTGGAAAGTACACGTGCACCGAGTTTGTCAATCAAATAGAATATACAAGCTGGAAATACTTGCATTTTAACCATTTATTTAGTGACGCAGAAAAAAACAATCATTCTCTCAGCAATACAAGCTTACGTGAAAATTAAATTACATCTTTAAAATAGAAATTTATATGAACAATGTAAGTTAGAAAAACAGTTTAAGTACATGACTTTGGATTCGAAGGTTGTGCGTAAAAAAAAAACAAGAAAAAAAAAATTATGGCCTTCTAATGCCTTATATGCAATTTCAACACAGGGTTTGTCAAGATGAATTAATTAAGTTGTTAAAGCGTGTTTCCCAGACGACCTAAAAATGGAAACAATTATATACGTGTACGTGTACATTTAGTTACATTTCCGCCAACTTTAAATCGCCAGGTTTCAAAAGCTAGAGACGCGAAAATATCTATTTACACACTTTCAAGCTCATTTAATGAATTGAACAACAATGGAAAACGCATATTTTAAGTTAAAACAAGAGAGCCAAAATGACCCTATGTCGCTCACCTTAGTAAGATTGCTGTGTTAGGCATGATAATAAAAAAACGTGGCATCTAAAGTGTCTGCAATGTTTTTCTAACATTTGACTAAGTGACCTAGATTTTGATCCTACCTAAAATTGCACATATCTAGGACATCATTTGATCAAGTTTTATGAAGATTGAGCCAAAAATGTAACATCTACAGTGTTCATAAGCTCTTTATAAGATTTTTACCTGGTGACCTACTTTTTGACCCAACACGGCCCAGTTTTGAACTCATCCAATATTTTATGAAGGCAAACATTCTGACCAAGCAAGGCCGAATATGTGGCCTCTGCTTTTCTTAGATTTGTCCAGGTGACCCTCTTTTTTTTTACCCCAAGTGACCCATAATCAAACTCATGCATAATTTGACGTAGACAAACTTTCAGACCAAAGTCCATGAAGACTGAGCGAAGTATGTGGCCTCTAGAGTGTTCACAAGATTACTTTTATATTTACCCTGATGACCTATTTTTTGACCCCATGTGCCTCAGTTTTGAACTCATCTGAGGTTTCATGTTACCAAATATTCTGACCAAATTACATTGAGGTAGGGCCAAATATGTGAACTCTAGAGTGTTCACATGGCTTTCTAAAACTTGTCCTGGTGACTTACTCCATTTTCGAACCATGCAAAATTTTATGTAAGCAAATATTCTGACAAAATACCATGAAAATTGAGCCAAAAATGTGGCATCTAGAGTGTTCAAAAGATTATTCTAAGATTTGCCATGGTGACCTACTTTCTGACCCCATGTCACCTTGTTTTGAACTCATCCGAGATTTCATGTAAACAAACATTCTGACCAAGTTCTATGAAATTGTATGAAAATTGGGCTAAAACTGTGGCCTCTAGAGTGTTCACAAGCAAATGTTGACGACGGACGACAGACAAAAGTCGGTCACAAAAGCTCATTCTGAGCACAAGTGCTCAGGTGAGCTAAAAAATAAACATCTAATATTTGTTAGCTATTGATTATTGAGATAAAGCACAAACAAATAAATGAAATTTTAACAGTAACGCGCTCTCAAATTTCGCCGATATTTCGCAGTGGACCATGAAATGGCCCCAAACATGACGTTGGAGGATAAACAGTTCCATGGTTACGGAGAAACCTTGTCTTTCCCAGCCAGACCGATATTGGCTGAATGTTGGAATATCGGCAGCCCGGAGCGGTGTTAGTCCCCAGTGGAAAATCTTTCTGCTGATGAAGTCCGTTGTACATGGACGAAAGCTCCAGGTTAGCTTTAATTGTATCATTTTGTGTATGAAATTAAAAAAAAAGTTTAGATTTTGTTCATGATGAATTAAAACACAGATAAATTTTCATTAAACACACACACGCGCGCGCGCGCACTCACACACACACCATTTTGTTGTATACGTGTTTATCAATGAGAAAGAGGGTGGGGGGGGGGATAGAGAAGGTCCACCTTAATTATAGCTATATTTGAATAAATATGTAGAACATAATTATATAGGTGGCACACCAGTCAGCAAGAAATGGGCGTGTCTCAGTTTCGATGGGCGTGTCTCAGTTTCGACGCACGAGGAGTTCGAGCACAACCACGCAGTGCCCAAACTATGTCAGTCATTGGAAGTGTGGGAAAACCTCTCGTGATCATTTCACCGATTTTTGCAGTAAAAATATCGGCTAGAGCTTGAAAACATCGCAATAGAACAGACACTGCAAACATAACGAAAAAAAAAAGTAATTTTGCCCCTATAGGATTGAAATTTCAAGATAATATTGTTTATAAACAAATATTTCTTGGTAAATAATGATATATAAATATGACTGTGTAGGTGGATGGTGGTGTATTCAGCCCATCAAATGACACTTGAATAGAGAGAGATAGAGAGATAGACAGTATTTCAGTCATTCGGAGACGATGTCTACTTGAGACAGATATAGTGCTGCCACACTGCAGTTTCACGCCGTAGACATGTGACATGGTACTACACCCAGTCACATTATCCTGACACCGGGCCAACCAGTCCTGCAACTACCCTTATATGCTGAGCGCTAAGCAAGGGATTATAACAGTACATGTACCATTTTTTACAACTTTGGTATGTCGCGGACGGGGATCTAGCCCACGACCTGCCGCTCCCGAGACTGAGCTAGAGAGAGAGAGAGAGAGACTATCTGTGCTTAACCATATGCGAACTAAGTATACAACTGTCATACTTTTGGAACATGTTTGCCACCTTTTTTAATAACTAATTTCAACATTATGACTACTTTAGAAATGTGTTTGGATTCTCAAAAAATATTATAAATGGCAGAAAATTGATATAGGTGATTTTGCTTCAGGTTTATGAATTCAACCAAATATTTCCGAAATCTATTTTAACTGTTCATTCCTTTACCTGTATTTAACTCTGCATTTATAATTTATAGTGTTTTCGTTTTTTTGCTCATAACGACCCCCCCCCCCCCCCTGTATGAAATGTGATTACAAGTGTTATAAATGTTTAGAACTCATCCCTTAACTTAAGATATCTCGTGCCGAATACGTCATAAGCGTACATTTTAATTTAATGATGCAAATATGCGTATCCATTTTATATAGAGTTATGTAATGTCGTGGAATCATTAATTTTCACTAATTTTCGTTGATTTCACGGAGGGTTTTACCAACGAATATTAATCCCCATGGAAACCGTTCATTTCACAAACTTTAAGTTTACATGAACATGAATCCACGGATAAATACACCAATAATTTTCCCTCACATAAGAAGCGAAGTTCAGTGTCAACGAAAATTAATGATTGTTCAGTATGTGTTAACGAAAATATTTCTAGTGTGTTTTCCGTGCATAAATAACGAAGAAAAAAACAGAATGAGTCATGAGACTGCAATGTTGGAACAGTAAATTCGTCCCCTCCGCTCCAGCACGAGTTCTTTTTTTAGCAACATACCGATGTTACCGCGCCAAAACGCACGTGTCACCTAAAGATATGAATTCCTTTCAGAATAGACACTAAACATTATCAATCTCTCTGAAGTGTTATGTAACTTTGGTAGGTAAAATTACCTGTTGCTCTCAAACCATTTTTCTTATTTAATATGTCTCTTTTATTGTTGTTGTATTGATTTACCAGCGGTTGTTATTTTAGTGTTTAAGTCTAAAAAATATGTGTTTCAGGTAACCCGACCCTACCTAACGAAAATCCGCCGACCCTCAAGTTTTAATTTTGGGCCATTTTGGGACCGCGGTTTTACGTCATTCATTCAATGTCATGACTGGACTTTAAAAAAAAATCAACCCCTACCCTACCTAACTTTTTTGAGACCGTCGTCCTAATTTTTAGCCTTACCATCGCTGCACAGTATTTTAAGTCATAGCGACGAACAGCTTATAACAGGTGCAACGACGCACCCGGATAGAACCACGAGTGACCCTGTCGGGACTCGAACCCCCAGCAATGAGGGTTGGGTCATGTGGGTGATGGAGGCAACCGTGCCTTTCTTGGGCGAATATGATGCTTTACAGCATGAAGTGAAATGATCAAGTACTATATATTCAAACAGAGTAAATGTATGCAAGCCTTTCTTGAGCGGTCAGTCAAGGAAACAATTGAAAGTGACCGTTTAACAGATGTTAAACTTTCTAAATCTATAAACGATCACATAAGAGAATTGTGTGGATTATCTGAACAATGAATGGGCAACTATTAATGCCACACCCTTCATTTTCCTTCAATAATTACTATTTGAAAAAAAAAATCAATACACACCTCGAAAACTGCATATGCTTATTGAAAACAACTGACTATTGCAATAACATCGCTTTATTTGGTCGTGTTTCAAAATTCAGCTAATAACTCTAGAGGAGTTAGGTCCATATCCAAACTGCATGTAGAATTTTACACATAGTGGTATTGATATTGCTGAAGTTTGAATGTTTTCACTTCAACCCCTTGCCTAATGAATACCCGTGTGCAATTCCATTACTTGATGACTTCTAACTTACTGAACTTAAATGGTATATGAAACAATGGGTTCTTTGCCGTGCAGTCTGTGTAGAATCTGACGGCTACATTTTTGAATGAGCAAACAGAGAAGACCCCGATCAGACAGCTCCTACAAGGATCTGGGTCTCCTCCATTTGTCAAGGCGTCAAAACAGGTCTTTATGACGAAACGAGCTAATAACACACTAACTGGATATTGCAATAGCAATTACGTGGCTGAGCAATGTCGTCTGCATCTATACCGAATACAATCAAATCAATTGACTGAATCACTGGGATCTCTTATAACCTTCCACTATCTTGCAACATTCACCAGACTCAACAACAATGAATGATTTGGCACAAGGGGCCTCAATTTCCCTTTTTAAAGTCACGTTAATGAGTCATCTGATTCGGTCGACTCTAACAATTCACAAAAATGGAATGAGATAACGGAAAATGACCTACATATCACTGTAGGATACCCTCACGTAAACGAATAAAATCTATAAAGCAACGAAATTCAATTTGGTGAATGTTTGTCGCAGACGACTGACTAGCACTGACGCTGAATTTTTATGTGGGACTGTTTTTGACCATGATCAACACGTGGAGAAAATCAGCTAGTTATTGTGAAGTCGATGGACATGCGCTCCTGGATCTCACTGTCCGACACCATCTAAAATGAAAAATGAAAAATAGAATATATACATGTTTATCCATCAAGATAATGGACTGTTATATCAGTGACCTTTACTGACTCTGATACTACATTTTGTTGCTTAGGTACATATTGTGTTAAGGCAAATCCTTATATACATCTATTCGTCGGCACATGTTCTAGTTCATGTTCGAGGACTACCAAATGAACACTTTTCGTGGAAATTAATATTCGTGGATAAAACCATCCAAAACGTCCGTGAAAAGAATTTCCCCGAGAAATTACTGATTCATAGAATATCTGTATCAAATATAAGACAGGAACATGAAATAATCATTCCACAGACATAATAACCTGACGCTCTGTCTACTTAGTACTAAGTATTATGGTAGGAATTCGAACCAGGTTGCTACCGGAACATACCGTATAACCTGGGTCATTACTGATAGGATTTTAAAAATCATGAAATATCATTTGCATTAGCAGGTTCCGGTGGCCGAATTGTAAGAGCATTAAAGAATCGGGAGGTCGTGGGATCGATCCCCAGCTGCGATATACCAAAGACATAAGAAAATTTCACTGGTGTAGCTCCTTTGCTTGGCGCAAAGCATATAGGTGTAGTTCCAGAACTGGTTGGCTCAATGTCGGGATAATGTGACTGGGTGTGGTATCATGCCACATGTCTATGGCGTGATACTGCAGTGTGACAGCACTATACCTGTTGTTGTTGTTGTATTGGGGTTTACCGTCGCTGCGATAGTATTTCAATCATATAGCGACGTCCAGCTAATTACAGGTGGAGGAAGACCCCGAGTACACAGAGGTACCTGGGTAGAACCACCGACCTACCGCAAGCCAGCTGGAAGGCTTCCTCACATGAAAAATCCGAAGTCCCTACCGGGATTCGAACCCACAGCGGTGAGGGGCTGAGAGATTTGTAGTCCACGACTGTAACCGCTCGGCCACGGCGGCCTCCACTATACCTGTTTCAAGTAGACGGTCTCCAAATGACTGAAATACTGTCGGTTGAACATTCATCAAACAAACCTGTAAGAACTCGTTCCTGCTAACTTCACCATTTTTATCCAGCTGTGGATGGCGCAATGCGTTGAAGACGAGCGCCAGTATGTGGTCGTCTGACACAGCGTGCGAGAAGAACAATTTGTAGAGCCGAAACATGGCGTCATGACCCAACATACGCTGCTTATCGACGTCGAACAGGTCAAACAAAACTAGATAAAATGGAGCAAAAATGCAGAAATATGAGCGGTGTGTCTGCGTGTTGATTAATTGGTGCTGTTTTTTAAGGTGTATATATTTAGTAACTGTAAATGAAATTTGGTACAGTCAACTCTCTTTACAACGGCGGTGTTTGTTTCAGCGAATTTTCCTGTTATAAAGAAATTGCCATTGTAAAGAAAAGAGACATAGATAGATTATGCACTTTAGTTTTCAAGACTACTGCTGTTATAAAGAGGGTGTTATAATGAATGCCGTTGTTAAAAGGTTTCACTATATCTATATTCAATATTGCTTATTTGTTTTTTCAAGTGTATTAAAATGAAATTGATGATCATCTTCCGTGGTTTTATTTTCGAAATAAATTAAATATAACATTATATACTATTTTCAATTACATATAAATCTAGTTTAAGCATGTATAAAGGATAGGAATAGGAATTCAATATGTAGTTTACTTATTTAAGAAGTTCACATATGGTTGCAATTGTTGTACCGGGTAGTGTGAAGATTTGTGTAAGGAATAGCATGGACTTAAAGATGTCAATACAGGAAACGCTGACAATACAGCCATTTTTAACTCTTAAAAATAATAATAATAAAAAAAATTCACATAAGTTCTTACATTCTTTCTTTTTCTGTGCCGACGTCCGTCGGCAGAACAAGGCGCATATACTGGCGAAGTTCCGTGGGAAAACCCTGTTCTCAGTTTTATCAGCGTAGAACTCTATGACGTCAGGGGCGAAGACGTTGGCGGTAAACTCGGGCATCATCTTGCAGTCTTTGATGGACATGCCGTCTTCACCAGAGGGGTCCATGGCCTGGTACCGCCGGGCAATTTGTTGGGCTTCCTCGTGAGTAACTAAAATATAATTTTTTTTTCGAAAAACATAATCTTTAATATAACAATTCAATCGTTATCATGTTTTAAGAATATGTATCATTTTCCTTCAGACGAATTTTATCTGGCCCAATAGCGTATACTTGTACGTAAATACGCAAGCAGCAAGCCAAAAACTGCAAAAATATGACAGTCAGCTTGAGGATGCCTTTGTAAAATCTCAGATTGTATTATATTTCATCTAACGTCTTCGTCAATGACCATTGACACTGGCAGCACAAGAAATCCTCTTTAACTCAAATTATAGCATTACCTACCCTGTGAAAAGAAAAAAGACCACATTGCAACAGTACAACTACTAATACATATGACGGTGCATTACCCTTAATTACCCTGTACAAATTCGTGTAAATTTCTTAAGCCATATAAGCGAATATTTGCAATAAATATATACATATTTACTCTTATTGTTGTATGTACAATTATATTATGCATTGGTGTTATCAAATGCTAAAAATAATGAACAAACCGAATAGGAAACATGCAAAACTTACAAGCATACTCTTCTCGACCATATGCAAGCTATGGCTGTACATATACCTGTATATCAACGTGGAAATAAACTATTTTAACTGTATAAGAAACTAGATCTATTTAGGTTTTCGTGGACTGCAACGCAGCCGCGAAAACCTACTGTTCTTCTTGTGTTTCTTTTTCCCTTTTTTTTTCCATTATTATTATTCTTTGCACTTTTTTTGTGGCCGCTGTTGCGACATGATTAGAAGTGCTACAAATATGAAAATTTCCATGCATACTCACATGTATCTGAAGTTGTGCACCACTAAGTTTGTTTTTCATTTTAGTACTAAGTTTTGCCGCTAGGTGGCGTTTAGCATCAAAACATATAATTGCCGATAACTCTGTCATTTGACATTTTATTTGTAATCAGTTTTTTGCATTCTGTTCTCTGTCAACTGCCCGTTAAAATATGATGAGTAGCAATATCCATATCTTTGAAACTTTTGAGCTAGAAGAGGTTGAATGTTTGAATCTTTGAAAAAATCTGGCAAATTAGGGTGTGTCCACGAAAAACATGCCCATTTTTGTTAGAGATTAGATACGCTCATTCTGTTTTTTGAAATTGATTCCGAAGATCTTTGCGCACAAAATATATGGGGTGGCGATTTCAGAAAATGCATAAAATGGCTTTCAATAAGCGGTCAAAGTGCACTAAAATATGGAGGAAACAAATTTTCGAGAATAGGCATTTTTTTAGTTTTTGGAGGATTCTGTCATTATTTTTGAAGCAATCTTTATGAAATTTTCACAGATTGTATTGTTTGTTGTTTCCAGGGACTTCACAGTTTCAAATTTTCAAAAAATGCAAAGGTCAAGGTCATATTGTGATTATTGGTTTTTTCTTTGACCTTAAATATCTCAAAATCTAAAATATTTTATCGAAAGAATATGGGTAAAATCAAAAGCCTCTAAAAAGTACTTTTTGAAGAATTTTAGTTTTTTCAGATCGGGATTGATTTGGTTGTTTGGTGGCAGTATGAAGTTTGGTCAAACTTTGAATTGATTTTAAAGCCTTTAAAGTTTAAATGTGTGATATATTTTGTCATCATTGGAAAAAAGAATGTCTTACCTCGTCAACAAAAAAAGAATTTTGAAAATCTGTCAAGAATTGATGAATTTATAGAGAATTTCAATACATGACCCAGAATAAAAACAGAGAAAATTTGACAGAAGTTACCTATGTTCTATAATTAGATGCAGCTCTGCTAGCTGGCTTGCAACAGGTCAATGTACAGTGTATGTGTAACTATGAGAGCAATGTGTCAACACTGGTCTGAATGACCTGTGTAAAAGCGCTCAAAGAATCATGGGTAAGAGAGAGAGAGGGAGAGAGAGGGGATGAATTGTGTCTTTATTCTACATGTATTATTATTCCTCCCACACACTCACTATTGAATTGGATAGCAAAACAACTAAGTACATGTACAAACATCCACCTTTTAAACAAGTTTTAGCTTACCAAAAGTTCCTTCTAGTGCATTACTGAACTTTGAGGCATAGAGTGAAAGCTGATATATGTTTAACCAAATGGCTTGTTACGTTACCAAAATTTTTGATAACAAATAAATTGTAAATCATTTATACTACTGAAAACTATTGTTCTTATAATAATAAGCAGGATTCCCAACTGTCTCACCTGATTTTTAACTGTTTAGTATAAAAAGTGGGACACTTTGGAAGACATTTTTGAGCGCACAGTGATGATCAACATTAATCAAATCGTTCAATGTGCCACACTTAGATCATATTGGCTCATTGCCAATATATGGATGCTTAAAGGCATCTCAAAACCCTTATATAAGTGACCCCCACCCCCCATTTATTCAATTCAATTCAATAGTTTATTTCCAAGATTTACATAGTAAATAACATTGGACAAAGCATATAGTAACAAAATATATTGGTTATGGCGGTTGTTTTCAATTAATTATGGTATTGAGTATAATAATATATATCATCAAGCAAAAATTCACCCACCCGCCGTTGTGTGGGCATCTGTTTTTGATTAGGCAGGCTGCCACAGTCTGTCACAGGTATTGTTCAAGAGTGCATATGTTGCTACATGGGGTTGTATGTAGTCATTCACAGTTTGTAAAAAAGTTGTGAACATACCAAATACCAGAAATGATCCTAAAAGTTCTCTATTATTCTTTTTTTTTTTTATTCGAGCAAATATAAATCTTCCTTTTCTTTCTTTCTTTCTCTGTTGATTTATTTTGTCTACTTTATTTTGTTCTTTCTTTCTTTCATTTTTTCATTTATTTTGTTCTTTCTTTCTTATTTTATTTAAGTTGTAAAATTATCATAAAAAGGGACATTAATTTTTTAAATAAGTTATGTATCACTCATTACTTTCATTCTCTCATTTCTTCCCTCAACACATGTTTACATGTCGGAAATCAACACAAATTTTATTACTTGTTTATTCAATAAGAGAAATTCTGTTGAATAAAATGTAACAAAATGTCTCTAGCAAAAGCAAATAAAAAACAAAAAGATCTTGCATTGTCAGAATTATGTCCTTCAGGCTCATTTTAATTACTACAAAAATGCGTATCTCTATATTTTCAATATCAAAACTTTAATTCTGAAATAAATGCCGTATGATCCTATAATCATGCAGTTACAAAATTGACTCCAAGTAATAAATGTAATAAAGAATAATTATGTAAGGGATCATAAACTAAACAACCCACATATTATCACTATCATTCATTATATGTTTGGGGCCTCCGTGGCCGAGAGGGTTAAGTCGCTGACTTTAACACTCACTCTGCCCCTCACCGCGTGGGTTTGAATCCCGGCAGGGTCATTCGGATTTTCATGTGAGGAAGCCTTCCAGCTGGCTTGCGGTAGGTCGGTGGTTCTACCCGGATGTCTCCGTGCATTCGTGTCCTTCCTCCACCTGTAATTAGCTGGACGTCGCTATATGACTGAAATACTGTCGAAGCGACGGTAAACTCAAATAGTCAAGTCATTATATGTTTATTGCTTTGTGTAAAACTAGCCTACTATCTCACTTCCATTGTAGCAGATAATTTAGTTATGCATCAACCCATCAGAGGTTTTACCGTAACATATAGGTACTATATTGGCTAAAGACTCCCTGCAGTGATGACCAGCAATTAGCAGGTCTGATCACAGCAGATGGGGGCCTGGCTCAGTGGGACATCACATTCCTTTCGATATGCCTTTAAGTTTTGGTCACATATAAAGCATTTTGCATTTAGTTGTTTTTCTGGTATTTTAACTTGGCTGATCAGGTTTGAAACTGTTGATCATCACGAAAACCGTTGCATTTGCAGTATGCAAATCTAGTTTGAATTATTCCTTGTATATTTAGTGTATCAAAAGTCTATATTATGCATACATGTATATCAATGCATTAACATCCAGTCACTTCTAAGCAAACTGTAGCTAGGTCCTTACATGGTGTGTTCTTTTTCAGGGTGTTGACAAGGTTTGGATCCTGGGGTCCCTGCTGAGTGGACTGTTCATTACCCTGGATCAAGATAAAAAAAAAACATGTATACATCGAACTGACCAAGACATAGAATGGATATCTATAGCCATTCAATAAGATGTCCATCAAGCTGTCCGTCTGTCTATCTGCATGTATATAGGCTAATGTCTATCTATCATGCTAATTGTCATTTCAATAAACATAATATGCATATACATGTATTTCTGTATTTCTTTGCATTGGGTGAATCTGACAGAAGTACATGTATACGATGTCGATAAGCACTGTGGAAAAAATCCAGTTTGTATTACATGTACTGTATTTCCAACACTCTAATCACTCCGCTAGAAGCAATATGCTATTGATATTGGTATACAGGTATGTAGACAATGCAGTAGGCCAATCCAAATACTTAACAACAATGTGAGGCATAAGCAATTTGTATAAAAATAAAAACACTTTTGACAGACACATTTTATATAAACAATATGTTATTACATATTTGAATTTTAATAATAAACAACATACCATATTCTACTACACATACATGTCTGGTATCTATCCAAGTTGTTTACATAGGCGGTTTATGTTTTCATTTGTTTAAAGATCATTAAAGGGAAGTCACTGTGATTTATCATGCTTGATCAATATGCATGGTTGTTACTTCTCTTATATGGTAACTGTGTATTCATAGTTTCCGTGTGATGTCATAGGCACTGATAAGACACTTTTTGGCAGCCATCCTTAGGGGCATAAGTTAATGCAGGCCAAAAGTTGAGAATACTTACTGGTTTTAAATCACCACAGTCTTATTATTTTCCAGTCTATATCATACTAAAATTTATGTCAAATTTAAAAGCATTATAATTAATCATTTTAAATATGAAAATAATATTTTGATGAATTTAAGATAAAAACTTAATACCCAAAAAAGTTACACTGTTTATTTTGTTGAAGAATGAATCAATACTTTTTTCTTTACTTCGCATTTATTTTTGTGCTTATATATGCAGAATTATAAGAAATATTTCAAGAGCTTTTTAATGGTGTATACGTTTTGATTTTTGAAGCAGCAATAATGAAAATGTAGGAAAAAGAAATTTCTGCCTCTATGTATTTCATATAAAAATCCCTCGAATTTGCCATTCAAGATAGCCACCAAGATCAGGGATATTCACTGATGTGGAAACTTTGTTTATTTCATATTTGGTTGGAGCTTATTTATCATTTGAAATGATTTTTGCTGTTACGTACAGACACGCCTTAAATAGAAAATTGCATGATTTTATCATTATTTAATTTTTTTTCATTATCTTTATTGTATTTTTTATGATTATAATCTTGTCTTCTTAATCAGGATATCTTGTGGTATAGCCCTACCCGTTCTAATCAACGTACCGCTAGATACACATTTCTCGCCATAATTAGTTGGTACTGAAAGGAACGGTTGTCTCTTTCTTTCTTTTTTTCTTACCATAATAAAATGATTGCTTTTTTTTTTCTTGCAAATCTTTAAAAAAAATATTCGAGCGTACATTTTGAAACTTTGGAATTGCCTTGTATTACTGTGTTCGGTTCAGAAAGTTATAGTAGGCCTCTGAGTAGGTAGAAGATAACTTTTTGCACAGAAAACCACCAGTGCGTTCAGTTACGTGGAAAAACGTACGTACCGGAAAATTTTGAGAGTTCGCCTAACCTACCGCAGGACATATGTCTGATATGCAAAAAAACCCATATCCCAAATAATTCACTAAGTAAGTCATAAGAACCCGCACAGTAAGTTACAATGCACTAGCTAATGTACAGGTTCGCGTAGTTCTAAACATTTACTCAAACAAAGAATTATATTCTGTACATAATAAGCAAGATTTGTGATAAAATAAGATCTCAATCAAGTGTTTACGACGTGGAAACGATAGCTAGAGATCGGGCACAGATCGATATTCTTGCCTTCACCACAGACACATAAACTATTTAAATGACCTTAATGAACCTCTCCGTGTGCAAATAGGATAGAACAGGTTTGTTGGTTTAACGTCCTACCTTCAGCATGTCAGTATTTTGGGGATTTTTTTTTTTGTCTCCATGAGTCAGAAATAGTGCTGCCTCACTGCGATATCACGACGCTCACAAAATCCCACTATCCCATCACTGTGAAGCCAGTCTGTGTTAAGCGCTAAACGATTAAAAAAATAAAGACATGCCATTATCATTTGTATTAGCGGCTTTAATTGATATCCAAACCCATGGCCTCCTAATTACGGGGCGGACATGCAGTACAGTTCAACAGTCTTCGTGTATTTCGTGTATGTATGTTTGTTTGGCATTTGGCACATTATCCTGACACCGGGCCAACTAATCCTGGAACTAACCTTATATGCTGAGCGCCAAGCAGCAAGGGTTTTCACGATTTTGGTATGTCGCCGCCGGGAATCAAACCCACGACATCCTGTTCCCGAATCGGACTCCCTAACCACTCAAGAATGTGGGTAATTTAATTATCGTAATAAAAAAAAAATCTGCTAACATGGTCAATATATGTCAAAACCGTCGACTATGGACATTGATTGTATATCCGCCAATTAATAGACACCTGTAAGGTTTGTTTAGGCTAAACGATTTTGTGAACATGTTTAAGTTTATGTCTTTGTTTAAGTGAACTTTTCAACTGTATTATTTGAGGGAAATTTGTATTCTGGAGACATCCGGGTTGTTCTACAAGTGTTTATTTTGCGTAGATTTTATATCTGGTCTAAATGACCCAGTGTGACCCCATACTTATCATTCCAGCGCCACTTGTCCGGGTTAAATATACAACATAGTATACATGCTGGTGAATAGTAAATATAGTAAACATTGTAATATTTACAACCATATAGATTTACATCGAAATGGCTGAACTGTTACAAAACTGCGTATACATGATTTATATAAGGGGGGGGGGGGGTTAATAAATATAGTGCTACTGATGATGGAAATGCGGTCAAGGTCGTTATGTCTCGATATCTTAGATCGTGTGTCAAAGATCTTAACCCTGTTTTAAGTTAATAATTCATATTTAACAGTGAACCATTCATCTTTCTTGATATACTTCTATCTGTCGTTCGTTTTTAACGTTCCACCAACAGTTTGTCAGTCATTTTGAGCCATGACTACACGAGACAGAAATACATACGTGTGTAGTATTGTGTCATTGTGGTATCAAGCCGCATGCAAGAGATACTCGTTCTATCCTGACGTTTGGCACTACCCTTATTCGCCTATCGTCAAGCTGTAACAGTTTTTGTTGACGTCCCGCCAACAGTATTTCAGTCATATGGAGACCATGTCTATACTTGAGGCCACACCACATGTTCGCGCCGAAGACATGTGGCATGATACCACACCCGGTCACATTATTCTGACATCGGGTCAATCAGTCCTGGAACTATCCTTATATGATGAGCGCCAAGTACCATTTTAACAATATGGACTGTATACGTCGATGCTGTAGATCGAGCCTACATCTTCAAGACACTCAAACATTCAGCCACCGGGACTGGTTCCCGTTTCTTAAAACATACATCATTTTCATTACATGGGAAACGAAATGGCTATTTTGTTATTTAGTTTAGTCTTTCAGTCGGTCAAGGAAGCGTTAATATTTCTTCTACTTTTGAACGCCATTGCCTTGGGGGAAGAAATTAATTTATGTACACATACATTACATGTATATTAAATGGACGGATTTGTTTCAGTCAACACTGAACTTGGAGCAAGTCGATCTTTGTTTAGTGTTTACCATTTAATTTATAAATGGAATTTGTAAACAGGCTGTGCAGTTTCATCTCACAGTACCTCAGAGCAGTGGAGATAAGCAAAGGAAGGCAGTGGTTCTATACAGGGGGCAGTCGAAAAGTCAGTGTAGTATTATTTATTTTTGTATTAGAGACAAGGACATATCAGATTTACATTTTTCTCTGGGAAATATCATATCCAACCACAGACAGAGGGTGAGAAAAGATAAAAAAATAAGGGTTGAAATGTCAACAATTAATTAAGTTGAATGCTACCATTCCCTCGAAGAGAGAGAGAAAAAGAGAGAGATGTCTAAGCTTAAATATACACATTTATTTCGCCAATAAAGTCATTTATTCAAGACATACCCCGCTGAGAATGCGCGAGGTCAATAGGTCAAGGGTTTGTCCGATATCATGATTTAGCAGGTTTGTAAATTTATTTTTACCGACTGCACATGTGTATACAACTTTTTTTCTATCCATATATTATCAAACTTTAATCATGTGCATGTCCTTGCATCCGGTGACACTTACATCTGTTCTTACTGTATACATGTACTTGTATATCGTACTTTCAGTACGTACGGTGATGCATACATGTCTTCATGCAGTAAAATTGTTTCTCATATTTGAATTTCAATGCATCAGATAAAATCACATTCATTTGATGATATATATTTATCGAATGAATGAGAAAATAAGAAGACATTTTGAAATCCTTTGTTGAATGTAACAAAGAACAGTAATGTTACGTTGTTGTATGTCAAGCAGTCTCTGAATAATAAACCTGCGGTATTCATATAATAGCTGTATGAATACATTTCAGAACAAAGTAACTATCAAAAAATAAAATTTATATGAAGGTTGAATCATTAAATCTTTCATAAATTATAACAATTTCAACATGACATAAACATTCCTGTGTATCTACGGACTAGAACTTCCTCCTCTGCGTAATTTATCAAGCCGTACTTGTGCCGCAGTTTTTGCGTTTTTATGTTTTCGTGTTTATGTGTTTTTCGCACATATCGACTCTCGGGTCTTTAATGACATTCAAAAGTAAAAGTAAACATTCATGCTTCGAATGAACGTAGCCCGTGCAGTAGACATTTGTTATCATTTCTGAATAACAAATGATATCAACCGGAACAGGCACGTGACAACAAGAGAGATGTGAATTTCAAATTTCATAACTCTGTATACCATTTAAGCTCCGTCGAACGCGGGAATTACATGTCAGCAACCAGACGTGGCGTCCTCGCACCTGCTATGTATATCTTTGTCTTTGATAATATATTAGTAACTTTGTCTTTATGTTTCAACGTTATAAAATGCACTGGTATGAAAATTCTAGAATGCCGTCTGAATTGATGTGCAGGCCCGTGCTAATTTAGGGGGTCCGGGGCGTGTACCCGTCAAGGATGCGCGTAAGTGTGTTTTCCGGTGTATCTGAGTTCAATAAATTCACACGTTGTAAATGCATGTGTGTGCCTTTTGAAAATAACATTTAGCAGGCCCCGACCTAAAATGCAAATAGGGAGCTACGTACGTCATTGTTACTTAACCACTAGATCAGGTCTACTATCAATCATTCTACAAAAGTCATTCAGGAGAAACTTGAATAGTCAGCTTATTTTTATTTGATCAGTTATCGGATCGTATTCCGTATATCGCACTATCAAACCAATTTAAACACAACATATACGGTCTAGGCTTGCAAAGAACTCGGATATTTACCTAAACAATGATCATTTGCTTGAAACCCTGTTATATTATGTTCCTTAAGTTCTTCGATCTCAGGTAAGTCCATATGTATCTGAATGCCTGGATAGCTAAGTGGTAACGCACTTCGCTTCTCTCCTCGAGTCCCGGGTTCGGTCCCGGGTGACGTACGTGAGAGGGTACGGTGGTAGCCCGTCCAGACACGTGTTTTTCCCCGGGTGCTCCGGTTTCCTCCCACAATAATGACCACATTAAATTACGCTGTCATCCGAGCCATCGAGAATTTAAGTAGTAAGAACTTATTTCGTAATCTATGTAATATCAATAGAGTTTAATGTATCTCTGTTAAAAGAAAGCTTATGACATGAGGCAACATAGCAAACTCCTCGTACGATCATGCTTATAGCAGCTCGTTCAGATGATAGGTAGAAATAAAAAAAAATCTCCCCGGTGAAGTATTTGTTTCCTGACAAATAAACTCGGCTATTGAAGATAAAACGTCATTTTCGTAAACACACAACTTGGAAAAATCGGTAAAATATAGAATACGGTATCCCCAAAGCAGGTGTTTGGGGTGACACGTTCCACAGTATGGTGTCTTCTCCTGCTCAGGCTAGCGAATTCGTAAGTGTAATTTAAGTTTTAAGCCTATGAAGTGAGCGCATGCGAGAAGAGTGAATATGATCATGTTACATTACACGAAAGTAGGATTTCTAAATATAGGTTTTATAATTCTAAATAAAGATTCAATACCGTTCGTAACGCTATTGCTTGTGATGGAGCAACTACCCATTTTCTAAAATTACGGAATGTTGCATCTGTAGATGGGTATTGAAAGACGTAATACAACAAATATTTAACAAGAGGGTCATATGGCTCTTGATCGCTCACCAGAGTACATTAAGCTTATTCAAAATGATTGAAGCCTCTTGATTTTATTTGGTTTCTTCCAGCAGCAACCAAATTCAAGTTTCAGATAAAAAGAATTCTTAAGCAAGTCAATCGTCTAGAGGCCTCAATATTCAAGGGATCCAATATGCTTATGCAATTATGGTATAAAACCTTGATTTAATCATTGGTGCAAAACAAGAATTCTGCACATTAGTTCCAGAAGAGAAGATTTTTTTTTTTTAATTTTCTATATAGAGTAAATAAGGAAACTAGCTGACCCCTTTGGGGCTCATTTTTCAAGGGATCAAGTTCATATATCAATTATGGTATACAGCCATAAGGCCATTTGTGCCAGAAGAAATTTGATTATAACCATTGGTTTCACAAAGGAATAATTTTAAAATTCCATATATAGAATATACATGTATAAGGAAACTAGCCGGTCCCCTAGATGCAATTATGACAGACAGCCATGAGGTGACCATTTGTGTCAAATGAAATTAAAATCTGACCATTGGTTTCAGATTTTTTTTTTTAATTTCTTAAATAAAATCCTGTTGGTTGCCATGGCAACTAGAGTTCTGCATGGATCAAATTCATTTTAGCAACTTTTGTGAAGGATCAACTAAAGGATCGTTCATCAGTTTCTACCAAGTGGTTTCAGAGATTTGTTGACACCGCACGACGGAAGACAATGGACGACGGAGGAAGAGTGATCCAAGTAGCTCAAAATCACCCTTTTCACGCCTTACTGAAAGTAATATAGTAATTATGCAATTTTTTTCCGAAAGTTGATTACATATGTAGACAACATAGAATAAATCTGTTCAAACGTTAAGATTGCGTTTCCACGTGGCCCCTGTATACATTCCCCCACCCTGTCCATTTAGTAGTATCATGCATGTGTATACAGTGTAAACATTACATAGTTCAAGTGTTACATAAATCTAGCGTCTCCTATTGCCCTAAAATATAAGTCCTTTCATCTGATCTCTTTGATTGCTTTGAAAGCAACCTGTTCATAAAATGAATTTACATTTTACGGCCCTGTTGCATATGTTTGACAGTCGCCGCTTCAAGCTTGATTTATACCATGCAACCGATGACCTTTACATCTACATGAACTTAAGTCTGTTTCGTGGCCCAAATCGAGATAGCAACCCGTTGGTGTAACACCTCGCATTTCAATCCCATTCAAAATTTTAACAAAGGTGACTATTCCATTCTTTACAGTATGAAATATTTAAAACTTTATCCAATACATAAAGTTTTGTATTCAGCTGAAACTTATCTTTATCTACTTGCTACTATTAATATCTCTTCTAAAACGCGTGTCTTATTTCAAAATGTTAAGTTGAAATTTATACTTCGTGTATGTGTGTGTGTGTGGAATAATCAAGTATATCCCAACTAAGGGTGACCTGCGCATGCTGGAACCAAGCCGACTTGAAACTGATCTTATTACGCTTTAAATGTGCTGAAAATAACGAGTCACAATTATGTAATGGATTAGCTCAAATATTGTTTAAGTGACATAGCAGACACAGTAATTCAAGAGGTAAACGGGGTGAAAGATAAGACCATGGATTTTCTGACATCGTTAATATTTTGGGTGACATTTACGAAATTTTCCATAAAATATATCTACATGTATCTTCTTCTATTTATTCAGCCCCCTACTGGCAGGAACTCAAGATTTGACTGGCGTTAACTGACAAGAATTTTAATGAGAAAAGAAATAAAGGTAAAAAAGATTGAAGAAACAAGAGGGTCGTGATGGCCCTGAATCGCTCACCTGAGAAACATTGCCCTCAATGCCAATTATTGTATTACGAGTCATAGTGATCATCTACCAATTTTGATCAAATTATGGCCTGGGGTCAAAATAATTAACATAATCTATGCTGAAGTACAGCAAGATCATCTAACATCCAACACAATGACTGTACCTGTCATCCAAACTTTGAAGATCATAGCTCTCATAAGTCTATATAAGATCAAGTGGCCCCTAGGACGGGGCCAATTTTGACCCCGGTGCCATGATTTGATCAAAATTGGTAGATGTTCACTAGGCCATGTTACTCACCAAATATCTAAACTCTAGGCCTAGTGGTTTCTGAGAAGATTTTTCTAGTTTTATGTAAAATCAAGTGCCCACTGGGGCAGGGCCAATTTTGGCCCTAGGACCATGGTTTGAACAAACTTGGTTGAGGTCTACTAGGCCATGTTACTCACCAAATATCTTAACTCCAGGCCTTGTGGTTTCTGACAAGGAGATTTTTCTAGTTTGTCTTATATAAGTCTATGTAAAATCAATCAAGTGACCCCTGGGGCGGGGCCAATTTTGACCCTGTGACCCAGATATGCAATGGACCGGAACCATTTGTACAACTTTGGTAGAACCTCATGCAAGGAAAATCCTAGGCAATTTTCATCAAATTTGGCCAAGTGGTTCAGGAGAAGTTGTTTAAAGAAAATTGTTAACGACAGACGCACGCAAAGACGACGGACAAAAGGCGATCACAATAGCTCACCACGAGCACGTCGTGTTCAGGTGAGCTAAAAATGTTTATTTATGGAGACACAGACTTCAATCTAAATGTTAGACTGAACTCTGTTCAAGGCATGGTGACAATATCTTGGAATAAGGTATTTCAGTATTAGAGGTAGTTAGTTTTTGTTTTAATATAATTCATAGTTATATGACCTTACCCAGATGAGTTTGTAGGGGTTAACTTCCCACGGACATATTTCAGTCATTTAGAGACTATGTATACTTGAGACAGATATATTGCTGCCACACTACAGTAGCAGCCGTAGATATGTGATATGATACCACACCCAGCCGCATTAACCGCGCCAACAAGTTCTGGAACTTCCCTGTAAATTTGCTGAGCGCCAATCAAAGGAGCTACCAGTATCTAGAGAAGCACTATCCACTGTATGTAGAAGTAAATAAAGCAACACTCGTGATTTCAAAACGATGATTTTATTCTCATGTTAAACAAGAGAAAGACTTTTTTCCACTGTAACTTCTTTAAGGGTGTTAAAGAAGCATTTTGAAGAAAATTTACAGGCCTGGATAATATTGTTACAACCTATTGAAAAGGAATTACTGAATTTGATGTAATTCACTTATTTTCATTATTTTATACACATGATCTTGATAAAATATAATGAGCATACAACTTGAGAATCTGACTGAATAAATAATGTTAAAACTACACTTGCTTAGTTTTTTCATTACATGAAAATAATGTAAAAAAAACAACAAATAAATGTCTAAAATGTAATTTTCTTTTTAAGATTTTTCTTGTAACCCTTAGTACAGTCATTATACTTTGAATAGTTAGTGAAAACTACAAAGCAAACATTAGTAATACAGAAAAGTGGAAGTTCTTTGTATGTAGCTGTGAGCACTATTTGATTTCAGAAGGGACCTTTACCCTATAACCTTATAATACTAAACAACAAAAACATAATTTGTACAAACATAGTCAAGAGTTTTCACTTACTCCAAGTCCTGGCAAAGTATTCCCTAAAAACTTAAGTATGATGTTCATACAATGCACTTTAGTTTCAAAAGGGATTTAAGTAAGATACTCAAATTTGAACCAGAGATGGGATCTGGCCCCCTGTGTTCTCAAAAATACTGAAGTCTGACCTCAGACTCAAATTCAAATATCATAATCAAATCCCTATTGAACCTAATGGGCATAGTTACAGTCCGAGTACGAAAGTCATGCTTAGTTACAGTCGGAGTACGAAAGTCATGCTTAGTTACAGTCCAAGTACGAAAGTCATGCTTAGTTACAGTCCGAGTATGAAAGTCATGCTTAAGTACCATTTTGATTTTAGAGAACATGGGGCCAGGGATTTGAATATGATAACTTACTAAAATTTGGGTCCGAGATCATACTTAAGCATTTTGTAGAATACTCCAATTCTTGGAGGAGGAATCCCACTTTTCTGCACTTTTTTATGACTATATTAGGAGAACTCAAAACATTTTTGGCAGATCTTTGTAAAGGACTCCATTTTTTGGAATCCAAGTGAGCACTCAGATAGTCATGAAAGTGTACCCCTCAAACAAAGTATTTACAACAAAGGAAGTGTTTCATTTCACCCCAGTTGCCACCACACGTCAGCCTCATCTCAAAACATTATGTCCAAATAAAAGCAAACAAATCTTAACACTTTAAAGTCAACAAGTATTGTAAAATGCGATGAAAGATTTTTGGGCAAACATGCAACAAAATAACAAAAATGAAAATAAAAAGAAACATGACATTAAACAAGTGCACAGAAAAAAACAACAGTATGTACACAAAGAATCAGTGCACCCATTTTATATATATGTCCTGTACAAAACCTTAATACTTCTGTGGAACTTGAACTTGAAACACAAGTAAAGCATGGACTGCACTAATAACCCCTTGCCTCAACTACACCAATCATTTACATACTTCCTGAATACCTGTTTTCGTACAAGTCCTTTATTATAATAAAAACTGTCTTTGTTCATGGCATTGATGTACTGTCCAGCAGATAAGAAGAAATCAGAACAACCGGATTATATGATTGGCATATGATGAACACTTCCCACCTTTTAATGTTTTGTTAGTCTATATGAAAATATGTTAATTGATAGAATAAAACAAATATTCAATACAGCAATAAAATAATTTCAAAACCTCTGCCAAGCAGTGATATGGTATTTTTTCCCTAAAGAAGAGATTATGGCCAGTTGAATCTATTTATAAACCCCAATACATGTACATGTACCCCTTTACTGATACAAATATCTTGTGTGTAAAGCATACTGGCCCTCCAAAACAGTGGTTCTACAGATTTACCGTACATTCTAACACAATCAACCACTATAGTATATATACATTAACATATCTACAACAATCATCAAGCCATCCATTTATCCATTCTCTCACACAACCCCACCCCCCCCCCCCCCCCCTTTGGTGCAGCTTTTCCAGACTAGTTTTTACAACTTGAGTATATTTACATCATCACACTAGATTTTTCGATCCTCATCATATAAAATACAAAATGAATTTTCTGTCATTTATACAAATATGTATATCTTCATAATACTATAAATTCTCCGACTCGCTTGTGTGTGGGTTGTTAGTTTTCATGTCATCCAGAAAAGTCATCAACGAGTTCACATCCATCACATCCATTGTTAACATTTTCATCAAACTGTCTTCTTCGTGTAGATCCACGGGAACCAGACAGTTTGTGTCCCCGACAGACCCTTCCGCAGAGGATATAACACTTTGGTCACATGACTTGTCCGACACATTGGAGGCAGGGCTGGTTGCCGTGGAAAACATAGACAAACTTTGCAATAAACTGTCTGTATCACAATTATCTAGACTGGTTTCCATTGGAACGACTGATGCTGACAATGTAGTGTACTGGTTGTATGTGGTATGTCCATTCGACTGTAGGGGGAGTATAGAGCCATTGGCTATAGTGCCGGACTGGCTGATTGGCAAAAACGAGTTGGATGTTGATGCAGTTAAATTAATCTGCGCATTGTCAATATCCATAGCTTGTGTGCTAAATACAAACGGTTGTGTCTGAGCAAGCTTCTGGCCAAGCGATGTGGTAGATGGCAGAGACGGGGAAGACATAAGGAAGTTAGATGATGTGGATAGGAAGCTTGGCTGGATTGTTGCTTGTGCTGCGACTTCTCTGCTTTCAGAAACAACTTGCATCTCTGTCACAACTGCTGGGACATTTTTTAATTCCGGCATATTAAAGGGGATGTATATAAAAGGAGGTTGTGACGGTGCACTGCATGTTACAGCTGGTTTCTGCTGCGCAAGAGACACAAGGGTTGTGGAGGAGGAATTCACGAGCAACTCCAAAAGTTTCTGACTGGCGCTGCCTGGGACGCTGGTTGAAGTACAACTTGTCAGGCTGACTTGAGTAGCTCCTGGGCTTGGTGAGGCTTGTGCTGGGGGGCTGGGTAGCATCTCTACCACTGTCTTTGGTATGTAGGTCAGATCACTAGATGAAGCCTGGCTGTTCGTCAAAGAAAACTTGCGGCTGATGTGCTGATCATTGGCATCTGACACACTGGCCTTGGCTAGACCTCGCTTTTCTGACCTTTAACGACAAGTACTGGTAAGTATACACTTATGGTAAATGGACTAATTAGTAAAACAACATTCCCAAAATACATGCTTAAAATATATTTGATTTTTTTGTGCTTAGAATTCAATAAACAAGTAACTGGTGTTGCATGCAACAAATGAGTCCCCAGATGAGGTGCATCATTTTTTATTAAGATAGCAACCAAAATTTTGGTCCGAGAAAAATTAGTGACATACGGAATCTCCATACTACCATCTATTCATATACCGAGTTTCAGAATATAATCTTAAACGTTTTTTAAGTTACTGTGGGATCCAGATTTCTGGACATCCAGACAGACAGACAAATGGAGGACAAACCTATAGTCCCCTCAGGTGTAAACACCGGTAGGGGACTAATTAGCTAAATATCGACAATTAAGCTTTCATTTTTGCAGTTGACAACTGTAATGTATAATAGTTTTGATCTGAACAATGTTCAATTAACACTGATTCAGATATCACCCCACTTATTAAGATGTTAACAGAGCTCACTAGATTCGTATCAATTCTTTTGCTTCAATGTAACATCCTACCGACGCTAAAAAAGAAAACCAAACAAAAAGCACAGATGCTTATCTGATGTTTTTGGCATGTCCCACATACCTTAATGTTCTTTTCATCTCATATGTGACAGGTAATCTTTTTTGATAAACAAAACCAAAGGCAATTCTCCAACCAGGGAACAAAAGATTGGTAATCTTTCCCATGAGTCCCCACTCAATTGATAATGGATTGGGTGATTTGTTTTTTTTTTTTATATATGAACCAAAGTGGTAGTATTATTTCATAAAAAAACATTACAGTGAATCATTGTTTTATTTCTCTTTCTTTTAATTTATCAGCAAA
>CM037779.1:13957136-13974181 GCA_021229015.1 Solen grandis
AAATCAGGCCCCACCCCTTTAGCAATTTCCCCAAAATCAGGATCCCACCCTTCCCAAATCAGGATCCCACCCTTAGCAACTTCCCAAATCAGGATCCCACCCCTTCCCGAATCGGGATCCCACCCCTTCCCAAATCAGGATCCCACCCCTTAACAACTTCCCCAAATCAGGATCCCACCCCTTAGCAACCTCCCAAATTTAGGATCCCACCCCTTAGCAACTTCCCAAATCAGGATCCCACCCCTTCCCAAATCAGGATCCCACCCCTTAACAACTTCCCAAATCAGGATCCCACCCCTTCCCAAATCAGGATCCCACCCCTTAGTAACTTCCGGCATCAGGCATCACCTCTCCCCTTCATCACAGTTCATACAACTGGCAAGATAAGCCATGGATTATATTTATAAATTAAAACTTTTAACAACATTTTAAAACATGAATATATGTATATGCTTACTTCCCTTCGGACAATTCAATGGAAACAACAACAAGAGCTGTCAGGGACTGAAACGCTCGACTATTCAAATGCTTGTTGGTAAATCAAACAAAATCTATTTCTATTCTTGCCCTCACATACCCTGTATATAAAAATAGTTAAAAATGATAAACCTTGATAGTCTGATACCCATAAATATGTTATGAAGTCTAAATCAATCCATGCCTAGTTACTGAGACAAAAGCATAATAACACTGTCATGCAAATTTTAAACCAAATACCCAAAAATTGGAAAGGGCCATAATTTGTATAAAATTCAGTCCAAGAGTTATCCTCCTTGGTTTTCTGATGCCCCTGAACACACTCCTAAACTTTCTAGCCAATGCCATAAACAATTCCTAAGATATAAGCTGGATAGAAGCTTGCATGCAAAACTTAAACCAAAAAAAGTCAAAGTCAAAAAGTGGCCCTAATCTGCATTATATTCAGTATAAAAACTATCTGCCATTATAGCATCATACCATTGAACATATTAAAGAAGTTTAAAATCAAACCCAGGCCTGGTTACTGAAATAAAAGCATGAAATTCTTTGCATACAAAATTTTAACCAAAATTTTTAAGTTAAAAAAGAGGCCATAATTCATATTAAATTCAGTAAAGAATTATCTACCTTGGTTGTCTGATGCCCCTGAACATATTCATAAACTTTCAAGTCAATACCATAAATGGTTATTGAGATATAAGGTTGATAGTAACTTGCATGCAAAACTTTAACCAAAAGCTCCAACGCCAACGCAAGGGTGACTACAATAGCTCTCATATTCTTCGAATAGTCGAGCTAAAATTGTTTGTTTCATAGTTTGCTCAATTTACTTTAAATAAACTCTTCCTTGCTATTGCAATGTATTTCTGTATATGAACATGCACCAGAGCTTGCCACCATAGTATTCTAGGGGAAAAAAATATTTGTATAAACAGTAATAATGTTTTTTTCCATAAAACTACTGCAATCAAATAAATGCAAAAAATACCCACAGCAAAACAAGGTTGGCACCTCCAAAAACTACGAAAAAGAGATGTGCATTATAGATTGGAAATCAACTTTTCCATTCGTTTTGAACCATTGACTCTGGGTGTACATTATACATGAATGCATATATTTACACGGGTGTTTACAGTATGTGCCAAACCCATTACGTATATCATAACGTATAAATAATTGGGGAACCATTTTGTTATATCTGACAGTTCACTTCATCAATGTTCCTTATATTCAGCAAATTCATCAAATTCTGACCCAAAATAGTGACAATATTTATCAAACACAAATATCAAACATTTAAGAAACACTAAATCTACATAAACTATTATCATACATGAAATAACAATCAAAAGTAGGCCATAGATGTGAACATTATGAATGATAAAACTTGTGAAAAAGTTCTAAAATTGGTGATTCTCTTGAACCAGTTTTTTTTGACAAATCATAATTCTTTTCAAATTCATCATTTTTTCCCCCCAACACTATGTATTAACAGAAATATCACGACTGAACAGTACATTTTCCCTTGGGGTGAGACTAACACAGCACGATCTCCTGTAAGAAGTATCAGGTTTGCTTAATGAAAAAACAATATATATTTCTCAATATTTTGTAGGCTTCCATACATACCAAACATTTCATATTCAATTTTGCTGAACTTTTCGTATTAATGTTTGTGTACTTATGTAATTTAAACAAGAGCCATGCAACAACACAAGATTCATTCTTAATAACAAGAAAATAAAAGTAAGAATGTCAGCATTTTCCCGGAATTTGTAAAAAAATCAAAATGACAGAAAGAGAAAAAGAGAGAAAAAAATGAGGGTTGATAAATTTCACTAGTAAAAAGAGGTTCATGTGTTTCACAATTAATCCATATTAAGCTTGTTATTTTTGAGTGAATTGACTTACAAGAATATGAGTGTTTATTTTTTTCTCTTACTTATGTTATCCTGTCATATAAGTAATTTGACATGGCCAATTAAGTCATAAATGTTCTTAGTAGACTGTCTTGATCATGCAACAGATGATGTAAAATGTACATATCTATCATTGTATCAATCAACTGATTATGTTTATACTAGAGAAGCTTGTACGCAGAATTTGAAGAAATACATTTAGAGTTTAGGAAAAAACGACGATTGAAGTGACATGGAAACATCCCCCAGCCCGGGGTCCAAGCCTTTCTATCCAGGTCTAAGTAGTGGGGCGAGTGTGAACGGTAGGCCAGAGTGACAGGACTGGAGGGGAGGCCTTGGCTGGGGATCTTTCTTCATCTTGTTGTCATTGCGCTGCGATATCAGCTTCACCTCACTCCTCTGCTTGTGAGTAAGGACTAGAACAGAACATACAGATAGAACAAGTTCAGATCTTACTGAGGTGATGGAATCCCCACTATATGCCATGACTTTTTATAATGAAAAGATATTGAAGTTTGGTTTGAAGAGGATGGGATATTATAATGCATTTTGATTCCACTTCAATTTGTAAAGCAGGTGTGTAATAAGGTGTGGGCCACCAGATTTACTTTACATTCTTATATTCCTATCTAATTAGTGACAAACCTGTGTAAACGGACAGGTCAGAAATTAAGAAAAAGGTTTCTGTTAATGTTGCTGAATCAAAGCAAAGAAAGGTAATCGCTTTTTTATGCAATGACTACATCTGCACGGCTACCCCGTAACTTGCAGGGAACAGTAGTATATTTTTTTACCCGTGTCACCGCCCATTCTTTATCACAGAAAAACAGGGTACATGGTTTAAAAATAGACTCATTTCAGGCACTATCTGCTTGCAACAACAAGAATTCCTTTGCAGGACAATTGTGACTAGCCCTCCACCTCACATGTCATACCTTCCACCTCATCTGTTCCTCCTCCAAATAATGGTATGATGTTGGGTTTGGGAGTCAACCCGCTGCGTGATGTACGACTTGGTCGACAGCTGAGGCCAGTGTTACTTCGCAGGTCACATGTCCGGACCCACATATGCTTCTCATTACCTTTGGACTTTATCTCAGGTGCTGGATAGGTAAATATCTGAATTGTAAATAGTTATATATTTAAAGGTGTGCACCAATTTTTGTTTGTTACAATGAATTATTTTCATATCTTGATGGAAAAATATTTTTGCAATTATAAGTTCTTTCAAATACATGTTTACAGTATAACTGTTGTCAGATGATAGTTCTTTAAACATTTAATACACAAAACCTTTGCAGACAAATGAGCAATGTTAACCCTTTCCCTCAAAGTAGGAAACATGAAAAGACCCTATGCGAACAACATAAAACCAGATCAGGGCCTGCGAGGAACTCGAGGCTGATCAGGTTTTATGCTGTTTGCTGCTTCTCAGTGGTCTGGCATGAGACCTTTATAATTAAATTTGGTAATGTTTAACTGGTGGTTTTTCTGCAGATCAGGCTTTATGTACCGGTTACCTATTGAGTGCGTCAAATGAGTCTATATGTAGGGAAAGGGTTTAACTGTTGGGAAGAAAACCTAACTCTCATTTACTGTTTTTTTCCCAGAGCCTCATACTTCAGAAATGTAATCTTGTACCTCCATTATGCCGTAAACCATAGATTCTCCTTTAAAATGTAAAAACTACGAATGCTTTTGTGTGGCCTAAAGACTTTAAATTGTAGCAATTTGTACCCTTAACCATGCATTGTTATATGTATTGTCCACCAGAATAAAAAATCCATATTTCATAACGATGAGGAAAAATATCAGCTGTAAGTAAGATGCTTACTTGTGTTCACAAATTTACAGTAAAGTAGATAAAGTGAAAAAAAGATAATTAATGTAACATGATTTACCTTTACCCCATTGAATATCATGTACAAATTTAACACTTTTGATTATTGTTTTACTGAACTTCAAAATGATACACGGAATGAAACAACGGATTTTTCTTTTATGTGAGAAGGACTGCAGATTCCAATCTATAATATCATGTAATGCAAGCAGAGGAGAGGCTGATCAGACAACCTTGAACTCTGGATCTGGATCAGACTCTGTTTGTAGATTTGTCTGACGACATTTTAGAGGTAACAGGGCTAGATAAAGAGTGTTTGAATGTGAGAGAGAAGCGTGCCACCTTGACTCTGTTGGTGAGGGCATACGCTTGTTTGGTAAGGTCGCGCCCCATGATGGTGTTGAGGACGGTAGCCGGATGGGTTCCTTCACCAACAGTTACTCTAAGCCCTGTCGCGGCATGTGACGGTACTTACAGTACGATGCTGCGTAGACTGACACTGTGTACAGTTCATCGATTTTAGTGCTTACAATAAACTACACTTTTTATACAGTCTATCTCAATCCATGAGGACCAAATATGACAGAGCAAATACAACTTGACCAGACTGAAAATTCATATTATGTCTGTGATGAATAAGATTCCAACTTATTCCAGTCAGGACTGTGCAGACAACATTAATAGGGTACCAATACTCCATTATGTAGTGTGCTACCCTACATAGTAAATTAAGACAGTAAATTATTATACCAATATCTTGGGGCGTAGCTTAAAGTCCATGTAAGATTCATCAGCCATTGAAAAAAAATAACTTGATAAAACTCATTAAAACCTCAATAAAACCTGTATATAAATGTATTATGTCTTGAAATTTAAAGGTATATTTTTGTAAAAACAGATCTTGTAAAACAAAATTTCCCCTTTAAAAAAGGGAAAAACATAAAATTAAATTAAAAGGAAACTTCTAAACAAAGATGAAATGTTTAAAACAAACAAGAGTTCTGAAACAAACCCATGAAGAGCATGAGAAAGCTTGTGTCAGGACGCACCTGGAATTTTTCCTCTCCAGTGACACTGCTCTCAAACTTGGTGAGCCCAGGAAGTCCATCTCATGGATGAAGTGCAGAAAGTTCTGATGGCTGTTAATTTTCACACTGTCAATATAAAGACAAAATGATATACAGTCAAACTTGTTAAAGGGAAGAGGATTAAGGCTGGGGGAAAAAAGTGGCTGCTTAATAAAAGTGGCCACTAAATGGAGATGAAGGTAAAGTCCTGTAATGGTTCCGCTATGTCTTGGACCACTTATCCTCTACCAAGATAACCAAGGTACCTTAATGAAACATTAGGAAACCTTGGTTATCCCCGTGAAAGGCCATGAGGTCGGAAATGTGCGGAACAATTTTACAGGGCTTTCCCTTTAAAAATGTATGGTAAAATAAAAGTTTGGGAATATCATTTTGGGAGTGTTTGTAAACGGTTAGTGATTAAAAAACATATGGAGACTTAGAGGGTGGGCAGAAGAAGTGTATGTCCAACCTCCACTCTCTAAAAGTGACCAAATTGTTTTTTTTCAATATGTAAATCCACTTAAAAATTTTTTATATGTGACAATGAAATAATTCATTTGATCAAATATCAAGTGCATTTCATTGATGAGCCAAATTTTCATTCATTAGTTTTTTTTCGCTGGTTTGGCACCTTTTTGCTATTAAAAACAAACAGTGGCAGTTTATACATGTACATTAAAAATGTCTGGCCCATCAAGTAGAGAAACACAATTTACTGTAAGATTAAGCATTACATAAATATTGTTAAATGTTGTTATATGTGAAGATAAATTGTAATTTTAAAAAAAGGTGGTCATTAATGCATAGCTTTTTTTTCCGTATAAACTACATACCAAGGAAGACAACCCATTTCTATTTATTCTAAAAATAATTTCAGTTATTGTCCTTAAATAAGCAAAAAAATATAAGGAAACTAAGCAAACATTTTTAGCTACAGTTTTAAAAGAGTCAACTGTATTTTAGCAATTTTAAAAGGGGGTCATAAAGTCATCATTTGTGCTAAATGTAGTTAATCATGTAAATGGTTTCAGAGGATTTTTTTTAGTTTTAAAATAACATTCTTTTTGTTACCATGATAACAAGAGCCATGTTGACATGGCTATCCCCCCCAAATGCTTGCTTTTTAGAAGATGTTTTGGAGAGTAGAATATTTATTTTTAAAAGAAAATTTTGGTAATGAAGACTGATGTTTGAAGTGATTTTTGATATAAAACCCCATGGAAGACCTACTAAATTTCCCTATTTTGAGGTAACAGGAAAAGGCGTCACAAAAAATCAACCGAAATTCAAAAGGGCTTAAAAAATTATGAAGGTAGAGTTATCATTCTGTGCACCGCACTCCTCCTCAATAAGATCCTATCTATGAAGTTCCATGTTGATACATCAAATACAGTGGTCACACGATTCCTCAATGTGGTGATTCATTGAATACCCGCGATAACTCAAGCTACAAGCCTGGTCCTTGATTTGCCCTTCTTTTTCTATAAAATTTTTTGGGCAATTCTTCAAACATGCCAAATTTTTGGGTTCCTCAAGCCCCGTCCTTGGTCCCTAGATAGTACTCCCATGAATTTCTAGGGATTCCTCGAAGTCGATATCAAAAACTATTTTATCTCCTAACAACCATACTCCGGCCTATGACCACCTGTTCCTGTTAAATTATACCTGGGTCAAGATGGTTTTGTATTTGTTTTCACACATTGTCAAGCCTCCAGAGAGCGGGGAAACATTATATTTAACAGGACATGAAAACGTATTTTCCCACCTATGATCATGTAATAAACTGGAGGGTCTGCCTGATTAATCATTTTTGGGCATTTAAGGAGCCAATTGTTTGTTTGTGTGTTGTTCTTTTTCTGTAATCATTAAATTTTGAGAACCCTGGCATTTAAAGTTAAGTGTTTATTACAAGGAATGTAAAAAATATGCAACGCCGCCTTATACACAAACTAAAACAAAGGGTTTCAATCAGATTATCGGTAAAAAAACTCATTACTGACTTAATTCTCACAATGAAAGCTATGATAGTGTTATTTTCGTAATGGTTAAACAAAATTTTCTTGTTTAAAAAGTACAATAAAAGGCTAAACGTAACAAAAAAATTTAAATGAAAAGATCAACAAAGTTAAAAAGAAAAAAATTTTAATTAAATTTTCCAAAACAGCAATGTTTTTCCCCCCCGGGGGAATTTTTATTTTTCTAGGTTTTTGTTCCCTGGGGGGGAAAAAAAAAATTTTGAGGAATAAAGTTTGAACCCAAAACCCCTTTGTAAAAATTTTTTTGATTTGCTTGGACAAAAATTTGCTGAAAAAAACAAAGGGAAATAATAAAAAATTTTTGAAAGGTAGAGTTATTTTTAAAGGGGAAAAAGTTATCATTCTTGTGCACTGACCCCTAAATAATCTATTACCCATGATTTCAAGTTATATCGGAAATTTTCTTTTTTTTTTGCTCGGAAAAAAAATTAACCCTGAAAAAAAACAAAGGGAAATTTAATTAAAAAAATATGAAAGGTAGAGTTATCATTTTGTGCACTGCATTTCCTTAGGGGGATTTTTCACCTATGAAGATCAATTGCCCCTCAAAAATTTTTATTTATGTCTGGAAAAAAAAAGTTTGAAAAAAAACAAAGGCAATTATCAAAATTTAAAGGAAGTTTTCTTTGGCAGATCTCCCCAAATATGTTAACAAAGGTGGCGGGGGTTAAAATTTCTGCAGGACAAGAATTTGAGTTACTTTAAAAGGGATCCAAGAGCATCAAAGTGAAGTTTCATAAAATTTGTCTAGTGCTTCAGAGGGTGTTACTTTGATGGACAAGCATGGGAATAATGCTCAGGTGAGCAAAATAAGGAAAAATAAAGGTCAAAAGCCCTGCCCCCTCCCTTTCCTGGACAAGACCCCAGCGCTGTCTTGGGATCCCCTGTACGCATAGGACCCCCTCATACGTGTGGAGTGATACAAATTTGTCGCCCACAAGCTTCTTAAACAACCGTTGCAGAATTAGGGTAAAAACTGAGAAATCTTCCGTAAAAAAAAAAAAGAGATTTGGGGGAAAAAACCCTTTTTTAAAATGACAGATATGCTAAATATATGCTAAACTGATTCCCCCCAAAAAGTGAGAACATTTTTATCTTTGAAAACTTGAGTTACACAGAATATGCAAAATTTTGGGAAAATAGCCTGGATTAATGCGTAACCTTCAACTTCTTTCATTTTTATATAAAAAAAAACAGGTAGGTTTTGGAAAAGAAGAGAAAAAGCTTTAGGTTGTTGTGACTGTATGATGAATATCAAAATATTTAAATAATTAACTTGACAAGAAAACATGTCACATGAATAGTGTTTTTAATGAACAACCCAGAGGGAGATAAGCATACCCCATATTGAAAAATTTATTTTTTTCTTTTTGGAATCTAAATCCCAAAAACCCAGTGATTTCCCCTTTATTTGCTCTACCGGAAAAATGTTGGGGTCTCCCCTTTTTCCCCGTTCAAGGAAAATTTACCCCCACCCCCCGTACACACAGGAAAATGCCTTTTCTCCCCCTTTCCGCATCCAGGAAAAGTCCCCGGGTTCCCCTTTCTTTAAAAAAGGGCTTTGTCCCCCTTTTCTTTATACACAGGAAAAAGGCCCTGTTCCCTTTTTGCACTACACAGGAAAAGGCCCTTTTGATCCCCTTTTCCCTTCACACAAAAAGTCTTTGTGATTCCCCCTTTTCTCTCACTACACAGGAAAAGTCCCCTGATCTCCCCTTTTCTCTGCTCACAAGGGGAAAAATCTTTTGGGGGCCCCTTATCCGTACTAACAGGAAAAGTCCCCCTGTGCCCCTTATCCTGCTTCCACAAAGGAAAAATACCAAATGAATTCCCTTGTCTTGCACCACAAAGGAAAAATATTTATTAAAAATATAGGATTTTTTGAGAAATTTAATACCCACTTTTTTTTTAAAATTTATCAAATTGCTTCATATACCGGGAAATAATTACTATTTTAAAAGAGGGGATGTGCCTTAAACATCTGATTACTGACCTCCTTACCCATGATCAAACTTGACGAGATTCATCAAGACAAACTTTGATTGTTTAAGAAAGATTGGGAATATGTGGCGGATTATATTAGATTTGATCTAGTGACTATTTTTTAACATGCTTTAAAGATTTAACTTGACCGAATTTCTAACACAACATTTTACAAGTTTTACAAAGATTTGACTAGAAATGTGCCCCCCGTGTGTAAACAAATGTGTTAAGATTTGACCAAATGGCCTACTTTTTGGACTAAACCAACCCCCGACTGCACTTGACGGGATACATCAAAAAATATTCTGATCAAATTGAAAAGATTAGCTAATAAAGGGCCCCTTGAGTGTAAAAGGATTATACAAGTCTTGAGCAAAATTTTTCAAGATAAACATTTGGAAAATTTTAAAAGATTGAGCCAAAAAAAGGGCATGTGGAGTGTAAACAAGATTTAACAAAATCGACATAGTGACCAAAAGGCAATGCCAATGCCACCCAAAGGGGGACTAAATAGCTTCATATTCTTCAATTGTCAAGCTAAAAATGATGTTAATGTTTAAAATAAAAAATAATATGGTACTGATTACCTGAGTGTCTTCTTTCGAAGACCCGTAGATGAAAATTTGAATTACAACCCAAGAAGTAATAACGACTTTGTAGGTATCCAAAGAAGAACATCACTTTTTGAAAAGTCTTTTGTTCCTGCATCAACTGATTTATGGAACTCTTAGCCTACCTCACTCAGAAACATTCAATCAATTAGTTATTTCAAACATAAATTAATCCAACATAATGTTCTCCCCCACTTCTGTACCTTCTCATTTTCTTAACAGGTCGTCATTTATCGGTGTTACACACCAGAAACGAATAATTTAGTGATTTGAAGAATGATTTATTCCTAAATCATAATATGAAAATAATTAATTTCATATTGTAATTACCGAAAATGCTGAACACTATTTTTTTTGTTGTAAAATTTATAGAAATGAACATATCCAATTACTCCAAGAAACAAGACATTTTCATCCTTTAAATTGCAATCTCCTTCTAAACGGAGATGTAACCATTTCTCAAGAAGACAACATAAATATAGTTAACGCTGTCCATAAAAACATCAAAAACACAAAACCATTCAGCAATTAGATACACCCATCTCTTACATTCTTCTTCTTCTCTCTCTCTCTCTAAATTACACGTTCAATGATTGTTTTCTTTTTCTTTTGTTTTGGTTACTATATAATTACTATAACTATTATTAGTAGTAGTAGTAGTGTTACCATTATTACTATCTGCCAAGTACATACACAAAGTCCTGACATATGAATTTTATTTCATGTATTCTCTTGTCGGTGGAGAGTCAAATCTAAGTTTGAGAACTTGTGACTTAACCCTTTTGTCAACAATAATTTCATTATTGTAGCATCTATTCTGTTTGTAGACTGTACCAATATTTTGTAACTGGCAGTAAAATCTGTATAAACTAAACATGTACAGGTAATCCTCTACCTATCACTCAGTACAGGTACAACAGTGATGTTCCCTTATAACACTATATTTGGGGTCCAGGTAAAAAAAACTTCATTAAATTAGCCACAATGAATTTTTTATCATCTAAACAAAAAACAAATTTGGGAATAGATTTTGGACCATATTATATTGACTTTTGCCTTATAATGGATGATATATATCATGGATTTACACTGCATAAAAACTATAATATAATGGTCTTACCTATAACAAATGTACCATGCAGAAAGAGATCCCCTCGTTTCCAGTGGGGTGCCATGAGACCTAGTAAGATCACTCCATTGGCCACCTGAATAAGAAATTCATTATAAAATTAAATAAGGGAGGCTAATTCAAAAGTTCCAACTTAATATCTAAGACAGCTTTCAAGTTATGGCCATGTAAAGTAAAAGGACAAAAACAATATGCCCCCTGATCTATCAATTTGGGCAAAAAGATGTTACAACATAATGATATCAAAAGTAAAAAGATGTGAGACAAACCACAGGAGCCCCATAAAAAGAACTTATCAAAAAAACATAATGAACCATTGTATAGATAAACAGTGTCTATTTAGAAGAGTTGTATGTAAAATAAAGATTAGTGAGTTTAAAATGTAAATCTGAATTTCAAATGATGATATTTGTTTAAGCTCTAAAAATATACAGTTTTTTTTTTCATTTTTATTGTTTTATTATCATGATTTTAATTACAACATAAGCATAAAGTATTATTGTCTTAAATTAATCTCAAGTGAAAAAGATAAGAAATGTATCACATGAATGAATGCTAGGCCTTTCTAATCATTACACACACTAATTACCAGTAACTGCTCTGACTGACATAAGAACCATGACTCAGAAGTACCGGTGCTGTACCATAGATTAATTGTGGATCTGAAGGCTGTGGGTTCAATACCTTGGTAGGGGTAAGCATTTTTAATCTTCCATTTTGAGGTCATGTATATATTGTAAGAAATTGTTTAAAAAAAAATGTGTTTAAACTAGCTGACCTGAAACAAGTGATGATTCTGGACTTTCCATGAAGTGCAACCGAGAATGGGGGCTGTCCAGTTGGCTGTGATGGATGAATCATTTCCATATTCAGCATCCACGACAATGGACTGAGCCACAGCTCCTGTAGCATTAGTTATCATCGTTGTTGTGGGTATTGGTACTTCTTTATCTAAACATCAGCTTCCATCACAGCAGGATATATGTCATCTCTTTCATAACTGTAAAATAAGCCAAATTTTATATTTTGACCCTGAAGTTAAAAAAGGAACATGGGAAATACTAAGAAATGAGGACCTAAAATGGAGCCTGCCACATCATACAGGTTGGTGCGGAAGTTGACAGGCTCAAAATGGTCTGGCAAGAAAGGCGTGTCATAAATCATAATCAGTAATATTATTTACAGTCACTTATGACCGACCTTTTGTGTCACACTCTTTTGGACAGGTTATGGCAAAAATCAAAGGATAATTAAAGAGTGAAATAGCCTATCACAACCGCCCCAATTTTCAAAGAAAGAATTGATAATTTCTGGCAGGAAGAGGCTCTATAGATAACAAGAGCTGTCAGAGGACAGCACGCTCGACTATTCAAAATGCTTGTTGGTAAATCAAATGAAATCTATTTCAATTCTTGCCCTTCACATACCCTGTATATAATGACAGTCAAAACTGATATACCTTGATAGTCTGATACCCTTAATATTTTTATGAAGTTTAAAATCAATCCCATTCCTAATTACTGAGACATAAGCATAATAACACTGTACATGCAAAACTTTAACTAAGTATCCAAGTTAGAAAAGGGCCATATTTGTATAAAATTCAGTCCAAAAGTTATCCTCCTTGGTTTTCTGATGCCCCTGAATACACTCCTTAACTTTCTAGTCAATTCCATGAACAAATTCTGAGATATAAGCTGAATAGTAGTTTGAATGCAAAAATTTAACCAAAATTTTAAGATAACAGGGGCCATAATTTTTAATATATTCCATCAAAAGTTATCTACCTTGATAGTATGATATCCCTAAACATATTAAAGATGTTTCAAATCAATTGCATGCCTGGATACTGGGATATAACGGTAAGCATGAAAGTACCTTGCATGCAAAACTTTAATCAAAAAGTTAAAAAAGGGCCATAACTTCTAATATATTCCATCAAAAGTTATCTAGCTTGATAGTATGATACCCCTAAACATATTGAAGATGTTTCAAATCAATGGCATGCCTGGATACTTGGATATAAGCATGAAAGTACCTTGCATGCAAAACTTTAACCAAAATTTCTAAGTTAAAAAGGGGCCATAATTTGTAATATATTGCATCAAGAGTTATCTACCATGAAAGTATGATACCCCTAAACATATTGAAGATGTTTCAAATCAATCGCATGCCTGGATACTGGGATATAAGCATGAAAGTACCTTGCATGCAAAACTTTAACCAAATTTTCTATTGCATGCAAAACTTTAACCAAAATTTCTAAGTTAAAAAGGGGCCATAATTTATATTCAGTTCAATCAAGAGTTATCTACCTTGTTTGTCTGATGCCCTTGAACATATTTGTAAACTTTTAAGTCATTATTATAGATGGTTATTGAGATATAAGGTTGATAGTAACTTGCATGCAAAACTTTAACCAAAAGTTGCAATGCCAACGCAAACGCCGACGCATGAGCGACTACAATATCTCTCATATTCTTTGAAAAGTCGAGCTAAAAATATCAAATATATGAGGTGCTTTGAAGAACATAATAAATGTATAAGGAAATAACATTTATCTTTTATCATAGATAGTGCTGTATCTTAAATAGATTTAGAAATATTGTAGGTGTACAAGCCCTGCATCATAGTGTTAAGAGGAAAAGAAGTCAACCCCAGCATAATTATACCAGTATCCTTCAAGAAGCAACAAACAGAGAACTCCTGCTAGACCTAGAGAAAAAATCCTCAGAAGTAATGACCCACACAACACTCAGACCAGACACGAGTTCTTTGCGTCTGGGAAGGTCATGAAAAAATCTTGCCCCCATAAAGGTTTGAACCCACAACCTCCAGGTCTGCAGTTGCATATGTTACCACTAGAAAACAGCACTGTTGCCAAATCTACAATGAAGACAGGATGATAAGTAATTACTGGTAGGTAAACCTCCAAATATTTTTCTGGACCATATTCAGTACTGTATACCTATTACTGCTATTAAGTCATGTGTATGTATTAGTATGTCCAATTAAAATGGGTTTTCACTTCCGTTGTTCTTCTGCATGTGCAAATTGATATTGCATTTAGAATGTAAAGCTGTGATTGATATAATTTTCAGTGACCGATAATTTTTTATGTAATCGTTTAGGGTATCAACTTCTTGTTTATGTTATTGTTTGTTTTAAATTGTTTCTATTGTGAATGATAATATTAAATAAGTTATAGTAAGCTTACGTTTGTATTTTATGATGTTTACATAAAGGTCATGACCTACTTATCGCTTTGCTCGTCGGTCTGGACATTGCACATTTCAGGTCTTCTATTCAGCTTGTAATTATACAAAGTAGTTTAATAATTACATGATGGGTGGGATAAGTAATGTGTAATGTTTATCTTATTCAATATGTAAGTATGATATAAAGAACGCACTGTGTAATTAATGCAGTAAATGTGTCTGTGTAGCGCTGCTGTTTTTGCTACAGTAATAATTACCTATAGATAACTTTATTTGCGTCTCATTTAACATGCTTGTGGAATTAGCTCAATCGGTAAGAGCATCGGAATAGATTTTTTCCTTTTTTCCTTTTTTTTTTTAAATTCTTATTTTTGGAAATTCTTGAGTTATATATGTATATACATCCATTATTTTGCTCTTATTAAAATGTATTTGCTTCCTTTTGATTTAAACATAGACCACAAAAAGAAAAAAAATTGACCTCTCTATGTATAAGTAATTATATTGAGATATCGATTGTTTTTAACATTTAATTCTTATTTCAAAAAAAATCGACCACTCCAATGATTTTGCTTTACTCATGCATTCTCTGTCTTAGATGTATCAGGGCTCTCCTTTGACCCAAGCTCCCGGGTTTTGACCCGGGAGATTTCTTAATGATGTTTATTTGACCCGGGGTAAAATTGTACAAGCGTCATTTTGACCCAGGGCAATAACAGCTAGTGCGTAAATACCACCAGATCAGTCGATCATAAAAGTACCGCCTCAAACAGATTATGTGATCAGTAAGTGCAACTGACCCCCCATTGACTCGCTATCACTGTCAGGTGTGAGGATTGTAACAAATAGGTATGATTAGTCTGTCAACTGAAAATATTGGATCAAAACCGAAAGAAGATCAACTCTTACAGAATCAAACAAGGTTTTTAAAACAACAACAACAAAAAAAAATGTAATGATGAAGGTAAGTAAAACTTTTATTTTTCCTTAGCTATCTTTCTGTATTGAATAACTGATAATGATTTGAGCAATTATGTTTTAATATGCCAGGATATTTATCTATGTAATTTTGAATGATATTGGTCAGGTTTTTTTTTCTTTTTGACTCTTAAGAATTGGTTTTTGACTCTTGAAAATTTGCCATTACCAAATATCATTTTTATGTTTTCTACTTTAAATAAAAAATGTAGCTCTAGTCTCAATAATAATATTGCAGCTGTCATTTTCTTTCCACATTAAGGGAATAATTTTTTCACCATTTTTTTAAATAAAACCTAGATATTCTAGAATTTATAAATTAAATTATCCTTTTTACATTTGAAATTGACAACAGTTTATATGATGACTTGGACTATTCCATGATAAAAATGCAGCTTCCCAGTGTGACTTGTCCAGATATTTATTATATTCTTGTGTTTTGTATGCAATATTATATAAATAAATTTAATTTTCATTTTGTTTTGTTTTGATTTAAAACAGGATTACTTTTAATCAGAACACTTATTGCAAATAATATGTACATACAATAAACATGTATACATTACATACAAACTTTGTTAATTAAAACCTGTATATCGCTACATGTAAAATTTGTGAAAAAAATTTTGGCCCTGTGTATTGTTTTCGCTTTGGATGCAAAGTTTACTGTAAATTTCAATGCATCCAGTGGATGAATAAAATAAAAGGATAAAGCTATTTAGATTGAAGGAAGATGCAAACTATCTGAATAGGGAATCATATTTTATTTTAGCATAGCGAGTCCCGGGACTCTTGCAGAGAAAATTATAAAATAATAACTGCACCTCTCTATATAAATAATATAAAGACAGGTCATATCTTTAATATGAAGGTCCTGTGCATTGACAGGTTAGGTTATAAGGTAAAAAGCAGCAGAAACGAGAAAGAAAGGCGGACAGTATGCTTATTATAAGCCGTCCATTAAAACATTTTGTTTTAATCTTTTCTTGTTAAGGGTGTTGTAAGCTAGGGAGTAAAACACCTCAGGACTTATAACATGTTTGATTGTATTCACTAAAAGAACACTTACATACTCAGTTCTACACAAAAAAATGGACTCACTTGCACTAATTTAGTTTAGTCACTAAACCTGTTCATCATCTTTAGGCACTTGCTACATCTCTGAAATGGTCATGCATCAAAATCATCACCCCTAATTTCACATGCGGATACAAGTTGCACGCCAGTCTCAAGATATGTGACATGTCACAAGGTCATAAAACAGTGGAAAATTAAAATTGTAAAACAGAAAACAGCTTATTAAATTTTATCTAAGAAGTCATAAATGCTCAAGTAAAAAAAAAAAGGCTTAATTGTCATGAAGGTCGTAAGGTATGGGCTCAACTGAACATCCCAGGTGGTCGAAATATCTCGAGGCCGAAATGTCTAACATTCCGCTCAGAAGGACAGTTTTGCGTATCGTAATTAGAATATGAACTACAGTGTAGTTCAATCGGAGTACTGCAAATTTAGGAAATTGAATAGATTTCAAATTGGAAATGCACTGAAGACTTCTAATATATATAATACCATTGGCAACCATATATATCGGAATATTTTTTGCGTGTTTCGGACTTCCACAAGATGTTATCGATCTTTGTTTACATCTTTTTAAATACCGGTGCGAATATAAATTATTCCCATAAGTACATGTTCGCGTTTCATTTTGAAATATTGAATAGAAAAAGAAAAGAAATGTGACTAGAACTATTTTTTAAAGACATTTTATGCTGCATAAATCC
>CM037779.1:13974281-13999324 GCA_021229015.1 Solen grandis
TATGCAGAATTTTCAACCTCTAATATATAAATACAACTTTTCAACCCGCGACCTTCAAATTCCAACATTACACAATAATGAACGTTCTGCCAACTTGTACTCTGCCTGGCGGCTTTAGAATTACTAAAGGTATCAGAATTAACATTAAGAAATGAAGTATTATAAATAGGCAGATTTATTTTAACTCTACTTTTAATATCTTTTGATAAAATTTAGTAAACAAAACAATAATATAAGATATAATAGCAAGCAACTGATCGCGTCTGACGCACTAGCACTTAAACCTTAATTTATGTAAATACATGAGATAACTGCGGTATATTATAAAAAATAAAGAATAAGTTCAACCGCAATTCCTCGTCAGTCGTTAATTGTCCAACTTATTAAAAATCAAGCTTAAATACATTCGTCGTTAGGAGTCAGTTAAGCTTTTAAGCGCTTAACTCCAGTTTTATAAACCTTCCGTCTAGACGCACAACTTCAGCACATCACAACAACAGAGAACAACAAAGACAACATATATATAGACATCCACATTTTTCTTACATTCATAATAGAGATTTTCCAACATGAACGAAGTCTAGACTTAAGGTCTATAAGCAGTACTTAGACTTTATATCCAGATTGTCTAAACACCTGAACGCCATCCTGACACAAAGCGACGTCGGGTGTTTACAATACTGATTTTCAAATTACTGCATCTTTCTTAGTAATGGATAGATTCTCTTCGAACTTGACTGGAAACTATGTTCTTTCATTCCATTGTCATTCACTATCAACGTAGTTGGTGGGGTGGTAGTTATTAGAAATGACGAAATACACGAAAAACCGAAATGTATATAAGAAAAAAACCGAAATGCACTTCTTACTTTATAGCTATACATCTTTAACTAAAAAAGATGAATAAAGCTTCGAGATTTCATCACAGGTTTGATTCAAATTATATCATTATTTTTTTTTTTTTTAAGTTCTGGTGAAATTTATGCTTTTATTTTGGCGGTACCAATATGATTTCAGTAATTCTACAATTACATTCGGTATACCAAAAGTAGACCTAACTTGACAGATGCCGCTTACGTTACATGTTCTAAATAAAATACTGTAACGTATATACTGAATAGAGAATTACATTTTGTCTAGTGCTAAACGAATTTTTGAAAATATTGGAGTTTCCTCTCTGAACTAGTTTTAACCTCAGAACTTCTTCTGCGTAGTAATACTACGAAATGTTAAAATTGACGTGCCAACTGTCGTCAGTCGATCTGAGAGTGTGGTTCTAAAGACTGCTTGCGCATGCGCATGCAGTCTAAAAACGAAATAATCGATGATTACACGTGTCGCTATTCAAACACTTCCCTATATAATGCATCTCAGTGTCCCCAAAGGTTTATCACCAACTAGACACTGTGCTTAGGTTTAAGAAGGTAAGTCTTTGAATCTTATTATTCTATTCAGAAACAGCATTATCTTGATGCGTCTTTTATCAAAGTCGATTTGTTTCTTTTTATGCAATAGGTTATATCATTCTAACTTAATTTTAAAATATATATTATCTGATTGAGTTAACGTCCCACCGACATTATTTAAGAACTTTACATGTGATCGGCAAAGGGGTTCCTCAGTGTGATATCACATAGATTGGCCATCCAGTCAAATTATCTTGACACTGGACACATTCTGGTACTACCTTTATGTGCTGAGCACCAAGCACTACAGAGAAATATCAGAAAAAATGACTCCTTATTTCGTTTCCTTAACTGCTTTTAACTGCTCTCTATACAACTACTACTTCACAGAGTTAATCCACCACAAAATGTCATCAGCGGGTTGGTTAAGTTTTAAATATTCATCAGTTTTAAAACCTGAAGTGAAATTTTAGATGGGTAACACTGTTGAACTTGCAGACTTTAAACCAATTGTAATGGCGTGCTATGATGTTGAACTGCAATCTGTTCGCCTGTGACATTGAGATACACATCCAAATGACGGGGATTAAATGATAGGATTATTTAAGTCACAGTCATGAAGTTTTAGACACATATTAATATAATTCTTAGGATGATCCTAAGATAATAATATTATCAAATTAGTTTCTGCTTTTGCCGCTAGGAAGCATCAAAATACACGTTTGTTTGTAACTCAGTACTCTAAAGTATGATATAAATGCGATTTGTGTCTGCATCATGTTCCCTGTTGACCATTTAAATATGATACGACATAAGTTCGGGTATGGGAAAATTTTTGCGCTAGGCTCGAACCTTGCCAAAAAGCATGCAAGGCAGGGTGGGTCTACGGAAAACATATCCATTTTTGTTTGAGGTGAGAAAGCAGTATGTTATTTGTTGCATATGATTTGCAACACATTTGCTGACAAAATATATAGTGTGAAATATTTAGGTCATGCACGGATTGTCCTCTGCAAACGGTCAAACTTCACCAAAAAATCGGAATAATCAAATTTTCTTCGTTTTTTATGAAGCTCCTGGTAATATTTTTAAGTCAGTTTTAATGAAATCTTCACAAATTTTGTCGTTTAATGTTTCAAAGAATCTGACAAGTTCAAATTTTGAAAATTTGCAAAGGCCAAGGTCGTTTTTCGAATATTGGCTATTTCTTTTACCTTAAATAACTCGGAAACGTAAACTTCTTTTATTTTTAGTGCTTTGGGTGATCTCTCAGAATAAATTCAGATTGTACTGATCAGGGTTTAAACAGTACAGAAATGGCGGGAAAATGAAAAGTGTTGGTATCCCTATTGTTTTTAATTGGTTATATTTCGAAAAAAAGAAGATTTTTTTTGTAAACAAGAGTAAGAACACGATTTGTAGCCGGAACGGTATGCAGATTATTAAAATCTGATCTGCATAACATTATAAGGTGAAAACGAAATGAAATGTTTCATTTTTTATTGCTTTTTTGCGTTTTTTAGAGGTTTAAGCTTCAATCTTCTGACAGCTTTTCAAATTAAGTAGATAATGGATACATATAGTATGCATAATGTATGAAATGTTCTATACTTTAATGCCTTTCCAACCATACTTAGCTTTTAAAATTATGACTTCGTATCAGAAAGTTATATACAAAATGACGAATTACGTGAACCCATTTTTTTTGTTAGGCTTTCGCCTCTTCCAAGGGCAAACGATTAAATATTTTATCACATAATCTGTACTTAAATCTTAATGTCAAAATATTTTAAATTTATTATTTTTTCCGCTATGGGGTGCTTTGCATGTAATCTGTTTGTTGCTTATAACTCGGGATTTTGAAGTCCTATTTCAATGTTTTTTGCATTCTGTTTCTTGCTGATAATTTTGCCTAAGATGAAATAATTAAGTGTTTGAGCTAATCACGTTTAAAGCTGCTTTGGGGTTTTAGTTTTTTTCCCTCCAACTTACTATGTGTCACTGCGTGCATTCACCTGCAACACAGGAATGCCTTCTTGAATTTAGATTGAATCGCATAAAGGTTGAAAAAATGGTATCAACAAAGTCGGAATTATTATAATGTTATTATAATACTCTTATGTTTCCCATTCATTGTATATTATATTATGTTGTCACTGAACTATTTCATTCAGAATTTCATTTCTATATTTTTCAATTACACATGGACAAGCACTGACTTATTGTTAACTAATTTTCTAAGTTTAAGAAGAAACACTCCGCATAAATACACCTGTTCAGCAGTTTTCTGATTAAATCTGGGCACCTTACGGAAAGGTTAATGTCAAGGACCGAGTAGATTCCGGATTATAGCGATTCTGATTTACCTATGCTATTCTCATCTTTATTCTTTTCTGTTGCAAGTGTTGTGAGTATATCCATGTCACATAATGTTTACTAATTTTCTAAGTTTAAGAAGAAACACTCCGCATAAATACACCTGTTCAGCAGTTTTCTGATTAAATCTGGGCACCTTACGGAAAGGTTAATGTCAAGGACCGAGTAGATTCCGGATTATAGCGATTCTGATTTACCTATGCTATTCTCATCTTTATTCTTTTCTGTTGCAAGTGTTGTGAGTATATCCATGTGATTTAACTCAGGATAGCAGTAAACAAGCGTTGGAAAACATAACATTTTTAAGTTGTTTTCAAATGAACAGCTGTTGCTCGATTATACCGGTGACATCTTCCTATTGCGAGATTTGATAAACACTCTGACTGTTGAAGTTCAGTGGGAGATCATCATTGCTAATTATTTTGAGATAAATACTGGCTACATATGTGCATGCGGTCAAAATGTTACTCAATCAACATCAGATAAATGAGAAGCATGAACGACGGATTTTGGTGAAAATATTAAAGATATTTTGATATGAAATAGTATTCTTTATTTTTAATATTTTTTAATATGAAAAACATCTATTGCAAAGTAAGACCAAAGGCAAAATTGATAACTATCAGATATATTTTGCAGTTTTCATATGCGATAAACATTTCTAGCTCCCTTTAAATTTAGAGGGAATTTTATCCGATATTTAAGAAATGTGAATGCCTAACTTAAAAGAGCACATATATGTAAATATATACACACGATAAGAATCTTTGAAGACATAATGACCACATGCTTTAAACAACATTGTCTTTCTTTTTAAGCCAAATGTGGCTGGGTCATTTTGAATTCATATGGTTTAAAAAAATCGAATCGGGGGAAAGTTTATCCATGTCCTTGTTATATAGGAAAAGACAATGTCTCATCAGTAGTATGAGGCTTTAAACTATCCAGTAATGCGATGTCTCTCATTTAAGGTGAGAAAGGACATAAGGTGTATTTGTTACCGATTGAATACTGGTGTGGCGTTTTTAAACTCTACCCGTGATTCCGTGTGAATGAGATGCGCACGTGCATGCACAATTAATGAGTGGAAGTTTTAGGCATGGACGATTGTTTGGGTATGGATAAGAGGCTGTAAGACAATTACCGCACGTCTGGGTATGCAAATATGAGATAACGAAAAATGTCTGTGATAATCTGAGATAAATCTGAGATAACTTTCCATTTCTCTTTTACCCCTCGAAGTCTCTTGTCTATTTTTCTTTTAAATAAAAGAGTACGAAGGACATCCATCGCCAAGAGTTTTCAACACTGCCTTTATGAATATATCTGGTTAAAGCCATAGAGTGAACAAACAACATGGTATAACGGCAACATGATAAAAGTGATTATTATATGGGGTTAGGGGCTGATTTTTGTTTGAGGTGAGGAAGCAGTATGTTATTTGCTGCATACGATTTGTAACACATTTGCTGACAAAATATATAGTGTGAAATATTTCGGTCATGCACGGATTGTCCTCTGCAAACGGTCAAACTTCACCAAAAAATCGGAATAATCAAATTTTCTTCGTTTTTTTATGAAGCTCCTGGTAATATTTTTAAGTCAGTTTTAATGAAATCTTTACAAATTGTGTCGTTTAATGTTTCAAAGAATCTGACAAGTTCAAATTTTGAAAATTTGCAAAGGTCAAGGTCGTTTTTCGAATATTGGCTATTTCTTTTACCTTAAATAACTCGGAAACGTAAACTTTTTTTATTTTTAGTGCTTTGGGTGATCTCTCAGAATATATTCAGATTGTACTGATCAGGGTTTAAACAGTACAGAAATGGCGGGAAAATGAAAAGTGTTGGTATCCCTATTGTTTTTAATTGGTTAAAAAAAAAAGATTTTTTTTTTTGTAAACAAGAGTAAGAACACGATTTGTAGCCGGAACGGTATGCAGATTATTAAAATCTGATCAGGCAAATTATAGGGGGAAAAAACATTTTTTATTCTTTTTTTTTTTTGCTTCAATCTTCTGACAGCTTTTCAAATTAAGTGGATAGTGGATACATATAGTATGCATAATGTATGAAATGTTCTATACTTAAATGCCTTTCCAGTCATACTTAGCTTTTAAAATTATAACTTCGTATCAGAAAGTTATATACAAAATGACGAATTACGTGAACCCATTTTTTTTGTTAGGCTTTCGCCTCTTCCAAGGGCAAACGATTAAATATTTTATCACATAATTTGTACTTAAATCTTAATGTCAAGATATTTTTAATTTATTTTTTTCCGCTATGGGGTGCTTTGCATGTAATCTGTTTATTGCTTATAACTCGGGATTTTGAAGTCCTATTTCAATGTTTTTTTTGCATTCTGTTTCTTGCTGATAATTTTGCCTAAGATGAAATAATTAAGTGTTTGAGCTAATCACGTTTAAAGCTGCTTTGGGGTTTTAGTTTTTTTCCCTCCAACTTACTATGTGTCACTGCGTGCATTCACCTGCAACACAGGAATGCCTTCTTGAATTTAGATTGAATCGCATAAAGGTTGAAAAAATGGTATCAACAAAGTCGGAATTATTATAATGTTATTATAATACTCTTATGTTTCCCATTCATTGTATATTATATTATGTTGTCACTGAACTATTTCATTCAGAATTTCATTTCTATTTTTAATTGGAAGCACTGACTTATTGTTAAGCCCATTTCTTTCATGTCACATAATGTTTACTAATTTTCTAAGTTTAAGAAGAAACCCTCCACATAAATACACCTGTTCAGTAGTTTTCTGATTAAATCTGGGCACCTTACGGAAAGGTTAATGTCAAGGACCGAGTAGATTCCGGATTATAGCGATTCTGATTTACCTATGCTATTCTCATCTTTATTCTTTTCTGTTGCAAGTGTTGTGAGTATATCCATGTGATTTTACTCAGGATAGCAATAAACATGCGTTGGAAAACATAACATTTTTAAGTTGTTTTCAAATGAACAGCTGTTGCTCGATTATATCGGTGACATCTTCCTATTGCGAGATTTGATAAACACTCTGACTGTTGAAGTTCAGTGGGAGATCATCATTGCTAATTATTTTGAGATAAATACTGGCTACATATGTGCATGCGGTCAAAATGTTACTCAATCAACATCAGATAAATGAGAAGCATGAACGACGGATTTTGGTGAAAATATTAAAGATATTTTGATATGAAATAGTATTCTTTATTTTTAATATTTTTTAATATGAAAAACATCTATTGCAAAGTAAGACCAAAGGCAAAATTGATAATTATCAGATATATTTTGCAGTTTTCATATGCGATAAAAATTTCTAGCTCCCTTTCAAGTTAGAGGGAATTTTATCCGATATTTAAGAAATGTGAATGCCTAACTTTAAAGAGTATATATATGTAAATATATACACACGATAAGAATCTTTGAAGACATAATGACCACATTCTTTAAAAAAATTTTCTTTCTTTTTAAGCCAAATGTGGCTGGGTCATTTTGAATTCATATGGTTTAAAAAAATCGAATCGGGGGAAAGTTTATCCATGTCCTTGTTATATAGGAAAAGATAATGTCTCATCAGTAGTATTATGCTTTAAACTATCCAGTAATGCGATGTCTCTCATTTAAGGTGAAAAAGGACATAAGGTATTTGTTACCGATTGAATACTGGTGTGGCGTTTTTAAACTCTACCCGTGATTCCGTGTGAATTAGATGCGCACGTGCATGCACAATTAATGAGTGGAAGTTTCAGGCATGGATACCCCTCGAACTCTCTTGTCCATTTTTTTTTAAAATAAAAGAGTACGAAGGACATCCATCGCCAAGAGTGTTCTACATTGCCTTTATGAATATAACTGGTTAAAGCCATAGAGTGAACAAACAACATGGTATAACGGCAACATGATAAAACTGATTATTATATGGGTTAGGAGCTGATTAAATGGCTGGGTGCTCCTCTGGACGTGTTTACCGGGATGTCTTGACATCTCAAAAGACAGCCACATAATGGATGGTCGATCAGCAGTTGAAAATGTAAAGTTGGGATTCCCCTTCATCTCCATCGAGTTCAGTCTTTACATATACAGTGCCTAGCTTCTCGCTGTAGAAACTTATGTGTATTTACTTCTTGAAAAGAATATGAAAACGGATAACTTTTTTTTGTATTCATATGTAGACATTCCTTGTACGCATTGTGTTTGTATTAATATGTTTTTAGATTTCTCTGCTCCTTTTAAATTGCGTTCTTCCGTGAATAGGCTTAAAATGGAATGTACAAAAAATATTTCTAGTTTACATTTGAGACTATTTTCTGAAAATATATGACTTATATTATTGCTCTCCATCTAATAATGACATAGAATATAGTTTGAAATGTAGTATTATTATAGTATATTATCGAAACCAGAAACTTTTAAACAGAGATGCGCAGTTTAGTCTTTCGGAAATCGTGCGCTTACCCGAGACTTCAACGAGACCCGGAAACGAGATTGGAACTAAAAGCGTTCGTTTTGAATTTCATACGTATTTACGAAAAGTTCCAATTTATATATCAATTTATATGATATTGGTATGGTTATTTTGTTTAGTAATTTTGCTCGATTGCTTTAGACAGACGTCAGTGAGGTTGATCGACCACACGCCGAGACCCAATAAAGGGAATAAGTCAGTAAGCAAATGCTACACCGGTAAAATATTTCTCATATTTTACCATATGCTACACCGGTAAAATATTTCTCATATTTTACCAGTAGCTTTGTACTTTAAACTGTTAAAATTATTTGTTTTTCTATAATAAAAAATTCGGAAAGGAATATTGATATTTTATATGATGCAATAATTAAGCATTTCTTTATTCATACTTTCTCTCTTTCGACATTTCGTCTCAGCCACGTGATACATTCTTTGTCTATCTGTCATAGATAAGTGTTGTAAAAACGCCAGAGTATCATGGCATGTTTAGCGTGTCTGCATTTCACACATTGCGCAATTAATCGCTAATCGCATTAAACTGGTCACGTGGCTTGTCTGTCACCCCCGTCCCGGGTAGACGAAACTTTTCTTTGTGAAAAGTTAAGGATTCGAATTTTGGCTTTCAAAGAGGAAAGACCTCTGTTCAGGATTTCCTAACGAAAATTATTAACGATTATTTGATATTGATTTTTACTTTGATTTCACGGACATTTATGTGGATAACCATTATTATTATTATTATATACTACTGTGTTTTCACGGACTATATTATTGTTGTTATTTGAATTTGTGGATTGCCACAGAAAGAAAAGAAAAGAAGAAAATAAAATCTCATTAATCACAAAAAGGACTTATTCATCATTGTGTGAGAGTTCCTACAGTTCCTCAACATAATTAACCAGATACCGGGGCACAGTCGGACAATCAACAATCAAATATACAGATTCACATCTATTACTTCACCGACAGGATATTTTAGCCTTTTAAGTAGTATATATCAATGGGTTGGGGAGGAATCCACGATTTCACGATTTCACGAAAGCACGCTATGACGTCATTAATTAGGACAATGGCCTATTGTTTAGGGTATGACATAATCCCCGACCTCACTCCTTAAACGAGGTCACGTGACATTCTTGATAAACCGCAATATTTATGTTTAATTGTCTCCCTAAACAATTAGGACAATGACCTATTGTTTCGGGTATGATATAATCCCCTTATCCACCCCTTAAACGAGGTCATGCGTCTATCGTTTTCGAGGATGAGTAAACCGCAATATTTATTCTTTTATAATATCGTATTGTTATTCGGGACAATTAATCAACTACGTCATTCACCGCAAAAACGCGATTGAAACAATCAAATCGGGCTGCAGCCCCTACCGCTCCCTTAAACGAGGTCACGTGACATTCTTAATAGACCGCAATATTTATTCTTTTATCATATCGTATTGTTATTCGGGACAATTAATGAACTACGTCATCGATTTCGCTATTGTCGCAGAAGCATTGAATGAGCGACGTTAAATAATGAGTATTGTCTCTTCGAATAATAACGTTTTTACTTTCTGAACAGTTAAACGACGCTATCCGGAATACCTCGAGCCGTATAACGGACACATTCCCACGCGTCGAGAGAAGATTTCTCCATCATTAATTAACGGTAACTGACCACTTAAACGTTTCCGTAAACATAATCTACACCCGTAACACCCGTATCGATCGGTTATCACCTATTATTGACCTAAGACCTTACGAATCGCGGACTAAAGGAATGTAAACAACTATCTCACCCGTCCTCGGACGTATTATTTACTGTTTTTGGATGAAGTCGAACATTCGAAATCGCCTCTCTATACGTATTAATGCTCTTTTTTCTACCGTTTCTGTCTTTCTCTACACATTTCCTCGTAATACGCGTGTCAATGCGTATGTTTTGACAATCGGTGTGAAACGATTCTCAACTTTTTATGTTTAATCTCTATAATCACAACCAACACCCGCAGCGGTATTTGATCCACGGCGAGTTAATCCGGCTTAGTCTAGCGACGATAAACGGGTATTAGCGGTTTTTCATAAGGCGAGATAGTCGCTTTTTTGCATTTACCTACGCTACGTTTTTCACTTTCTCCGTGTAAATGATCGGGAAAGTTTATTTATTTATTTATTTATTTATTTATTTATTTATTTATTTATTTATTTATTTATTTTCATCCACGCATCATCGCTGATTATAGTTTTTTGTCTTTCGCTCTCTCTTTCATAGCATTTTTCTTTAATTTTTTCTCCATCTTTCACATATTATTTCCGTTTTAGTGTATACGCATTGTCACTAATTATATTTCTCTTTCTACAATATTATTCGTAGGATTTTACCGGTCTTTAATCTCTCATTAAGACTTCAATTCTAGTAAATAAGGTGGAACTTCGGGTGTAAAAATAAATAAATACAGCATTCGTGTGACGAACAAGTCCTAGCAATAAATATGAAAACAAACTTATCTTGTATTTTGATTTTATATGTAACCATGATGAGACTTTCATAAAGATTTATTAATAACACCTGTTGCGGCACTGAACCGCCGCGAGTTAATCCGGCTTAGTCTAGCGACGAAAAATGGGAGAGAGCGCTTTTTCATAAGGCGCGGTAATCGCTTTTTATTTATTTTTGTCAAACATACGTGGTCGAAGTAGTAGAAGTTGCTGTTGTTGATGATGATGATGTTTTTTTTTTATGTTGATATTAATGCGTTTGAATAAATCGAGACTCTTAGGTGTTATCACAACGCTTCTTTACGGTTTTTTTTTTTTGTAGTTGTTGTTTATGTAGTAGAGTATTTGTAGTAGCAGTAGTAGTAGTAGTAGTAGTAGCAGTAGTAGTAGTCACCCGTCCTCGGACGTATAACTCTGCGTTTACTAAACCGAACCTTTTAATCTCTCTATGCGTAGTTATGGTTTTGACAATCGGTGTGAAACGATTCTCACCTTTTTAGGATATGTCTAATCTCTATAATCACAATCAGCAGACACACCAGTAGCGGTATTTGATCCGCGGCGAGTTAATCTGGCTTAGTCTAGCGACGATAAACGGGTATATGCGGTTTTTCATAAGCCGAGATAGTCGCTTTTGGCATTGTACGTTTTTCACTTTCTCCGTGTATGTAATCGAGAAATTTATCATTTTATTTATTTGTTTATTTGTTCATTAGTTTGTTTATTTATTTGTTTTTTTATTTATTTATAAAAATGTTTAGTAATAGTTGTTGTGGTAATAATGAATTTCGTTTTAGTTTTAATAATAATATCGGTTATGTATTCGCTGTTTAACAGGAGTATTAGTAGTTATAGAAATGATGATATTATTAATACGATTGAATGAATCGGGACCTTGTACACTTGCTTTTACATAGTAGTAGTAGTAGTTGTTGTTGTTGTTTCTGTAGTAATGTTGATATAAATGCATTGGAATAAATCGAGATTCTGATTTATTTAATTATTTATCTATTTATTTATTTATTTATTTATTTATTTATTTATTATTCAAGTAATTAATTTGAAATAATAAAAAAAAAAAAACTAGAAACAGGAGAGAGGAGCAGCAGTGACTAAGAACCATAACTCCACCTGATCCAAGTTTTAATTACCTTCCTTTTTTTTTTTGGTTTTTAGTTTTCAATTTTAGTCGGGAGCATAACTTATAAACTATTTAAAGTATATAGACTGGAAACTTTAAATATAAATAAATTGTGAGATTGGGAAGTGCAAAAACCAAAAATCGTAACACTACCTTGATTAATTTTCTAATTATCTCCCCTTATTAAATGTTACAATGAATTTCTCTCCAGATAATAACTTATTTACTATCTACTTGAATAATTTTTTGTTGGGAGCAAAACTCAAGAATAAAACATTTTAAGGACTAGAAACTTGAAACATAATATGATAGCAAGTTGAAGCAGTGCAGCTACTATTTTAAAATTATCTCCCTTTATTTTTCTATTGCATTCTCAGAAAGGGGTATAGTGTTTTCCGAACACATCTTGTTATGTTTATAATTTCATATCACTCACTCACTCACTCACTCACTCACTCACTCACTCACTCACTCAATTACTCACTCACTTACTCATTTACTCACTTACTCAATTACTCACTCAGTTACTCACTTACTCACTCATTACTCACTCTATTACTCACTTACTCACTCAATTACTCACTAAATTACTCATTTACTCACTCATTTACTCACTCAGTTACTCAATTACTCACTCACTTACTCATTTACTCATTTATTCATTCAATTACTCATTTACTCACTCAGTTACTCATTTACTAACTCAATTACTCATTTACTCACTCATTTACTCACTAAATTACTCATTTACTCAATTACTCTCTCACTTACTCAATTACTCACTCACTTACTCATTTACTCACTCAGTTACTCATTTACTCACTCAGTTACTCATTTACTCACTCAATTATTCATTTACTCACTCACTCATTCATTAACTAACTCAATTACTCATTTACTCACTCAATTACTCATTAAATCACTCACTTACTCACTCAATTACTCATTTACTCACTCAGTTACTCAATTACTCACTCACACTCACCTCCACCCTCCACCACCACTCCACCCACCACCACCACTCCACCCTACACCACCACTCCACCTCCACCACCACCTCCACCACTCACCTACACCCTCCACCACCACTCCACCTCCACCACCACTCCACCTCCACCACCACCCACACTCCTCATCAGTCACTCCTCACTCCTCATTCACTCATCCTCATCCTCACTCACTCCTCCTCACTCACTCCTCCCTCACTCCTCAATTACTCCTCCTCTTCCTCACTCACTCATATGTGAGTCAGTGAGGAGTGGGTGATGTGGAGTGAGGAATGAGTGATGGGGAGGAGTGAGTGAGGAGGAGTGAGTGATGAGGAAGGATGAATGAGGAGAGGAGTGGTGGAGGTGGTGGTGGAGGTAGTGTTGAGTGGTGGTGGAGGGTAAGTGGGGGGGGGAATGAGTGAGTAAATGAGTAATTGAGTGAGTTAATGAGTAAGTGAGTAAATGAGTGAGTAAGTGAGTGAGTAAATGAGTAATTGAGTGAGTAAATGAGTAACTGAGTGAGTAAATGAGTAATTGAATGAGTAAATGAGTAAGTGAGTGAGTAATTGAGTAACTGAGTGAGTAAATGAGTGAGTAAATGAGTAATTGAGTGAGTAAGTGAGTGATTTAATGAGTAATTGAGTGAGTAAATGAGTAAGTGAGTAAATGAGTGAGTGAGTGAGTAAATGAATAATTGAGTGAGTAAATGAGTAACTGAGTGAGTAAATGAGTATTTGAATGAGTAAATGAGTGAGTAAAGTGAGTAATTGAGTAACTGAGTGAGTAAATGAGTGAGTAAATGAGTAATTTAGTGAGTAAATGAGTGAGTAAATGAGTAACAAAGTGAGTAATTGAGTGAGTAAGTGAGTAAATGAGTAAGTGAGTGAGTAAATGAGTAAGTGAGTTAGTAAATGAGTGAGTACATGAGTATTTGAGTAATTAAGTGAGTAAATGAGTGAGTGAGTAATAGAGTGAGTAACTGAGTAAGTGAGTAACTGAGTGAGTAATTGAGTAAGTGAGTAAATGAGTAAGTGAGTGAGTAATTGAGTGAGTGAGTGAGTGAGTGAGTGAGTGAGTGAGTGAGTGAGTGAGTGAGTGATATGAAATTATAAACATAACAAGATGTGTTCGGAAAACACTATACCCCTTTCTGAGAATGCAATAGAAAAATAAAGGGAGATAATTTTAAAATAGTAGCTGCACTGCTTCAACTTGCTATCATATTATGTTTCAAGTTTCTAGTCCTTAAAATGTTTTATTCTTGAGTTTTGCTCCCAACAAAAAATTATTCAAGTAGATAGTAAATAAGTTATTATCTGGAGAGAAATTCATTGTAACATTTAATAAGGGGAGATAATTAGAAAATTAATCAAGGTAGTGTTACGATTTTTGGTTTTTGCACTTCCCAATCTCACAATTTATTTATATTTAAAGTTTCCAGTCTATATACTTTAAATAGTTTATAAGTTATGCTCCCGACTAAAATTGAAAACTAAAAACCAAAAAAAAAGGAAGGTAATTAAAACTTGGATCAGGTGGAGTTATGGTTCTTAGTCACTGCTGCTCCTCTCTCCTGTTTCTAGTTGTTGTTTTTTATTATTTCAAATTAATTACTTGAATAATAAATAAATAAATAAATAAATAAATAAATAAATAATTAAATAAATAAATAAATTTAATTAAAAAAAAAAAACTACTATGTAAAAGCAAGTGTACAAGGTCCCGATTCATTCAATCGTATTAATAATATCATCATTTCTATAACTACTAATACTCCTGTTAAACAGCGAATACATAACCAATGTAACATATGCGTTGCATATTTGTTATAAATAAATAAAAAAACAAATAAATAAACTAATGAACAAATTATCAAATAAATAAAATGATAAATTTCTCGATTACATACACGGAGAAAGTGAAAAACGTACAATGCCAAAAGCGACTATCTCGGCTTATGAAAAACCGCATATACCCGTTTATCGTCACTAGACTAAGCCAGATTAACTCGCCGCGGATCAAATACCGCTACTGGTGTGTCTGCTGATTGTGATTATAGAGATTAGACATATTCTAAAAAGGTGAGAATCGTTTCACACCGATTGTCAAAACCATAACTACGCATAGAGAGATTAAAAGGTTCGGTTTAGTAAACGCAGAGTTATACGTCCGAGGACGGGTGACTACTACTACTGCTACTACTACTACTACTACTACTGCTACTACAAATACTCTACTACATAAACAACAACTACAAAAAAAAACCGTAAAGAAGCGGTGTGATAACACCTAAGAGTCTCGATTTATTCAAACGCATTAATATCAACATAAAAAAAAACATCATCATCATCAACAACAGCAACTACTACTACTTCGACCACGTATGTTTGACAAAAATAAATAAAAAGCGATTACCGCGCCTTATGAAAAAGCGCTCTCTCCCATTTTTCGTCGCTAGACTAAGCCGGATTAACTCGCGGCGGTTCAGTGCCGCAACAGGTGTTATTAATAAATCTTTATGAAAGTCTCATCATGGTTACATATAAAATCAAAATACAAGATAAGTTTGTTTTCATATTTATTGCTAGGACTTGTTCGTCACACGAATGCTGTATTTATTTATTTTTACACCCGAAGTTCCACCTTATTTACTAGAATTGAAGTCTTAATGAGAGATTAAAGACCGGTAAAATCCTACGAATAATATTGTAGAAAGAGAAATATAATTAGTGACAATGCGTATACACTAAAACGGAAATAATATGTGAAAGATGGAGAAAAAATTAAAGAAAAATGCTATGAAAGAGAGAGCGAAAGACAAAGAACTAGGAAATAATATGTGAAAGATGGAGAAAAAATTAAAGAAAAATGCTATGAAAGAGAGAGCGAAAGACAAAGAACTATAATCAGCGATGATGCGTGGATGAAAATAAATAAATAAATAAATAAATAAATAAATAAACTTTCCCGATCATTTACACGGAGAAAGTGAAAAACGTAGCGTAGGTAAATGCAAAAAAGCGACTATCTCGCCTTATGAAAAACCGCTAATACCCGTTTATCGTCGCTAGACTAAGCCGGATTAACTCGCCGTGGATCAAATACCGCTGCGGGTGTTGGTTGTGATTATAGAGATTAAACATAAAAAGTTGAGAATCGTTTCACACCGATTGTCAAAACATACGCATTGACACGCGTATTACAAGGAAATGTGTAGAGAAAGACAGAAACGGTAGAAAAAAGAGCATTAATACGTATAGAGAGGCGATTTCGAATGTTCGACTTCATCCAAAAACAGTAAATAATACGTCCGAGGACGGGTGAGATAGTTGTTTACATTCCTTTAGTCCGCGATTCGTAAGGTCTTAGGTCAATAATAGGTGATAACCGATCGATACGGGTGTTACGGGTGTAGATTATGTTTACGGAAATGTTTAAGTGGTCAGTTACCGTTAATTAATGATGGAGAAATCTCTCGACGCGTGGGAATGTGTCCGTTATACGGCTCGAGGTATTCCGGATAGCGTCGTTTAACACTTACTTGCTATCATATTATGTTTCAAGTTTCTAGTCCTTAAAATGTTTTATTCTTGAGTTTTGCTCCCAACAAAAAATTATTCAAGTAGATAGTAAATAAGTTATTATCTGGAGAGAAATTCATTGTAACATTTAATAAGGGGAGATAATTAGAAAATTAATCAAGGTAGTGTTACGATTTTTGGTTTTTGCACTTCCCAATCTCACAATTTATTTATATTTAAAGTTTCCAGTCTATATACTTTAAATAGTTTATAAGTTATGCTCCCGACTAAAATTGAAAACTAAAAACCAAAAAAAAAGGAAGGTAATTAAAACTTGGATCAGGTGGAGTTATGGTTCTTAGTCACTGCTGCTCCTCTCTCCTGTTTCTAGTTGTTGTTTTTTATTATTTCAAATTAATTACTTGAATAATAAATAAATAAATAAATAAATAAATAAATAAATAATTAAATAAATAAATAAATCAGAATCTCGATTTATTCCAACGCATTTATATCAACATTACTACAGAAACAACAACAACAACTACTACTACTACTATGTAAAAGCAAGTGTACAAGGTCCCGATTCATTCAATCGTATTAATAATATCATCATTTCTATAACTACTAATATTTTAAAAAATAATAATATTTTAAAAAAAAAAACAATAAATAAATAAAAACAATATACTAATACACAGCAAAACCAAAAATTTGTTATAAAAAAAAAAAAAATAAATAAACTAATGAACAAATTATCAAATAAATAAAATGATAAATTTCTCGATTACATACACGGAGAAAGTGAAAAACGTACAATGCCAAAAGCGACTATCTCGGCTTATGAAAAACCGCATATACCCGTTTATCGTCACTAGACTAAGCCAGATTAACTCGCCGCGGATCAAATACCGCTACTGGTGTGTCTGCTGATTGTGATTATAGAGATTAGACATATTCTAAAAAGGTGAGAATCGTTTCACACCGATTGTCAAAACCATAACTACGCATAGAGAGATTAAAAGGTTCGGTTTAGTAAACGCAGAGTTATACGTCCGAGGACGGGTGACTACTACTACTGCTACTACTACTACTACTACTACTGCTACTACAAATACTCTACTACATAAACAACAACTACAAAAAAAAACCGTAAAGAAGCGGTGTGATAACACCTAAGAGTCTCGATTTATTCAAACGCATTAATATCAACATAAAAAAAAACATCATCATCATCAACAACAGCAACTACTACTACTTCGACCACGTATGTTTGACAAAAATAAATAAAAAGCGATTACCGCGCCTTATGAAAAAGCGCTCTCTCCCATTTTTCGTCGCTAGACTAAGCCGGATTAACTCGCGGCGGTTCAGTGCCGCAACAGGTGTTATTAATAAATCTTTATGAAAGTCTCATCATGGTTACATATAAAATCAAAATACAAGATAAGTTTGTTTTCATATTTATTGCTAGGACTTGTTCGTCACACGAATGCTGTATTTATTTATTTTTACACCCGAAGTTCCACCTTATTTACTAGAATTGAAGTCTTAATGAGAGATTAAAGACCGGTAAAATCCTACGAATAATATTGTAGAAAGAGAAATATAATTAGTGACAATGCGTATACACTAAAACGGAAATAATATGTGAAAGATGGAGAAAAAATTAAAGAAAAATGCTATGAAAGAGAAGAACTATAATCAGCGATGATGCGTGGATGAAAATAAATAAATAAATAAATAAATAAATAAATAAACTTTCCCGATCATTTACACGGAGAAAGTGAAAAACGTAGCGTAGGTAAATGCAAAAAAGCGACTATCTCGCCTTATGAAAAACCGCTAATACCCGTTTATCGTCGCTAGACTAAGCCGGATTAACTCGCCGTGGATCAAATACCGCTGCGGGTGTTGGTTGTGATTATAGAGATTAAACATAAAAAGTTGAGAATCGTTTCACACCGATTGTCAAAACATACGCATTGACACGCGTATTACAAGGAAATGTGTAGAGAAAGACAGAAACGGTAGAAAAAAGAGCATTAATACGTATAGAGAGGCGATTTCGAATGTTCGACTTCATCCAAAAACAGTAAATAATACGTCCGAGGACGGGTGAGATAGTTGTTTACATTCCTTTAGTCCGCGATTCGTAAGGTCTTAGGTCAATAATAGGTGATAACCGATCGATACGGGTGTTACGGGTGTAGATTATGTTTACGGAAATGTTTAAGTGGTCAGTTACCGTTAATTAATGATGGAGAAATCTCTCGACGCGTGGGAATGTGTCCGTTATACGGCTCGAGGTATTCCGGATAGCGTCGTTTAACTGTTCAGAAAGTAAAAACGTTATTATTCGAAGAGACAATACTCATTATTTAACGTCGCTCATTCAATGCTTCTGCGACAATAGCGAAATCGATGACGTAGTTCATTAATTGCCCGAATAACAATACGATATGATAAAAGAATAAATATTGGGTCTATTAAGAATGTCACGTGACCTCGTTTAAGGGAGCGGTAGGGGCTGCAGCCCGATTTGATTGTTTCAATCGCGTTTTTGCGGTGAATGACGTAGTTGATTAATTGTCCCGAATAACAATACGATATTATAAAAGAATAAATATTTTTCCAAAATTTAAGGGTGGATAAGGGGATTATATCATACCCGAAACAATAGGTCATTGTCCTAATTGTTTAGGGAGACAATTAAACATAAATATTGCGGTTTATCAAGAATGTCACGTGACCTCGTTTAAGGAGTGAGGTCGGGGATTATGTCATACCCTAAACAATAGGCCATTGTCCTAATTAATGACGTCATAGCGTGCTTTCGTGAAATCGTGAAATCGTGGATTCCTCCCCAACCCATTGATATATACTACTCTTTTAGCACAATCATTCTACATGATTGCCTCTAAAGTTTTGTGTGAATATTACAAGGCAAATTCCAAAAGAACAAGAGGAATTTAGTTGGTAACCGGTAGAAATTACGGTTTTATCCCTGCATATACACAAGGCCATAATGTTTGAATGATCCGTCAATTCAACTCTTTCTCATGCCCGCGCTTCGTCATATCGGACCAGCTCTCTCGCTCTCTGTCTCTCTCTCTCTCTCTCTTACATGTATAACCAAACTAAAATAAAATTAAATAAAATGATAATAATTGTGCATTTGTCCTCTTTTTTTTCATTATACTGACTTCTCGCTAAAATCAGTAGATTTACAACATGTATTATGAAAGCAAAGTTGTTAATAAGATCATCACAAACACTATCACAAAAAAAATAAATAAAAAAAATAGAGTGAATCTTTTGTTCAAACCATTTACAATATGAACTATAAGCTCAGTTTAATGATACATCTGACCTAGTTACTTTATAAATTCAATTTACCAACTTAGTAACTTAGTAGCCATTTACCGAAATGTCCAGTACCCTTGTGACAGGTGAGCGCGCTCTCGTTGATTCTCAAGGCAGGCGATAAAGAGCGTTATTTCTGGAAGCTACGTATCATTTTAGTTTTGTCTCTGGGTAAACCAAACAAGTGCTTCTCAACACATTTTTTTATTAAAATGCGTGTATAGGTATCAAATTCATTTTGAAAGAATTTGAAAGAATTTACAAACGAAATCAATAACGTTTTGCGGAAAGTCACCAGGCTTATTCTTAAAGAAAATACATTTTAAATTTGTTAATGGGGAATTAATTAAGGGAAATTTAACTTAGAAGATTATATATAATTATTTATTTGAATATTTATAGGCCTGTAGACCTGCGCCCGAAATCTTGTGTACATTTCACACAGGAATAACGTATGTATGCGATGCATATTATACTATTGGTAATCGTTTTAAATATGTTTTTTCTTTTAAGTGCGTAATGACAGTCGTCATGATAAATATGTACAGTACGGTAGACAGTTAGGCAATATCCATCCTAACACCGGTTCAAATTACCCGGATAGCGACTGTGTCTTCACGCGCTTCGCTTCTCACCAATTTGTCCCGAGTTCAATTCCTGGTCACGTACATGAGAGGGTACAGTGGTCGACCGTCCGGAAACGTGGGTTTTCTCTGAGTTCTCCGGTTTCCTCCTAAAATAATGACAACATATGCCACCACCAAAGTCATCGAGAGTGATAAATATAAGTTTTGAGAACTTGTTTCGTAATCGATCTAAAATAAATAAATTTAAACCTAACGGTGATAGTGTAAAATTTCCTCGGTGTGATGATAAATTATAACATTTTATATCTATCATTTCAATAATTAATCATAATAAGTGTTTGATTTTCTTGATATATTGTCCGATACATGATAGTTTGAAATAGAATAAGTAGGTGTAATGTAAAAGGAAATGAATCAGATTCTAAAAAACAACAACAAAAAAAAAAAAACAACACCTCCCCAGAAAATTATTAAAATCTTTGTTTTAAACTAATCATTTATTCCCAATTTTGTATTTATACTACTAACGAGGACTCAAGAAGACGTCATTTGTAAATAACAATATTTTTGTTGTTGGTTTGGACTTTTTTTTATTTTGTAATCGATAACCAATGACAGTTTATTATATTTGAAGGGGATATTTTGATAGATTCGGGAATATATTTAATATAAATGTCTCAGGGTGACAAAAATGTGCCGGGACTAGAACCTGGGGCTTTTTGCATACAGGGTGAATGATTTACCGCTTTTACACATCTGTCTTCCCCTTTGTAAGTATGACATGAGAGGCTTCATTTTTCTCACAACAACTTTTTATGTTTGCGAGAACTGGATACTCCAGGATTAAAACCAAAATAATGAACTGCATAATACACAAGTATAAGTTATTTTACATTCGTATTATGTCACAGACGATGTGGCTCAATTGTTGAATAAATGTGTACAATGCTTCAGCTTCGAAATATTTCACAAGTTGAGAAGTAGATCAGTCGTTATCATGATGGCGCTCTTCCAGCTGGTTCTTGTTCTTTCTGGTCTTCAAGTTGTATCGACGAAAGCTAACTGCAACGTTAGCGAAATAGATACGATGAAGGACTTTAATCTCTCAAAGGTAAGTTATTTAAAAATACTAATTTATGAATTTTGGCCTATGGTTGTTACATGTAATTGCTCTCGTGGGTGATTGTAATCGTTCATTTCCTGAATGATTTTGTCAACAGCTAACGGCATTTTTTTAATTATCTCAGTATACAAGTACTACTCTCTAGCATAACTCTTTTAAAAGTTATTTATTTCTTTATTTAAATATTGAAAGGCAAAATCCCAATTGCAATAGTTTTAATCGTTTGCATATCAGCTTCACGATTATTTCTCCTTCTGATCTAAAAATGGCTTACAGCGCACATGCAATATTGATACTTAATTACGTTTGTCGTGTCATTCGTGCTAGACTTTTATAACAAATGTGCTTTGTAATTTGATGTTCAAAATGCATCCATATGCTCCACATGCTTTTAATTTTTGAGTTCCAAAGAGGAGTATTCTCTGGAACACATGTGTTTACGGGTTCATATACTTATTACACATTTTCTTATATTTAACGTGTTACATACAACTTTTTATTACCCCGCGTCTTGCACGTGTAGGCTATAATTTTGTATATTGTGTTGAACTCAAACAGTTGGATTTTAAATGCATTTGATGAAACTCATTTTGAAAATATGTAGTATGCACTGTTGTGTTAATAATATATGAGACATAAACACACAAAACCATTATAATCAGCCATTCTTTTTAAAACTATGTTCTTGGTGTAAGATCACAAATAATCCAAAACAAAGAAAATAACAACAAAATAATGAGAAACTAGAAGTCGTTTGTTTAAGATACAAACGAAGCGGCTTTCCGTTTGCTTATTTCAAAGGTATTGAATATAATAGTTAATACAAAGAAATGTAATAATGATGCACAATAATGTTAAATTTAATACGTAAATCATCATTATCATAAACATATACTTATGTTCAAAAATAAGCTTTAAATATTTTTTTTATTTTCATTTTTATTGTCTTAAGGAGATATTAAGAAAGCATAAATATGGATCTCATTTGATTAAGCAACCGTTTACTATCATGCATTAAAAACAACAGGAAAATTTTAAGATAATACTATCCTCAAAAAATTTTCTTACATTATTCAATCGATTTTAAATGTTGTTTTTTTTTATTCTTTATTTAATATCTATTTCTTCGTATGCATAGGGACTTAACAAACAATCATTGCAATTTGATCCATCATTGCAATTTGATCCACATAGTTGAAATTATATAAAAAGAAAAGTAAATAATTTGAAATCCATGACTTTCAAACTTTAAACTGATTTAGTTTTACATTTTCAAAAATAGATGGAAACAAAGGCAGAAGTGTAAGCAAAATAATGAAAATAATTTCTTATTTCTATGTAATTAACGTTATAAACGTCTTGAAACTTTCAACAATTCATTTGCTTTATATATTTCCTTATTTTTACAGATATTCGTATAGGTTTTCTGGCTCTAGTATAATTATACTAATTCATCGTAAATGCGACTTATTTACTCAAAAACGTATCACAATTCACTATTCAACGCAGGCACTCATTCCTGCAAAAGAACAATGAGATCTTGCCCAATCAAACCAATGACCACTTTCATTTCTTTCTTCGAATTAATAGATTTACATGAATTAGCCCTTTTACGAAAAACATGAATAAGTCATGTTTGATAACGTAATCACTTGTCATAAACAAGTGACACAACATAAATTCCTTAAGGTATGCTTAAGATTGGCATCAATACTCATGACGCTAGAGCGCGAATACATATTGAAATGAATTATTTTTTATATTTCAACGACGTCAAAATCAAGTGACTAAAGAAATATATATATATATTTTTTTTTTGCAAGGACATGTTCAGCTAACGTTATATTAATCCAGAAAAAAAAATATCTTCGAGAATGCGAACAGGTTTGTTTTCAAGTAGGCATTCCATCAAACATGAATATCCGACATGTTTGATGATGTAATTACTTGAAATTTTCAAGACCTTATGAACGTACTAAGTTTTTGAAAAATTATAAATTCATTGGTCTAATTGGCGATTTTATATGATTTCTTAAAATAATTCTTGCTTAGTATCACGTCATAATCACGTGACAATTTTTTTTTTTGCAGTATGCATCACTTCAATCTTAACTCTATCAATTCTGAAGATTTAATTAAGACTGACTCAAAATTCATGATACTAGAGCGAGAGAAATCTTTAAAAAATGCTTTTTATCTTTTTGATGACGTCATAACCACGTGACTCAAAATAAATAATGCAGAAAATAGAATGTAAACCTCTATGCCGATATGCTGTCCAATTTTCATGCTTCTAACGCATCAGGGGGCTTTGTAACATTTAAATTTAGTTTTTGGACCAAAGTTCGAAACTCGGTATTGCCATGAAATCTTAATCTTTTCGAATTTGGAAATTTAAATGCCAAGGTGCACATCTACATCCTAAAATACATCTTCTGTAAAAATATCAGGCATTGGGTTGGTTGAGCAAGATCCGATTGTTCTTTTGCAGGAATGAATGCCTGCGTTGAATAGTGAATTGTGATACGTTTTTGAGTAAATGAGTCGCATTTACGATGAATTAGTATAATTATACTAGAGCCAGAAAACCTTTACGGACAACTTATTGCATATGCAATCACGGCTTTCTGCAAACCTGAAGAAAATGACAAATACATGTATATCTTCCTGTCGATTTTTTATGTTTTCAAAATATTTAACGGTTTCTTTTTCTAAATCTCTAAAACTAAGCAAATATATAAAGCAAATGAATAGTTGAAAGTTTCAAGACGTTTATTTCATTATTTTGCTTACACCTCTGCCTTTGTTTCCATGTAATTTTGCAAATGTAAAACTCAATCAATTTAAAGGTTGAAAGTCATCGATTTTAAAGTATTTTTTTTTCTTTTTTACACTTTCAATTGTGGATCAAATTGCAATGAATACATGTTAAGTCATATGCTTACAAAGAAAAAGATATTAAATAAAGAATAATAAAAAAAAAATCGATTGAATAACGTAAGAAAACGATGGTATTATCTTAAAATTTTCCTGTTGGTTTTTTTTTTCTGAATGATAGTAAAAGGGTGCGTAATCAAATAAGATCCATATTTATGCTTTCTCAATATGTTCTTAAGAAGATGAAAATGAAAAAAAAAAGAGTTAAAGCTTATTTTTTAACATAATCGTAAGTATAAATTTGAGATAATGATGATTTACGTATTAAATCATACATTATTATGCATCATTATTCCATTTCTTTGTTTTAACTTATATATTCAATACCTTTGAAATAACAAACAAACCTTTTTTCTTAAACAAACGACTTCTAGTATATATTTTTTAAAAAAAGTGTGGATGTAATATCATATTTCATTTGGAAATATTAGTCATTCTAGTTATATTGATTACAGAGTTTCGATTTGTTTCAAGTCATAGTTTATACTTTCATATTGCATTCGATTTTTTTCCAAGAAAACAAAGCTTATGAAATTATCCTTAAAGCTTATCTGCAGCTAAATGCTAGCATTGTCATCATTACTTGTCTTCCTGTGTTTCAATTTATAGACAGATAAACTTTATTA
>CM037779.1:13999424-14039421 GCA_021229015.1 Solen grandis
GGAATATGAATCAGTCCCAGAGGCTAGAAATGCACCGTACTGTAAATAAATTAAGATATACGTCTTCAGATTAAATTAGCTTTTGCAATTGCTATATTTCCTCACACATGCTGCGCTTTCATTCTCAGACATTGAAGGAATGTGTAATCGTCAACAAAAAGGACTGCTTCTATTACGCTATAGCAGTTAGCTACATGAACAACGAGCGGATCTAGTTGTAAATTTGGTTGGTATGTTCATGACATGAGCTATTGATAACACCTTTAGTAACTTACTATATATATTCGTTATCAGGGTGTCAGATGACGGCGATTATATAAATGTACGTAATATAGACCAACACTTGCACACTCAAAATGTTTAGTTGTATAGTATACCATGAGTATATTTTGAACTTGTAAATGACTAAAGACATATTTGAAATGTGTGTATGAGTTAAAGGAAATCATGATATCAGGTGTGCTATAAAGTCCAATGACTTATCGCATTTACTACTCAAGTTTAATTCTCTTTGTTTTTAATGGGACAATGTTACATTGTACTTTAACCCCAGCAGCAAAATTTGAAACACACCACATTTAATTAGTCTAATTGTGATACCTATTCAAACACCAGAAATGTTTTATTTGATCATATTGAAGATGCTGATTTTAATTCGACAGCATTATTAGATTAGATAAGTTAAAATTATTAATGTACAAGTATACCAGAAAGACTGCTAAAGTCATTGCTAGTAAGATATACAAAAATATATTGTAAATATTCTTAGAGTTGAACATTTATATTGCTGCATTACCACTACCCTTGTATTATCATGAACACTCATATTTCCATTACGAATAACTTAAAGATGAGTTAATTTATTTTATTTGTAAAAATTTTCGTGATCTGTTTAATTAATATTATTTATTTCAACGTGACTTACAGGTCCACTGGATCGTGTGTAGTCCAACATGTGTATTTAATTTGATCTTTTGTAATAATGTACATTGCACATATAATACATACATGCACTATAATGAAACAATCTATCTATCTATCTGGCTATCTAGTCTTGATTATAAGTATGTATCTTTTCAACCTTACATTTTGGAAGGGTAAATAAATTTGTCACACGTACTTGATGGGTTTACAGAGGGCCACGATGTACATGACATTTAGTGTACACCTACCTACGATAAGGATAAAGTGTGTGAACTAGTCTAGTCTTATACTTCAAAACTAATCTCTAGAGATAATCGGGAAGTGACGCGACGGGAGACTGGAGTAGACAAAATTACATATTAAAGCGATTTAAAATGAATGTAAAATATTTCCCGCTAACCTGGTACCTACTTAAAACAGATGACTTACGCTGCCTTGAACAAGGATTGATGAATCTTTAAACACTATGCCGTTTCTGATTGGTGAACTATGGTAGAAAACGTTTAGCAAATTCTAGGGGATGACATTTAAAGTATTTCAGTGAAATAACTCTGACAGTAATCAAATGAAACTGCTGAGATGTCTTTAAAGTAATAGAAATAAAGATTGGAATGCGTGATCAATATATATTTTCATCAATTTATCCTTCAATTTATGCCACTGCCAGCTCCCCCGTGAAATCTGCCGCTTCTATTAGCCTAAATCACCGTCAGTTCTTTAAGTCTAGTTCTTTAAACAGTATTGTGTTGCAATAAATTTTCAGCCAAAGCGCAACGATTAAATTGCCCTGCGAGAAAGAAAGTGAGAATGAAATATGTCGATCTAACTACGCGTTTAATTGGTCGGAAAGAACCTTCCAATACTCGTAAAAAGCATGTTTTACAAAAAGAGAGACGAATCACTTAATTTCAATGCATTTGCCTCATGATTAGATTTGTTACACTTGATAATGGGCCACACTAAAACAGTACTGTATCTGAAATTGTGTAAGCTAAGATAGTGAAACCGAGAGCGTATGTTTTATGTGTTTAATGTTCTCCCATTGAAGTACCGAAAATGCTTGTCTTTAGCAAATGTGTGGTATAGCAGAAAGCGTGTCTTATTACTTGGTCTTTTGAAACTTGGTCCAAGTGTGATTTGTTGTTTTGTTTAAATTAACTTTAATCTCCTGCATATATTGATTGATTTTTTTGTTTAACAGTATTCTGTTAGTTGGAGACTTTGTCTACTTGAGACAGATATAGGTCTGCCACAGTGCAGTATTACGCCGTAGTCATGTGGAATAACATCACGCTTAGTCATATTATGCTGACACCGGGCCAATCAGTCCTTGAACTACCTTTATCTGCTGAGCGCCAAGCAAGGGGCTAAAATCCATGGCCTCCCAATTCCAGGGCAGACACTCTAATCACTCGGCCAACGGGACCGATCTGAAGCAATCGAATCAGTATTATGATAGGATTGATTTTAAAGCATTTTAAATTGATTCAATTGACTTCTGGCAGAGAACGAAAAATAAGAAATGTTTAACGAATTGCACATTAAATGAATCGAGAAACTGGATTCTTTCATAATAGAACATAAAGTGGACGAATCGATTGTTTGCAGAGCATATTTGATGTTTCATATGTAATATAAGTTAGACTGATTTTAGACTGGTTGCAGGACATTTTATAACAATTCAAGCAGACGGTATTTCAACGCTTAATGATAATTCACCTCAATATACCCGTAAAAATCAAACATATGAAGGAGATTGATTGCTACAGTGAAAATTTGCTTAAAGATCACCTCGTAATCAAGATCATCTCTCTATTAAGACTACTCATTTTTAGCTAAATAATTTTAAGCCCTGTTCTTAACAATATTGGTACAATTCACTATTAAGACCACGTGGCTATGGAGACCACTTTTTGCTGGAATCGATGGTGTTCTTGATAGTGAGAATTTTCTATATAGCGTGAAACATTATCATTTTATTATAATTTTATATGTGTATCCTATAGTCGTTCAGTTTAACATTGATGATAATGGGACATATTTGAATATGACCCCAGGATGAACAATATCGAAATAATACTCGTATATAAGGTATCTTTTTATAGTTGATTTATAATTCAACAGTCTGGCCCTTTACGCTTAAAGAACATTACGATAATCTATATTCTAGTAGTTCTCGTGGTTATGCAATATTTATTAGGAAATAATCGACACTTCTATGTATAGGTCCACGTAAAACCTTAACCCTTTCCCTCATAGAGGATACCATGAAAAGACCTATGCGAACAGCATAAAACCAGACCAGCCTGCGAGTAACTCGCAGGCTGATCAGGTTGTATGCTGTTCGCTGCTCCTCATTGGTCTGGTAATGAGGATTTTACAATTAAATTTGGTAAGGTTTAACTGTGGTTTTCTGCAGATCAGGCTTTATGTGGTACCTATTGAGTGCGTCAAAATGAGTCTATATGAGGGAAAGGGTTAAGGTCAGTACTTAAGAAGACGTAAACAACAACATACATGCATAAACGGTTTCAAAAATATTTTCATTATATCCATGTAAAGTTGATCATCGATATATTTGGCAATAAAGTGTTAGGTATCTCTCTATTTAAAATTGTCTAACCACACATGCATATGTTACATACACACCTACCATGTAATAATTGACTACTATTGTTTTTTTTTTCAAAACGAATTGCTCATTGCCCGAAATATTTACGAAAACATTGATATTCCATGGGAAACCTATAAGAATTCAAACCCGTATATGTAGATATCATAAGCCCAAGAACACTATCTTTAGGCTTCAACATCCAGTTACATTGTAGTAAATACAGTGTTCAAAAAACAATTAAATTCACCGAGTGAAAAACATGAGTTTTTAACAAGTTCTACATTATAGACGTTTGAATAGTCGCCGTGATAGCAATAACTATATGGCGACTATTCAAACGTCTATAATGTAGAACTTGCTAAAAACCGTATGTTTTTTTTTTCTTGAAAAGGCAAATTTTTTGCCGAAATATTGAATAAGAGTGATTTAATTGTTTATTGTATCATTTCCCCTCTGGAAAATCAACATATTTATTGAAAACATTGCTCAAATTTTTTTATCCAAAAATTCGTTCATCAGACCTTTATTATTACGGTACCTTATAAAAGAAATAAATTGTCAATCTCAGCTCGTAATAGCATTCCGCTGCCATGCAGAAGTACCTGTTTTAACGTAATTCAGACCCTCGCCGCAGGTGGGTTCGTATCCCGGAAAGGTCACTCGGAACGTTCATGCCAGGGAGTCTTCCATCAGGCATACGGTAGGTCGGTGTCTATGGCAATAGTTAAATATAATGGGAAAACCCGTAATTTGGTACTGCAACCTTGCTGAAATCTTCAGATGGGCAGAATTTGTGGTAGGGGCTTTGATTTAAACAGATGGCAAATCGGCAGTGTTGCGCAGTCACTACCCCTCAGTAAAGTGCTTCCAGCTATGCTCCTATCATTTCCTCCAGAGCCAGTTGGTTGCTCTCTCAGCTGCCTTTCCTAGGCTAAGGGCTGGGTTTTTCTTTCCTTCCTTCCAACTAATCCCAATGCGTTAATGATATTTCATATCGACTGGGCAGGAAATCCACGACATTCAACTTCTATAGGATAAAGTCAAGTCTTCCATCCCTGGCCCCAGGTGTCTTGGTGCTTGAAGATCACAATGAAATATCTGGTCGTAGCTTTGCTTGTAACACTGGTAAGAAAATTAGTTTCTTGTCCAGGCCTGCTCTCATTCCTCAGTATTTGGCTTGTGGAATGATACCAGATTTATTGTACTGCTGTTGTTGAGGTGGTTAGCTCACAAGGGCGCACACAAGCTTCAGATCTTTTTCGCTTTTGGTCTTTTCAAAGACATATTTAACATAGATAAGACACTCTTGTAAAAGCCAATAGAAAATATTGCTTAGGCAAACAGCAGATCTTGAATTTTGCAAACTTTCAAAATGGTATATAAAAATCACAGAGGAAAGTGAAACCATAAAAAAAGGAATACTGCAAGGAATTTCTTTCAGTTCGATTTATTTCATTTTTTTAATTATTATTTAACTTCAACAAAGTAGCAGAAAAACATGTTTTATATTGCATTATTCTTACGCTCCCGCTCAGCGCTCCTTAATTCTCTCTCTCCCTCTCTATCTATCTATCTTGGACGGGGAGTAACGAAGCACAACTCCAGTTTCGGTGTAATGACTGTTTTATTTCCTGTTGATCTAGGTTTTAAAAGTAGCGTCGGATGATCAACACATTAAGTTATATCCGAATTCTAAATATAGAACTTCTTTACTGTAGTGTAACACGCGCGAAGTTTAAATACTTTTAACTTCTCGGCTGACAAATGTGCACCTCATTAAACATATATATGTATATAGATTGGTCGACTTTAATGTTAAATGGTAGTTAAGAAATATCTTGTTGTTTTATAACTTAAAGTGGCTGCCAAATGATCAGTCAGTTTGAATTTTGTGATATTAAAATGCCACATTAAAAATCTTACGAGTTGCATGATGCAAAGTGTGTGTCCGGATTATTTCCACGGATGACTGATCCCGAGATCGGAACGCCAACCCCTTATATACCCGCTGGGGTTGTGTGACCAGAATATGGACGAAATGTCCAAAATATTGGACGGGTGATCAAAATATGGGACGGTGACCGAAATATTGGACGGGCGTCCTTAAAATATGGACGTCAAAAATCTCAACCGTCCACAAAATACTCAAATAGACTTCTAAAATAAGAACAATGGCGGAATACAATTAACATTAGGATATGACTATTTAGACATAAATTAAACTCCTATCGTACCCTAATAATATTTCTTGAACTCAATGCAGGTTTAAACATCTTTAAATCTTCACTAAAGTTAACACTGGCAACAGGTTACTAAGCAAATAATCCCACAATGCATCATTTAAAGTTACACAACATGGCTGCTGAAACTGAGGTAGCAAGGTTAAACAATAACATTACCTTAAATTAATCACTTAGTTCGACAACAATTAAACTAGATTTGGACAAATATAGAGGATAAATGTATTCAATAACAATACAGGGATGGATTATTACATCTGCAAAGATAATAAGTGAAACAATGAGAGGAAAATACACGCACATGGTCAGCCGAGATTACATAGCAGATTCCTCGTGTTAACACAAATTGAAGTTACCGAGAACATGTTTTATAGAACACAATTGATACATAAAGCTGTTGTATTATGTCTCGGTGTGCTAGACCACATAATTTAACATTATGGGCTGCATATCCTGCATCTTACAATATGCACTTGCATCCGAAACATGAGATAAAGACGAATCCCTTGACAAGGTAACAAGTTCATATTTACTTCATCTGTATGACTTAAATGCTAAAGGCATACCATTACCCCCGCCTTTTTAAAGGTAAAGCTCCGACTACCTTAAATAATACACCAACTGGTAAAACAACAATTTAAACGTTAAACAATAGAGCAATAGTTAAACAATAGATTTTTAACTAAAACTTTTAAATACTCCAACCACCTTAACGTCAAAAAAATCACATGGACCACCTTAAATAATATGTGAAGTAATTTGTAACACAACAATTGTAATATGAAACAGTTCAGAGATAAACTCTATATAATTGCCGCCCTAGTAATTTGCAGTTATGAATCATATTTAAACCCTTTAATGTCCAGACTACTCTTGGACTACATAGAATAACATGTTTTAAAGAACCCCTTAACCAAAACCACTTGAACACCTTAAATTAAGGTACATTTCAACCAATCGAATGATCATTCCTACCAAAACTTTACCTATGTATAATCTATCAATAAATTATTAAAACTTTATTATCACTTTCAGCAATAAATTTAATTGTTCTTTGTAAAAAGATTACTATACTATGCTGAATTTAATTATAATGGAGTCACTGTGTTGAAAATTTAATAAGTCAGTATATGATTATATATGAATTTAACATTTATCGATGAGCTGCAATGTACACTGTTAAGCTAACCTACCCAAATTTGGCGCACAGGCGGCCGCACCAAACTTGGACCTGTGTCTACCACAGGCGACTTACCCGCACTTAGCCCACTGGTCCTTGACGGGCTTAGTGCGGACCTGTATAAACAGGCGACCAACGAAGTAAGGCTTAGAATTTACAAGTTTAAAGTCACTTCCTTGGTTTATGAACCATACTCTTAATTGCCTTAGCATCACATTCCCTATCAGACCCCTGCCTCTGTATTTGCCTGTCTTCATATCATGCTCGGTAATATGGGTCAGACCCAAATCCCATTCGTCTTTAGAAAATGTATCCCCATAATTTACTAAGAGACCAGCGATTATCTGGGCCTCAGCACCTGTTCTCCCTTCTGTAGACTTGTTAAAAAGGTCTTTAACGTGGGTAGGGACTTTATCAGCCGTTGCCCTAAAAATGTCTGTAAATGGCACCTTCGGTTCCTCCGACACAAGTCTCGCGCGCCGCATACTAAACGTTACTGCAGTGGTCAGGGCATTCATGTTTGGTGATAACGGTAATGATCCGCTCTATATTTTCAGCCCTGCCCACATCGGCATTTTGGCGTAAAATCACATCCCTGTACAATGGGTTCATCAGCCGCACCTTACATGTTGGGGCTGTGTTGATATCTACCAAAGTTGATGCCATCATCAACTGGTAATTATCTTGAAACTTTTCAATTGGCTCTATCACGAAACTCGAATTTTCTTGAAAATCATCACTATCGATCCGCTCAACAAAAGCATCAACCAAGTCTTCTGACAATGCTGGAAGCCTTACATTATCAGCCACAACCAATCGGCGCGTCTTCTTTTCACGGCCGACTTTAAAACAAGGAATAGCCACTCCGTCAAGTATTATTTTACTTTGACTTAGTAAAATATCCGCCGGTCCAGTCTCACTGCCTCCCAAGACATCAAAACCTAACAGAGCATCATCCTCGATATCTGCCACGATGGCCTCATGCTCTATCTCATAGGTTCTCAGACTGAGCCTAAACACTGCCTTGCCCTTCTCTACTATCGGCAAACCAGTAGCCCCTCTTAAACAAGAAGACTGCTTGAGAAACGGCTGTTCACTTCGACTGATTTTATCAAAAACGCGGTCGGAGATAATAGTTTTAGAGGCGCCAGTATCGGTCGTAAATGTCACTGGTATACTCTGTACTGTCCCCTTTACATATACTCCATCACAAAGAGATGTCTGTCGATTTGTTATGCAAGTACCTTCTGCAACATTTGAATTTCGGCCAGACTGCATTACTGGGACCTCCTTTTGGCCACAAAGGTCGGTCCGTTGGGGTTGAAAGCAGGAGATGATTTATCTGAGGCTTGGCTGCTATATTGAGCCTTCGGCTGTTGTTTAGCTTTACGTGGGCAATTCCTAGTGATATGACCCTTCTCGTGACAGCTGTAGCATTCAATATCATATCGGGAGTTTCGGGGAGAGTTTTCTTTATTGAGATTATGTTCAAGTCTGTATAGTCTCTTCAAAATTTGTTGCATTAAAGCATCTCCCGTAAGATCAACTTGTTCCTCTTTCTTGCGAATGCCATAGTTACGCGCACGATGACCGGACTGGTTATTTAAGCTACCACCAGTGGACTTGTCATAAGGTATTCGCAGTGCTCGATCTCGCCACCCATCGTAATCATCACCATCATCATCCTCATCATATGGCCTGCTGTCTATTGTGCGACGGGTTATACGGCTATGGTGTCTTGATCGGTCATAATTTCCCCTGGTTTGAATAAAGTTAACAACATGGAGCACAGCCTCGTCTATCGTGGTCGGCTCTTTGTGATACTCAACCTCAAATCTCACATCGTCATCCCGCAACCCTTCTAGAAATAGCCGCAACAGGTCTTCCTCTCGAGTATGTCGGTTGCGATATCCGTGTGCTTTGTCGTAGAGCATTTTCAGATCCGCGACAAATTCTTCCCCTTTTCAATTACACGCTGGTACGTCGCCTAAGTTTCGCTGCGTATACCTTTGGCGTTTCAATAGTCCGAAATCTGTTGGTCATTTCGCGTATAAGTTCCCTGAATCCTCACAAAATATCCGGCCTTAGCTGAGTGAACACGAACTGTACAGCTTGTCCTTCCATTCTCGGAAGTAGTTGGTCAAGTCTGTCTTCATCTGTCCAATTGTAACGGTCAGCGAGGGCTTCGAACATAGCTATCCATACTTCCCAGCCTTCCTTTCCGGTAAATGTGGGTAACTTTACATGGTCTCGGGGAGTTGATCTAGGCTGATTAAACCTTGTATATCCCCTTCGTAAGCTGGAATCGCAGACCCTTGCGTCCGATTGATGCAAGCTGGGCTGCTGATCCGAGCTGTGAATATCAGCGTGATACTGGCGGTACATCGGGTTAGTAGGCGACTGCCAAGATTTGCCTGGTATGGCAGGGACCAAGTTATTGTCACTCGTTTGGCAAATATTAGGAGGCTGATTAATTAATGCTGGTTGAGTTCTGTGGTTTAGACCTGCTTGGATGCGTTGCTGTGGTAACCTAGTTTTAATGCTATTCAGTTCTGTAATGATGTATTTTAATGTACCCGCAACAGTGTCTGTCAAGCCATCATGCCTATCAGTACTGTTCTCATTATTGTTTAACTGGCCAACTCTGACCGGGGATCCTTGTGGAACTGTGGCCTGTTCAGAACTAACATCATTGCTACTGCTGCCCTGGCGGACTTCAGGTAAGCTACGTGGATCATCTCTCTGATGAAAACCTCACAACTATCGTCTGCTGCTAGATATTCGTCCATTATGGAATTGATATACACGCAAGTGATATACGAGTTAATCTCTCAAATATACATATATACACAGTTAACTTTAATGTAAACTAATATCAAGTATAATCTTAACGGTTATATACCACCCAGTTAAAACAATTAAATCGTCTTGGTCAGTTAAATAAGACTGTATAAACCTACAAATCTATATCACTGGAAAAGATTAGACCATTAAAACTTATGATATCTGTTTTTAGCTCACCTGAGCATAGCTCAGGGTGAGCTTTTGGGATACTTGATTGTCCATCGTTCGTCAACAATTTTGATGTTTACACACTAGATGCCACAATTTTGATCCAATCTTCCTCAGACTTGGTCAGAAAGTTTGTCTTGATGATATCTTGAACCCTTTCGAAAATGGGTCAGGTTGGATAAAAAAAGTAGGTCAGTAGGTCATCGTCAACAATTTTGATGTTTACACACTAGATGCCACAATTTTGATCCAATCTTCCTCAGACTTGGTCAGAAAGTTTGTCTTGATGATATCTTGAACCCTTTGAAAATGGGTAGGTTGGATAAAAAGTAGGTCAGTAGGTCAAATCTTAGAAAAATCTTGTTTACACCTAGAGGCCAAATTTTGATCCAATCTCCTCAAACTTGGTCAGAATGTTTGTCTTGATGATATCTTGAACCCTTTCCATAACGGGTCAGGTTGGATCCAAAAATAGGTCAGTAGGTCAAATCTTAGAAAAATCTTGTTTATACTCTGAGGGCAACATTTTTGATCCAATCATCCTCAAACTTTGGCAGAATGTTTGTCATGATGATATCTTTTGTGGATGGGGTCAGAAAATTCCTGAACATTGTTTCACCTCATCACCTTAATTCTAAAGCAATCTGTTTTGTAAAGGCAATGAATGATACTATTCTCAGGTGAGCGATCTAGGGCCATCTTGGCCCTCTTGTGTTAGATACACTCCGCTTGAAACAACATTTAGAGTGCGCCGTTACATAGAGTGAATTTATTGATTTTTTTTTTCAATCGATCATCTGTTTTCTCTACACACGTCGGGGACGGAGGATCGTATCGCTTGACTCGGTGCCGTTCACCGGATCCCATCGCTGCCACCAAGAAATGTTACGCTCCCGCTCAGTGCTCCTTAATTCTCTCTCTCCCTCTCTATCTATCCATCTTGGACGGGAAGTAACGAAGCACAACTCCAGTTTCGGTGTAATAACTGTTTTATTTCGTGTTGATCTAAGTTTTAAAGGTAGCGTCGGATGATCAACACATTAAGTTATATCCGAATTCTAAATATAGAACTTCTTTACTGTAGTGTTACACGCGCGAAGTTTAAATACTTTTAACTTCTCGGCTGACAAATGTGCACCTCATTAAACATATATATGTATATTGATTGGTCGACTTAAATGTTAAATGGTAGTTAAGAAATATCTTGTTGTTTTATAACTTAAAGTGGCTGCCAAAGGGTCAGTCAGTTTGAATTTTGTGATAATAAAATGCCACATTAAAATCTTACGAGTTGCATGATGCAAGGTGTGTGTCCGGATTATTTCCACGGATGACTGATCCCGAGATCGGAACGCCAACCCCTTATATACCCGCTGGGGTTGTGTGACCAGAATATGGACGAAACGTCCAAATATTGGACGGGTGACCAAAATATGGGACGGTGACCGAAATATTGGACGGGCGTCCTAAAAATATGGACGTCAAAAATCTCAACCGTCCACAAAATACTCAAATAGACTTCTAAAATAAGAACAATGGCGGAATACAATTAACATTAGGATATGACTATTTAGACATAAATTAAACTCCTATCGTACCCTAATAAATTTCTTGAACTCAATGCAGGTTTAAACATCTTTAAATCTTCACTAAAGTTAACACTGACAACATGTTACTAAGCAAATAATCCCACAATGCATCATTTAAAGTTACACAACATGGCTGCTGAAACTGAGGTAGCAAGGTTAAACAATAACATTACCTTAAATTAATCACTTAATTCTAGTTTGGAAAAAAGGATAAAGATTCAATAACAATACAAGGATGGATTATAAAATTTGCAAAGAATAAGTGAAACAATGAGAGGAAAATACACGCACATGGTCAGCCGAGATTACGTAGCAGATTCCTTGTGTTAACACAAATGGAAGTTACCGAGAACATGTTTTATAGAACACAAAAGATAAATAAAGCTGTTGTATTATGTCTCGGTGTGCTAGACCACATAAATTTAACATTGTGGGCTGCATATCCTGCATCTTACAATATGCACTTGCATCCGAAACATGAGATAAAGACGAATCCCTATACAAGGTAAAAAGTTCATATTTACTTCATCTGTATGACTTAAACGCTAAAGGCATATCATTATCATGTACTCGGTGTCTTCCTCCACCTGCAATTTATTACGTGCTTTTGTGAGATTTAGACTAGTTGTCAAGCTTTGTTTAAAAGGTTTTTGGTAATTTCTTGCGTCGCCGCAGCGACGGTAAACCCCTGCAGCAAGCTCCATTATATGTAATCTATGAGGTTAATCTTCTTTCCAAAGAGGGATGAATATAGCAAGAATTTTCTTATCGTGATATGTATTTATGGCTATGTATATAGATAATCTATATTTACACGCGTGCACGTATATTTTATGAAAATAAGGTGGCAAATAATTGGTACTTAGAATCTCCAAATGTTGAAACCTTTTTTATTTAGATCTAAAAATAAAACAATTCAAGAACAGGAGCTCCAGGTAAAGCTTTCAACTTAATGATTGTATATAAATGTATATAAAAACTAAAAAAAAGGATGAATAACGTTATAAAAAAGTGAGACTATTGTCTGACACAATAATAGATATGTCCATGTATATACAATATAGTAAAATGCAGCCCAAATACTTTCTAATTCCCAGATAGCAAGGGTATATGGGACTGTATCTGGGTATGCCTATATGGGTTCGACTATGTGGGTCCCATATATAGAGTTTTTTTTATCCCATACTGGACCCATATGGGCTATATCTGGGTATGCCTATATGGGTTCGACGATGTGGAACCCATGTGGGTCCCACATATATAGGTTTTTCCCATACTGGATCTTTATGGGCTGTATCTGGGCATGCCTATATGGGTTTGCCTATGTGGGACCCATGTGGGTCCCATATATAGAGCTTTCTTTCCAATACTGGACCCACATGGGCTGTATCTGGGTATGCCTATATGGGTTTGCCTATGTGGGTCCCATATATAGAGCTTTCTTTCCAATCTGGACCCACATCCCTTTGGACCCAATGGGCTGTATCTGGATATGCCTATATGGGTTCGACTATGTGGGACCCATATGGGTCCCAGATATATTTTTTTTACACATGCGCACTATACATTTCCGGTTAACCGCAATATCAAACCAACGGTCAACAACAAAACGCGATGTTAACCTACTTAGCTTTTCTTCAGAGTGACGGCCAGACGAAGATTGTTAGCCTATTCAAAACGTGAAATACGTATGTATAACATTGATAAAGATGCCTTTCTAATAATTAAGTCTTGCTTTTTATTGAAAATCATTCTGATTATAAATAAGGAATTGGTTTGTAACGTATTTTCGCGAGTTGAGTTCGACTTGTTTATCGTATATATTGCATGTACCGGTAGTTCAAATCCAAGGTGTCTAAGTCTAGAAGTTACTTTTATCTGCTATAAATTTTAGTTTGAGGACCAAAGGATCAATAATTTCGATCAAAAGTTAGATAAATTTTATTGTTACTTTTTGCTTTATTTACTGTATTGTTAAATAATAATGATAACATTACGTAAAAAACAAATCTATGTTTACTATTATCATGTTTTTAATTCTGTATCTTAAAGCACTGTTATAATTATAAATCACTTGTATTCCGATCAAAGTATGCCTTGCTATTTAAACTTGCTACAGATATACATGAAGCTACATTAAGGTATTCACATCTTTGACATATAAAACTGGAAGATTCATAATGTATACGCTTTGTGTAAATGTAGATAGAATACCTGTCAACCTGTTTAGTTCAAATCTCTGGGACGTTGTGAGGAGTTTTCTGAATGGAAATGAGCTGGATGTAAACTACAACTTCCATGGACTGAAGGGGATACTGCCATTTACCAAACTGCAAATCATGGATGAATTTTACAGTAAGTTTTGCTGCAATAAACTTTAGCCAAGTCTTAAATGTAATAAAGTCATAGTCATGCCTTGGAATTATTAAGTTTTTATATCATTTACAAGCAAGATATGTTAAGACTATATAGAACCCAGAGGCTTGAGCTGATACATGTAACACACATCTCCTACATTATGATTTATTTATAAAATGCATTAGTAAGTGGAACACATATGAAAAAAAAATGATACTTTATTCTCATCAGTTATATTTTTTAGTTTCAAGGCCAAGTTTAACAGTCCCAACATTGTTTGGTTTGCTTTTTTAAGATATATTTTATACCTTTTGAACTTTCAGAACCACAGCACTGATGACGCTGAGTAAGAGGTCTATAAATGGCTGGCAGGTAGTACTGGACAGGGAAAGGGGAAGAAAACAGTGCAACAAAAGTCAGACAAGTCTTCAATGTAGGAATTTCAACAGGAGACACTCTCAATAAGTGGAGGGACAGATTCATAGTGAATAGTTTAGAATATAGTTTTGAATAGTTGCATATCAGTCCATTATTTCTCAGACACGTCAAACTTTGAATTAAGTATACTTTACTATTTTTTTTCTTTTATTAAGCTTTGATGGAATCTGTTCTGTAACTAACAATTTTATGGAGATTGGACTACAAGTATGTGCGTGAGAATTGCTGATAAGATTAATCCAGATTATTTTTTCACATTGTTAAACATGCTATGCCAACAATCTGTATGTTTTATATAAATTATATTTTCACATATCCATGTATCACTTGGCTGAACAAGATAGTCTGCTTAGTCTGTATAATTATATTTTCACCACCCAGTTTGATATGGTTGATTTAAGTATTTTAAATAGTACCGCTGAAGTAATTCATCATTACAGTTAGCCTTTTTATTTTGAATTTCAATGTCATTTCATATTTCAAGTTCTTTAAGGTTAAGAACTTAAGACGAGATAATAGTTGTTATGTGTGTGACTGTGATGCATTTATAAGTCTAGTCTTGTTATGCTTGTTATTTTCTTTTTTTGTGTAGATATGCATTTTTAATTTTTTTTGTTGCATAAAAAATTGTCTTATGGTTAGGAAATCAAACTTCACTTTTAAACTTTAAATAGCACATTGAAAATGAAAATTATCCATTTGTATTCAAATTGTATTTGAATGAATTATTTTTTTTTAAATTAAGTTCTAATTAAATTAAGAAGAAAAATAAAACTATGTTGTTTTTGAGGGACCTATTTTCTGATTTTCAGTAATATTATTTTGGAGCGACAAATTTTAAGAGGCTATTGGTACCAGTTTTCCACATTTGACTGCACTTTCAGACAATGCAGTTTGAAGCCATATTATATAGGGGCCCATATTGGATCTTGGTGGACTGCCCATATGGGACCCAGGCCAAAACAGGTTGCACTTTCGACATGGGTCCATGTGGGTAGCCCATATGGGGCCTATGTAGAATCTAGACAGGCTGCCAATATAGGACCCAGGCCAAAACAGGTTGCACTTTCGATATGGGTCCCATGTTGGTAGCCCATATGGGGCCCATGTGGGAAACCATATGGGTCCCTTATATATTGCTATCTGGGTTATAGCCCAAAGTATCACCATAGTACTTTTTACTGCATTGTACCAAAGAAAATACAATATCAGTTACTATTTTATTTTATTCATTTTATTAATGTTTTTTTTATTTATTATAAGTAAATTGAGATAAAATGTGATAGAATACAAAAATAAGTCCCCCAGGTGGATTCGAACCTGCGACCTAACCTTACAAATCACTGATTAATGATATGGACGGTTCCGAAATTTGTGTGTAACTCCTCCCCCTATTGATAATTTGACAGTTTCTATTCATACCTAGGTCAAGTGCTCACAAACAAGTATCACAAACAAAAAGCATATGTTCTTTTGTGTAAAGTAGGTCAGCCGTTCACCATATGTGTCACACTTACACTAGATGGATAAGCCAGTTAATGTAAACATACTTGATTTACAGTTTAGGAGCCATCCATAAGTGGTGGCAAGCCAATCATTTGAACTCTTGCTGTATATTGTATACTGACACGAATGTGTAGATTTATAAGTATTACAGCTGATGAAATTACAGCGAAGATAAAGTAGTATAAATAGAATATACTTACTCGTAATTGTAAGTAAGGAACGGACTCTAGATATCCTATCAAAACATGTTATTTTTCACCGAGAATGTATATTTTTCTCCAAACGTAATTTGTACATCAGATTACCGCCACTCGTTCTATGATAAACACCTTACACTTTATATTGCATTTACAAACACGTTGTACGTGGACTAATGGGTCTGAATGATTATGTAAGGTTATATTTATTACCATGCAATTTAATCACGCTACTCATTATGTGCATCTTAAAGAAATTATAGGCTACCTACCGATACAAACCTATCTACAGATAAATGGATGTATATAATAGACATATCGTTAGATTATAAGATACTTGCTTAATCGTAAAACAGCTAGGACGCATTAATAAAAAAAAAAAAAAAAAATTATGTTTCTTTTTTTAGATATATCCGGAGACAATTTGTAATTGGAAATTAATTGAATTTGAAAAACTGTCGTCGAATCACAATTTCTTTATCTGCTACGTCTTCAATTTATACACTCGTTGACACAAACATACATAATGTCTATGGAAAAATGACGAAAATATTCAGAATATAAAAAATAAACAATTGAATGATGTTAAGTAGAAGATTTATCCTTATTTATGTATTGTAGTAACGTTGTCATCCACGAGTATGTACAGATTCTGTAGTACACACTTTGCTGTACTGTCCGAAGTAAATTCCAGTCACTCCAGATAAAAGGAGCATTTTGTTTGCTTGTTTGTTTGTTGGGCTTTACGTCCCACCGATACTACTTAAGTCATTTGGAGACTATATCTACTTGCGACAGATGTAGTGCGGTGCATTTTGGCATATTGGATAAAATAGATACCTGTAACAGAATTTTGTTTACAAACGATTTCAGTTATTAAATGAATCACTATTGTTTTTGTTAAGAAGTTAATTTTCTATTGTTCTATGAACATAGAATTGTTGTGTCTATGTTTTTACAAGACGTCCCCACAAAAATGTCACTTCCGTTACAAAAATGTTCTTATAAATAACATGTTGTAACTGCATGTCATTCAATATTTCATATCACTAAAGCTTCTTTTATTTTCTTGATGTCGGCTTAAAATGCATCTTTACCTCAATGAATTTTAAATATTTACCACCATAACATGTAAATCTTTAAAAAAAAAAAAAAAAAATGAACACATAAAATTATCATTATATAAAGTTTCCCGTACCTACATATTCAAGACCACTGTTTGTGTGTTATTTACAAGTATGTAATAATCTTTTATCTTAGTTTAATTTACACTATATTGTAAACATAATGGTGTTTTAAAACATTATATAGTGCACTGTTACGGAGTTGTTGACATTGAGTAACGGAAATGACCATAGGTAACGGAGTGGACAGTGTCTGATTAAGTTCATGAAAAATACATGACTATAACTTGAAACGTATGTAACTGTAACATTACATGTACACAATCGAAAAATAACAGGATAACAAATTATGTATACATACAATGTTTATACAATAAAACATGTACCTTTTTTGGTGCTTTGTCAGTACAAAACATTCTGTCTTAAACCCACGATCGGGAGGTTCGGGTACCAGTCTAGACGAATTTATTTCCAGCAATAAAATGTGCCCTCACCTCACAATGAGGTCCCATATTTTTGGTGGTATCTGACGGTGTCTTGCTATTATATTCTCTGGCTCATTTCCAAAATGGTGATGACTTTCTCTCGTTTGTACCAGCACTGACCTTCCAACATCGGCCAAAAGAACTTATTACGTCCAACACCATGCGTGACCTGTGACAATAAAGTATACAAGCATACAAAATAAATACATTTTAAATAATCAATACATTTTATGAAATATAGTTTAATTGCTTAAGTTTTGAGAAGTTTACACACGTTTTCAACAATATCCATAAGATTTTTTTTGCATGCAAACACACGATACCAATGTTGCTCCTATATATATATATATATATATATATATATATATATATATACAACGGCGGATACCCACGGCTGCCAGATGTAATAGGCAGCCGTGTGTATCCGATATTTGGCTAGCACTTTATCGTTATAAGGATATTCATAAGAGCTACATCGACCAATCAAAATGCTGCTTACAAAAATGAGCACACTTTAGTAGGAGATCTTAAATCTGTAAGTCGGTAAAAGTTTGTCTTAGCGCCGTAAGTACGAGAGTTTCTATTTGATCAAAAATCCCCACGACCCAGTGGGACTGCAAATAGTGGCGCGATGAATGGAACGAGGGTTTCCGACGCTGATATTAATGTAACTACTACTAAGCCTACCTTCACCTCAATGTCATCTTCGTCTGCAGCAACAACGGTGCAACTCAGCCACCATATACTTCCCAACCAATGTCTCATCCACACAAACCATCTTTCTGCAACTCATGTATACAAAAAAGGTTTTGCTATCGAATGGACGTTCATCCTTACCAAATTTAATTATAAAGTCCTCATTTCCAGACCACTGAGGAGCAGCGAACAGCATAAAACCTGATCAGCCTGCGAGTTACTTTTCAAACTTGCAGGAAAACTTGAGTTTTCAAAGTATATGCCAAATCAATGTTGAAAATGTGTACTGACTCAACCTTTCGTCTGCATGAATGATTTTGAGACAAAATCCTGTTATAAAATGATGATACTATGATTAAAGTTTATACAGTATCGACTTAAACTAGTTATTATCATTCTAATACAATATATACACAGAAAAGTTGTCGGAGTACTTATCAGTTTCGTTTAGTGTTAATGGAAGCGCAGGCGGGATTCAGGGCGAACATGAGTACGACCGATAATAATTTTATTTCACATGGTCTTGTTAATCATTTTATTAATCAGGGAAAGAAACTTTATTGCGCGTTTATGGGTTTCACCAAAGCCTTTGATTACATTGTTTGTAATAATTAATGGTATAAATTGATAAAGTTAGGTATAAGAGGGAAATGTTAAACGTAATAAAATCAATGTATACTGCCATAAAATCTAGAGTTAAATATTGAAACAATATCAGTGAATCATTTGGCACAAGACAAGGCGAGTGTTTATTGCCATTTTTGTTTTCCATGTTTCTGAATCATTTAGAAGAAACATATTCAGATAATGGTTTGGATGGTATTAATCTTGAGTTGTTTAAATTGTTTTTGATAGTATACGCTGGTGATATAGTTATATTTGCAGATAGCGCAGGAAAGTTTAGATTTGTTGTTAGATTACTGTAATAACTGTAAATTAGTAATAAATGAATCTAAAACAAAATAAATGAATCTAAAACAAAAATTATGATATTTGGTAAAGGTAGTAAGTCATGCAGAAACTCACCATTAACATATAGCAACCAGTCTATTGAAGTCACAAACAAATTTTCATATGTAGGAATTGTAATTGCACGAGATGGATCTTTCTGAAGCGCAAAAGACACTAGCTGGACAAGCGTTAGAACAAATATTCAGTATGAATAATCTCTATAATATACTGATATTTCAATAAAACTTAGACTGGAAGTATTTGACAAGCTCATCCTACATATTCTTATTTATAGTAGAGAAGTTGTGGGGTTTTCGCAGTCGAACGTTTTAGAGAGAGTACATATACGGTTCTGCAAAAATATGCTACACGTGAAGAAAACGACTCAGAACGATTTTATGTATGGGGAGCTGGGTAGAAAACCTATTATACAACATAGATTACTGAATATAATCAAATACTGGATAAAAATATTGCTTAGTAAAGAAAATAAATATATAAAGCTTATTTCCAGATGATGATTATTGATGCGGATTTTTATCCAAACAAACATAATTGAAACTATGTGATTTAGGTTTAAATGATGCGGGTTTTTTTCAAACTGTAGGGAATCCAAGAGTATTTCTATCATTAGCCAAACAAAATTACATGACCAGTTCATTCAATCATGGAATTCTAGATTGCAAAATTCAAGTAGAGCTTTATTTTATAAATAAATTTCAAACTTTGATTTCCACTCGTATATTGTTAATATTCATATATCAAAATACCGAAATGCACTGGTTTCTTCTCATCGGTTAGAAATAGAAGCAGAGAGATGGTCAAAACCAAATAAAACACCCATAAATGAAAGATAGCAAAGAATGTATGGTTCTTGAGGATGAATATCATTTTGTAATGGAATGTAAAATATATACTGATTTAAGAAAAGAATAAATAGCAAAATGTTTTACAACTAGACTAAATATGCAAAAATTCGAGACATTGATCAATTCAAATAGTGAAGTTAATCAAAAGAGATTAGCAATGTACACATACTATGCTTTTAAAATCAGAAACGACTCTGTACTCTGTTTCTAACTAAAATATATCAGAAAAATACTATGCCTATTTAAATCAAATTTTTTTTTCCTTCTCTCATATAATTAAAATATAAACAAGCCATCCTTAAAGTTTCGCTTTCGAAAAAAAATAAGGATGTTGAATGTAAATAAAATGATATTGTATTTGTCGTTTACAAAACATCTTTGATGTATTTCGCTTTCGGTAATAACCAAAGATGTTTTATGTTATAACATTTATGTAAGTATTTTGTAATTACGTACAATTCGTAATGTTATGTTTTCGAGTTTTCGACTGTTTCTTTCAGGTTTTGATATGCCCTAGCCAATTATTTGCAACCTTATTTTCATAAAATATACGTGCACGCGTGTAAATATAGATTATCTATATACATAGCCATAAATACATATCACGATAAGAAAATTCTTGCTATATTTATCCCTCTTTGGAAAGAAGATTAACCTCATAGATTACATATAATGGAGCTTGTTGCAGGGGTTTACCGTCGCTGCGGCTATATTTTAGTCGCATAGCAATGCGACGCAAGAAATTACCAAAAACCTTTTAAACAAAGCTTGACAACTAGTCTAAATCTCACAAAAGCACGTAATAAATTGCAGGTGGAGGAAGACACCGAGTACATGATAATGATATGCCTTTAGCGTTTAAGTCATACAGATGAAGTAAATATGAACGTTTTACCTTGTATAGGGATTCGTCTTTATCTCATGTTTCGGATGCAAGTGCATATTGTAAGATGCAGGATATGCAGCCCACAATGTTAAATTTATGTGGTCTAGCACACCGAGACATAATACAACAGCTTTGTTTATCATTTGTGTTCTATAAAACATGTTCTCGGTAACTTCCAATTGTGTTAACACAAGGAATCTGCTATGTAATCTCGGCTGACCACGTGCATGTATTTTTCCTCACATTGCTCCACTTATTATCTTTGCGAATGTAATAATCCATCCTTGTATTGTTGTTGAATATATTCATCTTCTATTTTTTCCCAAATCTAGTTTTAATCTAGTTCTAGTAATTAATCCCAAATGATTAATTTAGGGTTATGTTATTGTTTAACCTTGCTTCCTCAGTTTCAGCAGCCATGTTGTGTAACTTTAAATGATGCATTGTGGGATTATTTGCTTAGTAACCTGTTGCTAGTGTAAACTTTAGTGGAGATTTAAAGATGTTTAAACCTGCATTGAGTTCCAGAAATATAATTAGGGTACGATAGGAGTTTGATTTATGTCTAAATAGTCATATCCTAATGTTTATTGTATTCCGCCATTGTTCTTATTTTAGAACTCTATTTGAGTATATTGTGGACGGTTGAGATTTTTGATGTCCAAATTTTTAGGACGCCTGTCCTATGTTTCGGTCACCGTCCAATATTTTGGACGTTTCGTCCATATTCTGGTCACACCACCCAATAAATATTGTGCCTCATGGGCCTATAGGCCTATTGGATTGCAAATAAAATATCTATCTATGTATGTCCGTATGTATGTATGTATATGTATTCATGCTATTTTGGAATATGAAAATAAGCACTCAAGTATGTGTTATTAAGTATATTTATACTTGTTCTTTATTATTGTTTTATTTTGAATATGTGCATTGATATATGTGTAATATGTTCATTGGCTATTGTCTATGAATATCATGTGTATCTCTCTCATAATTATTCCCACTCTATTTGATTCTACACAAGATACGTAAAATCACCTCGTAATCATATTTTTAAGCAATCTTAGAAAAACAAGCAGAAAATCCTCTCTTGACAGATCAGTATTTTTTTTATTACTCTCACTGTCACTCATTTTTCCTACCGGGCATTTTTTTTTTGCCTTCTTTTACCTGAAACTGATTGACATCCAAATTACATGATTCGAATCCTTCAGATTACGTAATGTCATCTAAACGCCCAATCATTATGTCAGTCATTAATCTCAAAAGGTCAAAATATCACATCTTCCTCACTATTTTTGTCATCTTGATGTTCGCTAAAGTACTGAAATGTCCCATAAACATATTATCTATTATTACTTGCAAATTACACGGAGAAAGGTTATCGACTAGTTCGCGTTTTCATAGACGTATAATTACATCACGCCACATTACGCTGTTGAACAGAGTCGTAGAGAACATTGGGTTTCCATTATTAACTATCTTAATGGGTACGATCACTATATGCTCGACCTTGATATCAATCTTATTATTAAAAGCAGGCGATGTTCATCCGAACCAGGGCTGTTTTCTTCCAGCAGTGAAAAATCTAACCACAGCAACCTTTCTGTCAGTTTAACAAAATTGAGATAATTAAAGCTGAACTATCCACTTTTAATATCTTAGCTTTATCTGAAACTTGGCTTAGACCAAAATTAATACCAGTGACATAAAGATCCCCAACTTTCAATCTCCTGAATGTTAAGACCGGATATCTGGTGGCTATGGTGGCGTGATCATCTACATTAAAATGCCATTTGTTAAAAACGAAGGGCTGATCTAGAAGTATTAGGAATCGAAAGCATCAAGGTTGAAATCGCGCTTCCAAAAAATAAGAAAATTTAATTGGTTTGTTTTATCGACCTCCAAGTTCTAAAGCTAACATTGAGGAATCGGCTGATTTGACACTAAGTACAGGAATTAATGATATTGTTATAACAGGCGATATCAATCTAAATACGTTTGTCCAAAGTTCTCCTCAAAAGTTAAATTCCCTATACAATCGGTTTGGCCTAACTCAATGTATCACTAAACCCACACATTTTAATGAACACTCATCGTCTATTATTGATCTTATAGTTATACGTAATACAAATTCACTTCTAACTTGCGGAGTCGCTGAACCTATTTTTGAAAAAAATTCGCTTTCACTGTCCAGTTTTTTGTCTTCTTTAAGTTCACAAAACCAAAATTGAGCTCCTTCACTCACAATGTATGGCTTTTTGACAAGGGTAATTACGACGTCCAACGTCAGGAATGTTCTTTATTTGATTGGAGTAGTCTTTATAACCATGATATTGATATCTGGGTTGACAATGTAAATAAAGTGCTCTTAAATATCTGTAAACGTTGTATTCCAAACCGTGGCGTCGTTATCAAACCAATGGAATCGAAATGGATTAATTCCCCCTAACAAATGTCTTATCCGCAGGAAAAAAACGTCTCTACAGAAGAGATAAACTATGCAATTTATCAACAGATTTGGCAATATTTTAACCTGTTGGCGTAACTAAATAATTAAACTTAATAACACGAAAAAAATCTTTGCAGAACGACTATAAACTAACTCCGCCATTTTAACATAAGAATCGCTATTGAACTTACTCAAATGAGTTAATACCTTTTTGCGTTACTTCCTATTGTAAATTTACCAGATCAAGTAACAGCCTGTAACTTAAAGAACTATGCAATAATGAGCCGACCCACTATTGTAACAAGTTGTCAGTTAACTACTCCAAAGGTTAATGACTTTTTTCGTTCTTCTATTGGAAATAGGGCAATAAGTTTCATTTTCATAATTTAAAGGCGAGGTCGCCGACCTGGAAATAATTACTATAGACGTTTGAGCCAATATACATAGATCGAACATATATTATGAAGTCTTAGATACTGTAAACTTACTTATATGTAATTTTCGTTAACATTAAATTTCGTGGAATCTGTGATTAAATCAATTTCGTTGGTACATATATTCGTGGAACCATGTTCTAGAAAACATGAGGTATATGAAATAAAGTTTTTGTGGGGATAAATATTCGTGGATAAAGTCATCGACGAAATCAACGAAAATTAGTTCCCCGCGAAAATTAATGATTCTACAGTATACATGCATATCCTTCATAAGGCCCCTTCTTGAAAATTGTTACCAAAATGAAAAAACAATGAGTTTGAAAAAATACAGATATGGGCTGCTAGAATTGTTACTGGTAGCACCAAATAAGTTTCGATAGATAAGTTGTATATCGAACGAAACCGGTTGGTTAAGACTAGAAAAAAAGAGGTCACGTCTAATACACAAATTAGTCTTATTTTACAAAATACTTAATCTTTTAACCCCTTCCTACCTCCGATCCATTCTACCAAAGACAGCGAGTGATATACAACATACATTACGTAATAGAGATAATATACCAATGTTACCATGTAGAACATCTTTGTTTGTTTTTTTATAACTCTTTTTTTATCGTCCGCCATAAGGGTATGGAACTCTCTACCTGCACACATAAGGAAGGCCCAAAGTATCAATACCTTTAAAACACATTTTTCTAATCATTTCCAAGTTAGAATGGTGCCGGACTATTACTACACCGGACCTCGTAAATTTCCGATCTTACATACCAGATTTAGAACTGAATGTAGTTCCTTAAATAGTAATCTCTTTGCTCAAACATCGTTCACTCTCCATTATGTCTGTGTGGAGTCGAAGAAACTTCAACATATCTTTTACCGTGTCCAAGCTATGCAAACGCTCGCTCTCAAATGATGGAATCTGTTCTTAATATTACCATGGATATTACTGTAACTCATATTATGTGTAAATAACGCAAAGTAACAACCATTAACACAGGAGAAGGTTTAAATAAGCTACGGCTTCTAATCCCATCCCAAAACTGTACATTGTCATAATATAAACTTGCTATGTACTTGATTGATTAAATATGTTTAAACCAAAACGACTTCACCATATATACAAAACCACAGCACCATTTATCTAAGACACAGCACCATAAATCAAAACCACAGCACCATATATCAGAACGACTGATTCATTTATAAAAAAACACAGCACCATATATCAAAACGATACCACCATTTTAGAAGTATATATACGAAAGACAGCTACAGCATCCCATATTGAATGCTTCAGAAGCATGACGACATTCGACAGCAAATTCACCTTATTTACCGATAGTCCGCTGCGTTATTGATACACATTTTAGACATATCTATATACATGTACTTGTATTCTGAATTCCAAAGAAGATCTGAGTTGGTCTGTATGAAAATGGATACGGACTGGCGTGATACATATATACATACATATAACTTGCATTGTAAAAAATAAACACCGGTCATATCTTTCATGTTTGCAAATTCAATTTTCATGGTATGCTCTTATTATGAATAACGTTTTTAGCACTTTAAAGCAAGTGTCGGAGATGTACATACTATATAGTACACGCCAATGTAGCATGTGTTGAAACATATCGGGCGTATAGATAAAAATATAATGTGGTGGCTATTACTAGTACGTGTTTATATTTACCTGATGACGTCTCATTGTACATATATGGCATTCAGGGAGCTTGGAAGTAATTTCTTGACTGCTTCTACTGATGACTCATTAACTTGAAACGGTTTGACTGAACAAGATGACTTGATAATTCGGATAAAATATTCTGAGCAGGCTGTGTCATGACCTTAAACATTAACCTAAGTGTCTGCCGCCCTTTTTACTGCCGCGCAATTCCATCCGTCACTTTCCATGTGATTCCCCAGGAAATTCCAGGATGAATAGTTGAATCCATAATAATATACAATCTTATTTCAAAAAAAGAAATTCATCTTGTTGCAATATTGCAATGTACGCTACTTCTGTATGAAGGCTTATCTGATGTCTGGAGGCCCCGGAATGCATGGATTGGATTTCAGCTTGATATTTTGATTTAGTTCTCACTGAGGGGCCTCCGTGGCCGACAGGGTAAAGTCGCTGACTTTAACACTCACTCAGACCCTCACCGCGTGGGTTCGAGTCCCGGCAGGGTCATTCGTATTTTCATGTGAGGAAGCTTTCCAGCTGTCTTGCAGTAGGTCGATGGTTCTTCCAGGATACCTCAGTGCATTCGGGGTTTTCCTTCACCTGTTTTAGCTGGACGTCGCTATATGACTGAAATTCCGTCGCAGCGACGGTAAACTCAATCAATCAATCAGTTCTCATTGAAATTGACATGTAGCAAACTTCATCGAAGACATTTTTTCATTCAGAGATTTTATAACCTGATATTGGTTGCGTATATTGAAGAAGTGGCGGCAAGCTTTTCTCATTAACTGTCATGGTCACTACCTTGCACTTTCCATCTTTCTACTCGCTTGTTGTTCTACTCACTCCTTTCAAATTGTTGTCCATCAACATTATCAATGTTGTAGATCAATATTCTATTTCTCGCATTCCCTGTGCGTACACTCTTTTGATTTCCTACTACAATTCTTCTGCATAAGTTAATGTACGTCCTTTATTTGGATCAAAACCGAAGAATATTTGTCGTGTAACATTCACAAACAAGTTGACCTATTTTTTTCTGTCGGTGATGGAACTCACAGAAATGGCCGTAAGAAATTTTGCTTCCCTCAAATAGAATTTCTTATGCAGTTTTCATATCATCCGACAAAAGTTGTTTTTTGTTTTTTAATGCCCTTCTTAGTTATTGTTGCTTGTTATCAGCCTTTAACTAGGAAATGTCATCGCGTTCTTGAAACTGATTCACCTTTTCTTTCAGGTTTAACTTTTTGATCGACACCGGTCGCATTTTCCGGATTCTTTCCTTCTGATACCTCCTGGAAATGCCAAGTGCCGTTTGACAGAATGCTTCCAGACAATATCTCATAAGGATTCTCTTCCAACAGATGACGTCGGCAATCGTGTGTTTATCTCTTCGGCCGCTGGTTCTCTTGCACCATTTCTTATGTTGTAAATCAGCGTTTATTAAAGCTTGTACGACTTAGTGTTGAACGTCCACTTTCGTTAAAATGATTTTTTGAAATTTTAATTTAAAAAAAAGTCATCATGAAATATATTTACAATTTATGATTATATCCATGGCAATTGCTACTGAGAGAATTGCTGAGGAATTTGGCTGTGACACATTTTGAGCCATAAGTATGAAAAAAAAATGATAAAAAGAGATCAAAGTGTGTCTTTCCATCTCTTCTGCATGTGTTCCAGAAACAAAGGCAAAACTGACTAACATATATTTCTGTGGTCTGAAGTAATGAAATGATATTTATATGCTTCTTAGAAGAATGCCGCCTCAATCCACCTATTCAGAATTTTTTACAAACATTTTTTAAATCTATGTGAATGTAATCAGTTTTTATCTCTGTGACTTTCAATGTGTACATATTTTAAGAGTGCAACAGAATGTGCATTTTTGGCGCTAAACTAGTGATCTCTTGAAAGAGAGACGAATTGGTGAAATAGTGCCTTCAGGAAATAGTTATTGTTGAGTTTCGTAAAAAGCGTTTCTAAGCATTCATACTTAAAGCCAAATGTTCTCAGTAGAATATGTTTAACTATGAGTTTCAAAATCACTTATACTGCAACAATGTTTAGGATGCACATAAAATAACATTGCTGTTGTTGTTGTTCCCGAAGGGCCATATTATACAAAATGGTGAAAACATTTACGTCACCGTTTCAGCGTTTCGTCCTAGCATTTCGAAGGTTTCGCTCTCGATTTGTGTTCCTAATATAATGCTTGGAACAGTTCGTGTCATTCAAAGGTAAGATATTCGCAAATTTCTTTCATTTTATATTGTCGCTAATATTGAATGTATATATAGATTAGATTGAAGTAGTGTCAATAGTATTGAATAAGCCACAGTCGGGTCAATATTTTGCCGATTAATCAATCATATTGTCGATATTATTTTGCAGATGTTGGGTGCTTTGATTAAATAAAGGCTTTTTACTTTTATTTTCCTTTGAAATCCAGCAGCCAAGGCCACCAAAGACCCCTCCTACCATTGACATTCATAGCCAAAACGAAGATTTTTGGCACAGTACTATTGAGTGATTAATTTTCAGTGTTATTTTTGACAGTATCTTAGACCAGAGACTTATAAACAGAAATTGGCATCTTTCTGAAATAACGCGTTTTATCGCGTGCCTTGAGAGTTAACGAAAGCCGCGTCCACCTGTCGCACGGGTACTGGACATTTCGATGGGGCTTGGGGGAATCTTACAAAACATTTTTATTTCAAAATATTTTAAGTAAATCTACTGATTTTAGCTAAAGTGAGTTTAAATAAAGGAAATAAGAGAACGGATCCATAATTAGAGTACTGTAATTAGAGGAAGAAGGGAAGAAGGACAGGTAGATAACTGGTCCGAAACGATGCGGCATGAGAAAACGTCGAGACACATGATAGCCTCGTGTACATGCAGGATTAACCCGTGATATTGCTGGTAAGGGTCTTCTTATTCTTTTGTCTGGTGTTAGTTACACAAAAATTCAATGGCAAACATGAAGCATGATTGTTTACTGGTTAATTCTTTTGAGTCTCACCGTGTTTCGATCAACCTCTCTGACGTTTGTATATGTCAAAAGTATTTGAACAAATAAATATCCATTTCAATACTATATAACTTTAAATATCCATTGGAACTTACCATAAATATATATATTTGATTTTCAATCCCGTCCGTGTCTCGTTGAAGTCTCGTTTACCGCGCGCAACTTCAGAAAATCTATATGGGCAAAGAATAAGCTGCCAATCTCCGTTTATACGTCTCTGCTTAGTGTTTTGGATGCTTAAGGGCATGTACATGAGACAGTTTGCTACTTTTTCTACATAGAAAATTTAAACTGTTCAATAGATTTTTTAAAACTTTGCATGATTATAGAGAAACTTATTAAAAGAAACGTTCTTATGGGGGAAAATGGGGATCACCGTCCTACTTTTTGAGTTATCTTCCCCTGATTGTGATATTATAGCACTTTTTAGCACTAAAAGAAAGAAAGAACTATAGCTTTAGCATGCATCGACATCACATGGAAACAGCCTACAGCTATAGCATCGATACGTGTTTATACACTTGCTAAGAAGACTTGTAATATGCAACCCGGATAGCAAAGTCAGTAGGGTACGAGACTCTTAATATGGGTTCGTGGGTTCGAGCCAAATGTTGGGCGATGTAATCATTTGTAATCGTATAGCACGTTTAGTATAAACTTTCAAGAGGCAATGAAATGTTGTCTTAGATATGTGAACATCTTTTCAAGAAACAAACAATATTATCTCATTTGCCCAGTCGTACGTATAAAAAGATTAGCCTTTCATTATCGCTTATTCTGTAAAGATTTCAAAGAGGAATATCAGAAGGATCGGAATAGTGTGTGTATTATGTTCCAGGTCAAGTATGCCTAAAGTTAATACAATAATTTCACTTTTTATTAAAAAAAAAGTTCATGTCACCATTCTTAACATTTTTCTCATGCTTTTTTCCCCAAAATTAATGTAGCAAACGTATATGCATAATAAGTTATTTCATAATCAAAGAGAAATGTTCAAAGCTTTGCGTTTTATAGGAAATATAAATGAAAGTATTAAAAGTCCCCAGATAGACTTGAACTACCATTCTATCAGTAAACAGTCAAATGCTCGAACCTACATGTTTTGCTTCCATTCTTAAACATTTTTGCCTGTATTTATTTAGAAGTGATTGATCATCTCTTTGATAAACATATATCAGCCCGGCTAGCTCAGTCGGTAGAGCACGAGACTCTTAATCTCGGGGTCGTGGGTTCGAGCCCCACGTTGGGCGAATCATTCTTTTGTCGCTGAAAAGGTTGTAGTTGATCTTTACCATCGCCAGTTTATTTCTAGGGACAAGATTTGGTAGATTTATATATGAAAATGAATTTTTTAATTGTAGTGAATTTTTTCCATAAGATTTTTTTCTTCAGGTTATACATATCTTTTCAATAAATGACCATTAATTCTGTATACGCTGAGTCGAAAGTATAAATCTGTTAAACTTTAAATGATGAAATTTTAAAAAAATATATCATCTGCTACAATATCAAAAGCATATCAAGATTGATGGTAAATATTTATATCATTCATGTGGTCATGATTCCATTCATAAGGTGATGTATGCCTACAGACAAGTAAGAAATCACATATATTGCATATTTTACTCAGATGATTTTAGTCCGAGTTATATGTACATGCATGGTCAAGTGATTTTGGTTACTATCCACTTAGTATCAGAGTTATGACACTTTGTTTAATTATCCTGGATGTTTCGTTTCCGATCAATAGACCATTTCACCAGTGGATCGTCTATACCCGGAATAATTCACTGATTTAAAATGAACAATTATTAACTGGAAAAAAATCTCAGTTGTATTATATAAACCTTTGAATATATAGATGGAACTAATATCTAAGTAATTTATTCTTAAAGGTTCAACTTTCCGAAGACGTTATGCAAGAACACAGTCTGTTGTACGTTCCTTTGTAGAGCATTTTAAAAACATGTATTTAACATTTTAATTGATATTGTACCTGAGTGTAATTCCTAATTAATTTATTTAAGGTAATAAGCATACAGCACAGGTACTCCAGTCTTGTTCAGTGTGCCAGAACAAGAAAAGTGAAACCACTTGTATGTATAGTGACACAACCAACAGAATAAACTTCTGTGTCTATAGAGGGGAATGGACGATTAATATGTGGTGCCTAATATTTATGAGAAAAGAAGGAAAAGGCTCAAAATTTAAGACTTGTATTAAAGCTCCTGTTTCAAATTAAGCAAAACCAGGTCATACTTCAATACATTATACTGATGACTGTCATGTAATATGAAGACTCCCCCCAAAAAAGGAAGATGTTGACTTTGAAGTTATTGACAGTGCCTGGGGACCATTTGGGACCAGATGATTGTTTAAAATAATTCCTTGAAATGAGTGATTCTCTAGATGTAAGCAACATGTTGTTCCTCAGCTTTCCCCTTTTGTATTTTCTAAAGGTTATAGGACTTAATCCTGTAAATGAATGTGTTGAGTCAAAAAGCGTTGTATTTTTTTCTAAAGTGTATGATGAGTTCAAACCATGATGATGAAGGATAAAAGAAAACTACTAAAGATTCACTTTGGATTTTGTACTGAAATTGTCATAAAAGACCTTGCAGGTTTGGCATTGCTTTTCAAGTAATTGCTACTAAAATGTTTACTTCTACTTTTTATTACTGGTTGCCTGTTTCCCAGACTGTTCTTGATTGTTTCTTTTATTCTTCTTTCTACAATACAGTTTTGCTTAGTTTCTATGGTTTGTGTCTAGAATTAAATCGATTATGTCTTTCAAACGTTATAGACCATTTCACTTCGATATGAGACGAAAATCAACGAAAATCAACGGGCACTTCCCGAACACCTAATTTGCATGCTGGTGTAAAATTGTACACAGTGTTCAATGGGAAATAAATAAAGTGTCAACGAAAACTAATGATTTTACAGGTCTATAAATATATTGGAAATAAATCAGTCAAATCCTTCAAAGTTTATGATCGGAAACGAAAAATTCACGGACGGACGGAAAGGGGTAACTTTACTCCTCTTTCGAACGACGGGTGACAAAGGTATAAAACTATAGCTGCTTCAATATCTACTCTGACAGGCAGTTGTTTACTTTTTCATCCAAGGTCGCATAATGATAGCAAAATAGATAAGGGTGCAGCCCAGACAACAAATACCAAGTGCACCTGAGGTACGAGAGACAATAACTGGAATCTACCATTCTGTGCCGTGGCTACCTTTTGAAAAACAAAAATAATTAAGCATTTGTTTGGCATAATGAGAATATATCCTAAGTGTTTATTTATTTTTCCAATGGCCTCTGCCATTTTGTGGAGTTTACGAATTGTTCTTTAAAAGGCGATTCAGGTTTTCTTTCTGGTTTTTGTCTATTTCATTAGTTGAAAAATGTTAATTAATAGTTATGCTTTGCGAAGTTTCGCTAGCCAATTTGCCCAGGATATCATATATGAATAGTCTAGGTACAGAGGATGTGACCAACTGCACCAAGAAGACATTGCAGTGGCTTTGGCATGTATCACATTCAATTGGACAAATTGTTCTTCAATTTATACTGAATTTGTTTTCGATATCTTGGATGCGAGCGTTTGATACTTCTTTTTAGGTACGCATATCAGGATTATTTTTCTGTCACAAGTTCTTTTTTCATGTGTTGCAAATTCATGTACATTTGCTTTTTTCACAGGAGAACCTTAGCTATACAGTGTCATCATATTATTTTAGGGCAGTCGCTCTTGTGTTTTATTTTTCAGTTATACATGATCGTTTAAAATAGTAATGTATAGTGATCAAGGTGTTATCGTTATAAATATTACATGTTTGTCACTAAATGGAAAACGTTGAACATGTCTTTTAACGTGTGAAATGAACAATACCCATGTATTTGAATCACTTCACACCACAAGAAATATCAACACTCTTAATACCGGGATGCGAGCAGTATCATTAAACGAGTTGTATCCGTAATTTGTTTACGATATCATCAAATATAACTCTGTGTTGGAAAACGTTTGTTTTCCACATTGATATTGTTTGAGGAAGTAGAACTTTTTTCAACACAGCGTTATATTTGAGGATATCAAGGATACTGCTCGCATCCCAGTACAGATCTGTACAGTCAGCAGTTACGTGGTGGCCCTATATTTCTAGGTAGGGTCTGTAGAAATTCATTAAGGGTCAGTACAGACTTGTATATCTTCAAGATGAAGAAGACAACAACTACAGGACCAGGAAAAGTGGTTATGAAACAAATCAATTAAAAAGTTTGATACTGAAAAGTAAAGGGTTAGTAATATTCAATAACTGATATTCAATATTCATTACTGACCCCCCATATTTCCGTGTAGGGTCACTCTCAAATCAATTACTTGATTAATCAATTATAAACTTTGTATATAATCATGATGATTGATTAAAACTATAATAGTTAACTCTTTTGTCTGTGAAATCTGTAAGTGATCCATCCCCCTACGTTGATCTGGGCCATTACTCATTCCATGCATACGAACTTTTGTCTGTAATTGATTCGGTTTTAGACAAGATGGTACAGCTTATATTGTCTATATAAGTTATTGTAAATTGCTGCAAAGTGAATCGATGTAATGCAACATTAATAAGAGTCATCATTGCAAACATCGTTATTTTTGTCTTGACCTTTCCAAATTCCCGTGAGATTAAAACTGGGGATTTGTCGCTTATCAAATCGTCCATGGAATGTAGAGAAAATAAACTTCATCGAACAATTCATAATTTGATAAAATAATCAACGATTTTATATAACGCCAAACATCTCAAAATTAAAATGTAAATGATAGTTTACGATGTCTGCGGTTGAAAATATAATCCAGTTTTATTTTAAACTCTACGCGGTTAAGTGTTTATTTTAATGCTAGAACATCCTTGCCAGCAGTATCATTTGATAAACAAACTGTGTTACTGACACTTCGGCAGTTTATGGCAATGAAAATTTGTTGGTGTAACGCAATACACTTTAGTAAATCTAATACTTTTGTATTTCCTTGACACGTTAACAAAGCGGTGCATGAAATTAAGATGTGCTGCTGTGCTGTATAAAAGTGAATGTTTTACTCGGTCACAACCGGTTCTTCACCGGGTGAACGAAGTAGCACTTGTCTACATTTTTACATTTATTGCAATCAATGTCCACTTAAGATATTGTATATGCCCCCACCACACCCAAAGGAAGAAGTCATTTCTATTTCGTCGTTTTCATTTTATATTGTTTAATTATTTTTTTTATTTTTTATTTATTTTTTTGTAAAAAAAAAAAAATGAAAAGGTTTAGGAACGAAATATCATCCGTGTATATGAAGTAGTACTTTGTTATGCGGACTGAAATGTCCTGATTAACGAAATACATTTTATAATTATACGACATGGGTAAATATGTTACTTAAGAGGTTCCGTATAAAAACTTGCTTCGGTTCCTGATATATAAAACACATAATAACTTATTATAATAAGTAATGGGAAATGTCATAAGCAAATCGATAGGTCATTGCAAAACTGTTGTAACTATTTCTTTATTTGTATGTATTTACTGTAGTATTACATTAAAATTTCGCGCTACGCTATATACAGGTATTGCAGAACTAAATTCTCACGATAATTACAAAAATTAATATAATTTAAACCGAATCAGTGTGATTTTCAGATTAAATAAATGAACATGTTGACGTAGTGTGATTAGTTTTTATCGATTACATCGTTACATTGATTGGTTTGTTTCTGTTGCTAAAATGAATAATACACGTGTAATCTGCACTGAATCAATCAATTCATCTCAGCTCGACTTTATTCAGGCAAATCGGCAACAAACGTTGCCTTTGGCCAACATAAATAAACAACATCAATCTAACTAGAAAGTTAAGTGACCCAGTGGTAGAATTTAGGAGGTTAAGGGTGCATGTCCAAGTAATGGCGAGAGCTTTTAAAGAGTTTACTTGTATAACCCAAGGATCAAAGAGAGGCATCAGTTGTTGTTGTTGTTGTTGTTGTTGTTGTTGTTGTTGTTGTTGTTGTTGTTGTTGTTGTTGTTGTTGTTGTTGTTGTTGTTGTTGTTGTTGTTGTTGTTGTTGTTGTTGTTGTTGTTGTTGTTGTTGTTGTTGTTGTTGTTGTTTCAGTCATACAGTGAAGTCCAGCCAAGGGTATATGTTGCTAAAACCTTTCGCGAATTCGATTAAAAGATTTATTTTTTTACATACATTGCTGCATTTAAATCAAAGATACTTTGAGATTTTTTTTCCAAAAGAAAAAAGATGTACTATGTTATAGTTTACTATTAAAAAAAACAGCATTTCTTTTAAGCTTTCGGCGTCTAAAAAAGATATTTAGTTCAGCGTTTTCTGTTTCTGTTTTTTTTTTCTTTAGCCATTGTCAGACAAAACCTGTTAATTACCAACGTTAATCTGTGTATGTTCAATTCTTTTATGAAAACCTTGAATATGAAAAGTTCTTTTTATATGACTATTTCCTTATATTTTTTGTGATTTTGGCTCAGTCTGATTTACAGATATTCGTTATCATTTATCGGCATTGTTTTGTTATCAAACACACAAAATAGTTATCAACTCTTGCGATGTACAAACACTGCATTTGAATAATGCCGAATATAATGTTGCAAATTGATTTTGACCAACTGTTTATACTAACAGCATGCTTTTTATTTCTATCATCAAATAGATACATTATGAGCTGGCGCTGTATTACACTACACAGATTTAGCAATTTGCTTACAATTATATTGGCTTATAACTTAATAAAAATACCTTTTATATTTGCAATATGGAGAGCTGTTTAAGTTTTTGTTTCCAAAGATTTAGATTTCAGTATCTTTCCATAGAAATGATAGTGTATTGATTTAGATGTATTAAAACCGTGAGCGTTAAAATAATCTAAATAATTACTAGTATCTTGAAATACTTTTTTTCTTTATTTCTTGTGTTTGTGTGTGTTTAATTTGATAACATATCGGTATTTATGGGTTGGTAGCTGGGGTGGTTCACCGGGCTATTTCCACCAAATGACTGGACAATAAAGTTAACAAATAAAAAAATGAACATTAATGTTTCCTTACACCGATCGAATATTTGATTAACGTCAACATTTTATATCATAATCTGGATCATATATTATGATTGTCTACGTGTAGTGGCTTCCATCAAAAGGAGCGACAGTTCCAGTCTTATTTTCTTATGTTTACTTGTATAATAATAAATTATTCTTTTATAAAACAAGAGAAGAATATCAAGGACGAATAACGTAGCAGTGAAATATAAAATACAACATAAATCGTCTTTCACTAGAGGATTGGATAGATAAATAAGTCCTTAGCTGCACGAGGCACGTAAGATCGGAGCACTAAGATGTACTTACCAAACCATTCAGTCTCTTCAGACATCGGAAAATGTAAAATAAAAAAGTGATATTTCTTTGAGATATTATGTTCGCATTACGCTGGTAACATATGTAGAGTCTTTCTCAGTGACAACAAAAGGTGTTGGTATCCAAAGGACTCGGGTTAATCCCTTATATCGACCAGCTTCACTTTATTACGCGCACAGCAAGTGGGGAACATAAAACGTGACCCAGCAGAATCCTTAGTATATGACTTTTGATTTAAAATATGTATTTGTTTAGGTTTATTCCTTTAGTTACTAATTTGTATTTGAATCAGTAGTATATAGTAACATGAAAATAGTTTGCAAAAGTAGAAACATTTATCAAGAATAGGAGAAGTAGCAAATGAAAGATTCTTTTTTGAAGCAGGATTCTATATTGTTCACGTAATTGATTGGGTTCTGTACGCTCTCATTAAAGCTATCAAAATGTGTTTATGTGATAGAATTACACAAGTGTTACCCGAGGCTTAATTGGAATTTGATTCTTCTCCGACCTCCCACCTGAGTTATATCTTATTTTATTCGCGTGACTTATGTAGAAAATATCTCGGAGTTACGCACATATATGTTCAGAACTAGAATGCCCCATGTTTGCCAGAGATGTGACAGTCTTGTACATACTATATATATATATATATATAAACTGGAAGCCAGTGTGTCGGAGTAATTCACAAGTATGGATATCACTGCTTACAATCAAAATATTCATTTATATAGTATAGTGTTGATAATATGTGCATATTGTGTTTCCATCGTATTTAATCAAACATGTGAACCGGTGAACTGTATTGTTGGTGAGTGGGACTTCTGGGCGGTATGTTCAGCTTCTTGTGGGTACACAGGGGTCAGAACTCGAACCCGCTACATGTTTCAAGAGGCGTCATGCGGGGGCGTCTGTGATGAGGAAACGTCCCAGACAGAGCCTTGTAATATCAAGTGTTGTCCGAAGGATTGCGTTTTCTCGGAGTGGTCACGCTGGGCGCTGTGCTACTGCACGGATGAGGGGTGTGATGGGGTTGGGGAGAGATACAACTGTCACCGAATGAGGGAGAAACTGGAGGAGGCCGAGTGTGGAGGTTACTGTGACGACGAGACGTTCCAACAGGCTTGTGGCAACCTGTGCTGTTATGAGGACTGTGTCCTGGGACAGTGGACGTTCTGGACAAGTTGTCAAGGTAAGTCTGGATTTGTTTCCTGGGACAGTGGACGTTCTGGACAAGTTGTCAAGGTAAGTCTGGATTTGTTTCCTGGGAGAGTGGACGTTCTGGACAAGTTGTCAAGGTATGTAAGACGGGATTTAGCTACAGTTATTTGCCACTTTTGTTGTTTTTGGAGTTAGCCACTGTCGCGACAGTGTTAAGCTAAAGACACCCGACAAATTTTCGTAACAAACTCAGCATATTGACAAAATACTATTATGGCCAGTAAGCTCAAAGAGGGCTTTAGGGCATGGTGTATATAAGACTTAAGACAGTTTATACCAGACAGAACGTTATGGAATTAATGTAGAATGAATTTCAATAGACAAATGGATTGCCAGAGACAAAAGTGTTTAAATTATATAGATTAAAAGATATAAAAGAAGGATAGTCTGACCATATATAAAAGGCAATTTGTATATTCCATCGAGTTTGATTAACTATTATTATAATAGTAAGTATTAACTAAGTAAGTGTCTCGGTGCACGCTAACATCGCCATGCATTAAGATAACCATAATTTTGAAAACTACGGGGAACTTGTTCAACTTAGATAATTTCAAAGGAAGATAGATACTCCTTAAATGATGGGCAAGTTTGTCCATCCCGAGTAATTAAGCTAGTAAGCCGGTGCAGCCTAAAGTCAAACTCCGGCTCAGTGGAATTTTCAATCACTGCCACACTGAGTTACCACGTGATCGTGGTGTGTATCAAAAATCACGCTATTGGTTACCTGTGATTTGGCCTAAAAACAACTGTGATATTGGCCTAAAATCTGGTCGTCATATAGATCTAATAAGATAATCGTATTTTTTTTTAAAGAACTACATACGTACGAATATCATTAAGCAAAAATCAACACCAGGCTTAGCGTCTTATATGGTAGGTCTCGCAAACAGAATATTTCTAATGTGTTCGAATTCAAAAACAGAACCTAGCACTGAGGAGTAAATTCTCCTATTAGTTTGAAAAGCATTCCATCATTCTTATTTCACGGAAAATTTAAGAATATCACTTAGCTTATACAAACTACAGCCTTAAAAATAAGAAATCATTATTAAATGGTTAAGAAATGATGTACCGGCACGTGCTTTTAGTCAGTTTCAGGACCAAGTTTTAAGTACATTTTTACTAAATTCATACATTTTAAATCATTAATTAAAACTGAAGAAATTAAAGAAAATCAGAATTTCCGCCAAGCTTTTTCTAACGAATTTTAAAAACCGTTCTTGGTTCATTTTTTTTTTCACTAACTGATCTTTTAATATTCTTTGAGCTTTTACCTAACTATTATTAAGTGTAATCTATGATACTTTCTCTTAGAAGGTGCATGACGGGAAAGCAAAAATTATGCTATTAACAAAATAGTTAAATCCTTAACATCATGAATATTCATGTTGACACATGCGTCTAGATGCCTTTGAATATTAATTTCTGGAAATTCAGATAATACTCGTATATGACACTTTTTTTTAACTGTGCAGACATTAACTAAACTCGATTTTGAGTAGATGAGAAGTTAAGTTGATGAGTCACGCGTTAGACAGGAGTAGTAAATGATAAGTTCAGAATGTAATAGATATTTAAATAAATACATACAGATGACTTACAATAAGTCTAGAAAATGGTAGTAGGTAAAAACTCTGGTAAGATGAAAAATTAACTTCGTGTTTATGCGATATTATCTTGATAACATCACTTGCATTCAATTTCGCAGGTCAATGTGAGCAGACAGGCACCAGGACAAGGTTACGGGCGATACTACAGGAGGCACACTGTGGCGGGAAGCCCTGCGGCCCCACCCTTGAAGAGGAAGCGTGCAAAGGTGGCTGCTGCCCCGTGCCCTGTGTCCTTGGGCAGTGGGGTGAGTGGTCCACGTGTAACACGTCTTGCGGGGAGTCTTTTCAATCGAGGTCAAGGTAAGAGGTTCAACAAATGCATATATGAATAAAAATATATCGCAATAAAAAAGCAATACCCTGTTTACATAATCAGACACAGTTTGCGTTTATCAACAGCAGTAAGACTTTTAATCAGATCCAGGAAACGGATTTGGTCTCCAATTTCATATCTGAAACTAGACAAAAATTACACATCAGTTTTTCTTCTCGAAAACATTGTTTGTTCAACAAACCGTTAATAGATCTAATATATATATTCTGCTTTTCATTTTCTTTTTATTTTATCATAATATGTAAAATATTTTATTTAAGAAATGATTCTCTTGAATTTGCATATACTGGATAAAATATGTTTCATACTGACATTTTTTTTTATTTTCAGGTTTGTACAACTGCCGTCTTGTAATGGTGATCCATGTACTGAGGAAAACATTGAATCTTCCCAAACCAGGCCCTGCTCCAACTACATCAACACTGACTGTCAAGTAAAAGACTAATCGTGTTTTTTTTTTTTTTTTTGTTTTTGTTTTTTTTTTTTGGGGGGGGGTTGTTTGTTTTTTTGTTTTTGTTTTTTTGTCCTTTCTGGTTCCTGCTACTTGTAAAATAGCAAATAATTAAATTCAGTGAAATAAATACGTACATCAGAGTCCAATATACTGCTGCTAATACTGATAATGATATTGTTGCTGATGATATTCAGAATTTAACTTTCATCCATAACACAGTTTTGTGTTATTGTCTTAATATTGACCTGACACTCATCATCAT
>CM037779.1:14039521-14060341 GCA_021229015.1 Solen grandis
TTTTTTGTACTGTCTTAATCTCGGAATAAATGGCGAAAATCTTTCTTAATCAATTACAGATAGACACAATTCCACAAGTGTCGACAACAAAGTGTTTCTTACGTGGCACGAGGCGCTCAGCCTCTGCAACCGCTCCAAGCAACATCTGTATTACAAAATAATTGTTGGATTGAAAGAAACTACACCGCACTGGACGTCAATTAGGCGCAGCTTGGTGTTGAAGTGGACACATGCATCAGGTATGGAAAAGACAAATAAAGTACAAGGGGATAATATACCATTAGACCTTATAACGACTTTGGTATGTTGCGCTGGGATTCGAACAAACAACAGCCCCATTACAGGGCGTACGCTTAAAATACTCTGACGGTAATTCACCTTTAAAAAATGCTAACGCGATAAGTAAAATGGTGTAAATTTATCTACTCCACCTCAAAGTAGTTTCTAACACGCACGTTTTACTTTGTGCTCTTTAGATAAACCCATGGCAGTTATAATAATTTATTTGCAGATGAAGGTTTTCCGTTTTGTGTCAGCGTCAGTAAAGACAACGCCTCAAGATTGTTTCTATATAAAGACGCGTGTGAACGGAAACACAGATATCTGGTCATTCAATACGGTGACAAACTATATTTTCGCATGTTTTTAGATTCAGATTTTTATACCTTTTTTACATAATATTTGTTATTTACGGACTTATTCAATGTCATTTCTAAATGCAAAGCATCATTTCTTGAGAATGTCTATAGATATGCATGACAAATGCAGATCTTATATTTCGCCACGAAATTCATTTTTCAAATCGCTGTTATTTTTTGTTTAATATAAACTTTATCTCAAGTATTATTTATTTCTATACAAAGACGTTTGTGAACGGAAGCTCAGATATCTGGTCATTCAATACGGTGACAAATACTTTTTTCTTTTTCTCCATATAAAAATAAACCCCGTTCATTCTTAGGTTCCGAAACAATCTTTTTATAAATACCTTTCTAATTACTATTGATACATTGAAAATAGCTAAATGGCGATTTGGTCAATTTCAGGCATTCAGTCTTACTTAGAAAACCAGATTTCGAACTTGTACTGGAACCAAATAATACTTGTATAGATAGTACAATCAAATAAATTTCACTAGATTACGCCAACGCTTCTATGTTGCTTGTATAACCATCATCGTATCTTCATGACATTGAGTTATGCTGCTTTATGTCTTGAACAGCAGAATGTATTTTTTAAACAAAGTGATCTTCCTTGATTAGGAGCAATTTCTCGGTAGTTACTTGCGTTATATATGTGAATTCAGATATTTTCAGTTCTGTCGAAAAATGATGCGGTAAACAAGCGTAGAAATACATTCTCCGTGTTCAGAAATTGCAGAAATTAAAAATCGAAGGAACTGACAAGTCCCTTTCTAAAACAATACTGCAGAATGAAATTACACATTTTACTACTTCATATACCATTGTTTTTTATGTTATCTAATGAATTCCAGCGACAGGGGATGTTGACATGACAACGTGGATCTCGGCAATTATAGCAGTCGTGCTTATAGTTATCCTGTCATTAATAGTTGGATTTCTGTATCGACGCTTCGCCACAACGAGGTATTTTGACATGAATATAAATATATATAAATAGAATCATTTAACCTGCTGTTCAGTCGTTATAGATTTAGTTGAACTCATTACATATAGAATAATGTTGATCGAATGTGATATATTTAACATGAGACTTTGAAAAAAATGTTTGTTTTGTAAGCAGGTTATGTGATATTTTTCATATATATTTAAATGCCAATTGGATTTTCAACGATACTCTTTATAGCCTTACGACTAATGTTGACATGAACTACGTCATTTAGCATTAATTGATGTTTGTTGATGACGTGATTTTTGTATCTGTTAAATTACCTTTCTCCTGTTGAATTATTCAAATATACATGGGAAAATTATTGTTTAAATCAATTTCATTTTTCTTACTGACATTGGACATCACTACAATAATTTCACGAATGAGTTCGATAAATCATGTTTAAAAAAATGAAGAGTTACAAGTGCAGGTGTTCCTTCCACTTTGACATAGCATGCGGTTATAAATTGCAAAAAGCTCCTTACAGCATCGATAATATTTCTTTAAGTGTTTCATGTTCAACATGATAATGAGAATTATTTTTAAATGTGAACTGCAAATTTTTTATTTTTATTTTCTTTGGACTTTAACACACTTTGCAAAGCGTAAATGTAGTTCATAAACCGATGAACCCTCAAAATCCTTCAATAATGTGTGTCAGTGACAATTCATAAGCATCTATCAATCCATCGTAGTAACTATCCATCGCGTTGGTGGTGCATTTCAGAGGACACACCAACACACGCCAGATACGCCAAGAACTACCCGACAGTCCAGACTACGCCCGAGAAAATGAATATGATAAGGTAGGCTACAAAGGTCAAGTCAAGTGTCCATCCAGCATCATTATGATACAGCGCATGCGCAGATAGTCTACCATACTCTGGCGTCAGGCAGAAAACTGATGACAATGAACACTGACCAGTGTTCGGATTACGGTTATATCCATGGTGCGAGTATCAACCAGTTAGTCCATAGTTTGTCAAGTCAAGGAGTGTATCTAGGCCGTAGTGTTGATATCAATCCTGGGTAACAATGAGGAGTATTCTGAATCTTTATTTAAAGTGATAATTTCATTTAAAAGAAAAAGGACATACATTTTAATATTTTAACATGAATCCATTTAAATCAGAACTGGAATTAGCCTTTGGGCTGACTAGAGCCCATTGTCCTGCAATAACTATCGCTCAGTTGAGCAAGTATGCTGGAATTCTAATGCCTTACCTCCAACTGAGCATCCATAAGTCTGTTAAAATTATTGTCTTCTGCTTTGTGTGCTCAAATACCAGGAAGGTCATTTTTCTTTTCTATATTTTTACACTTACACTCATTTAAGTTTGTACTCACGGTCGTACGAGGAGTATGCCTGACTTCGATCTTGCTGCAATCATCTAAATGCAACAAGTTTTGTAGAATGAATGTTGAGATTATAATTGAAGGAAAGAATATAATTAAAGTTGCAACAGATGAGCGAAAATAAATATAACTGTAAATGCTTGCACATGTAATGATAGTCTGCTGTGACATTCTTTTATTTATTTTTCATTGCTTGTGCATTCAGAATTTTAAAAAACATATCTGTATTATAAGTGAATGTACGTATTTGCTGTTCTCATAATCTTATCTTAAAACTGATATTGAAGTAAATAAGGTTTCATTGTACTTTATCCGGCCATTGTCCGATTATGGAATTTTGTAAATATGTCTTAATTTTGTAAACTCATGGGCGTATGGCCTACATGTATATTGAAATAAACTGTTTAAACTCTCTATATATACGCATTATTGTTTGCTTGTTGTGTTTAACGTCCCACCGACAGTATTTCAGTCTCTTGAAAACGATTTCTACTAAATTTGAGACAGATATAGTGCTGCCACACTGCAGTAACACGTCGTAGACATGTGGCATGATACCACACCCAGTCCTGCAACTACCCTTATATGCTGAGCACCAAGCAAGGGAGCTATAACAGTACCATTTTTTTACGACTTTGGTATGTCGCGGCCAGGAATAGAACCCATGACTTCCCGCACCCGAGGCGGACGCTCTAACCACTCGGCCACCGCGGATGGTATACGCATTATTACACCATTAAAAGTTCAACAAACACAATAAGGAAACTCATTGCAAATTTCTAAACTAACAGAGAGTGGCACAATGGACCTGTTACAAAGTCAAAGTTTACAAGAAAACGTTTCTTTTACAAAAAATTATGACTAAAAATTATTTCCTTTTTTTTTTCTTTTTCCCATGACTAAGTTTCGAGAAACAATGCCCGATGTATATGTCATTATCTCTTTGTTCATCGCAAGAGCTTTGACCTCGTACTCTTAAATAGAGTCTGTTTGTCTTTTTTGTTAATTTTAAGAGACATCCTTCCATATAGCCATATTCATATCTGTCACTGGATGGTAATATTTCCATGACTGCAAAATTCTAGGAATTAAACCGTTTTACCGAGAGTTCATTCAGGTTTTGCTAGCTTTAAGAGAGATAATCCTTATTTAAGTTAACATTGAGACCTATGAGAAATATACAACATTTTTGAATATGAACAAATTGATTTTGAATCTTCAAAAAAAAACTCATGGGAGAAAGCCACACTAAATGATTCTGTTTCAAATTCCATTAAAGAAATTCAAAGTTCAACGTAGAAAAAATGAGACATATACTGTTTCGGTTTTCAAGGGGTGAGGTGTTTAGGAGAGGTAACTTATGAAATAAAATTATATAGGGATGGAGTTATCAAAAGAATTTCAGTCACTTTATATCTTATCAATGCGTGCCTTCGACTTGCATAGTTGGATATCGCTTAGCTTATGTTGTCAAGATATACTTGTATGTTTTTGATATTCATCTTTGATTGTTATTAATAACACAGTTACCAAAGCATTATAAATAATTTGAAGTTGTCAATTAACAATGCACTTGATTATATACTGATAAACACACACACACACACACACACACACACATTTTCAAGATGTGTTCCCATTTTAATAATGAAATTACATAATTTGAGATAACGCGTCAAAGGTATATAATCAAAAAGTTAATTTAAATTTGTTCAGACAGTGGAATGTCATAATATTACTTCCCAGCATGATTCAAAAGTTTTTATCTCTAACATGCGGAAGCACATAAGTGAAGTCACTGAAAGGCATATGCGCCCATTACAGTTTTTTAATATATAGATAAAGAAGATAAAATAAAACTAGCCATGAGAATTTTCTTAAACTTTGCATGATTATAGAGAATTACACTAGAAACAAATTCATGGGAAAATATTGGTGTCACCACTTTATTATTTTGAGATATCTACCCCTGAAAGTGAGTTTTTGCTCTATTCTGCCATTAAGCTGGAATTAAAACTTAAGTATACACACACCAAAAGCTAACAAGAATTGTGCAGCTTGGTCGATCGTTATTTTCCATGTATATTTTTCAAAAAATATATGCATGAACTAACGAGTTGTTGCAATCTAAACATGTTTGAACTGTCCCATTTCACTCATTCCGTCACAATATATTATAGTTGAAACAAGAAAATATCTTTAAAAAAAGATACTCGGCCGTGGTAACCAGCTTGATGATTAGTGTCTGAATGGTTTAACATGTAATAATGTAACATGTAATTCCTGTGTCAGTGCAGCTCTTTGAAATACCAAGGATCTAAATAATTTGTACAATCTTGGTTGACACTTACAGCCTTAAAATATCTTCGCATTACACTTCGTTTCGCGGGCTACAAAACAAAACCGGATGGTACGTTTTTGTTGATCTGTCAGGGTCGAACAATCAATTCCGAAATCTATGTGTTTCCTATTTTTTAGCGTTCTACTCTTTCAGTTTACTTTAAAGAGGTACAGTGTCTAACTATTCGGGACAAATCGTTCGCAGGGGAAGAAAACTTCAACTTTTAAAACAAACAGAGATCTAAAGAACTCGTTTCCGCAACTCATTTCTTTTCTTTTGACTAATTTTACAATGACCAATGGGAATTTAGCAAAGTATATAAATAAAATTTAATAATAAAGCTTAATATTTTTTCCGCTTCATTACTATGTGTTTCACAGGATGTTAGGGTGAAAATAAACAGCCAAACGGCCGAAAAACTACTTCATGTTTGTAGAAAAGGAAACTACAAACAATCGCACTGATTCATATATTAAGTTGTTAATCAAATACAATAGAAATTAATGTCCGCCTTTACTTCAATATTCAGGCAAAGACTTAATCTATTGTATAAACGAAATATAATATCGAATTAGTTCATTTAGCAACATATTCAATTGCAAAGTATGCGAACTTTATTGCTAAGATGTCTAGTTGCTGGATTTATCGAATATACATTTATTCTTTCAGGTAAAACACTAATTTATTACCATATTAAAAATATTTGTATAAATTAAATACAAGTGGTAGGGTTAATCTTACAGCAAGAATTTATTTTCAAGAAAATATATTAGCGAAACAAATTTGAATCTAGTATGATAAGTTAATTCAATGGTGGTGTTGTTGTTTTTTTAATTTTTATTTTCTATTTATTTTCAATTATGTTCACTTAGCGTGTAAGGGTAGTGTCAAGATGTATCGTTAACACACTGCAATTGGGCGGCACTTATCTGACTCAAGGAGACATTACTGAAATAATGTCGGCGTGGCGTTAAACAGAATAAATAAATAACTAAATAAATTAATATGCTAATTTTTGATATAATAAGAATGTTATAATTGTTCTGTAGGAATATCGACTGCAATACACCCATATAGCGAGTCAGGACTTTATATGGTCATATCGGATGAAAACGTTTCTTGGAACACAGCTATTCAGTCAGGCCAGAGACTCATAAATGAGGATTTCATAACCAAACATGACGGCGGCTGGGAGTCAATTATTCCGTACATGCCAAAAAAAGAAAGATTCTGGATTCCTGCAAGGGCGTCATACACACCCTTTGTGTCTTGGGAAGGTATGTAAATATGTGTTGTTTGCTTGGATTTAACATTTCAGCGACATTATTTTCTGTTTGTAGAGATAAAATAAACTGTATGAAATTCAGTTGTTTATATACTTTATAAAGAAAAATTACACACACACATTTTGAAAAGAGTATGCAAATCAATATCATTTTTTTAAGAGTATGAAAATAATTATATTTCATTTGCAGTTTTATTATGTTGCTAGGAAGATATTTATTTATACTGGTATTATTAGTTTTACAAGGTCATGAAAATCAAACTTGCAGATATGTTATTCAAAGCCCGTTTCATTAAAAGACCATTCCTGCACTTTACCATGGGCGGTAGCTTGGGAATTAGCCTGAAACAGATATACTCCTGTCTCGCTGCGAAAACTTTCTAATCAATGTGATGTGGCTTTCTCAATGTCTGTTTTGAGAATTATTACACGGCTATCAATATATACTTTTGGTTACATAGAGTTGAAACAATTTGTAATATTTTTTTCTTCTCTCTTTTTATACTATCATAAAATAAAAAGCTGCCAATGCCCCCACCCTATTATGAGTTTTGAAGTAGATCCAGACAATTTCAGAATAATTTTGATTCTAGTTTATCTAAGAATAGGACTTTTTATTAATATTTTATATAACCCGTGTTAGTTTGATAAAGCATTCAAAGTAATACTTAGCTAACGTTATGTAATCAATAACAAATTTCAAATACTGTATAGGCCTTTGGATATTTATGTCTAATTTCTTCGTTCACATCAGGGTGTGCAAGTTGGATCGGGGGTTCAGGCTGTGAATACAATCATTTTGCTGGAGGATCTATCGGGAATTGTATCCGGCGTTGTGGCATGGAAGACCACTTTTTCATGCTACAGGTAGAGTGTTTAAATATATATACATACACACACACACACACACATATGCGCAGATTGTAAAAAAGAGCGGCTTATAGTTGTGTATGTGGGGGCGGGATGGGCTTTACAATGAAGGCAATGATTTGTGTGACTAATAAAAAAAGTAAACCTGATCAGATTACTATTTATAAATTAATTGTTTGAAATCAATAAAGAATGACAATACTTTTATATATGCTCTGGATTTAAAATTGTCAAAAAAGATCTGATATATCTGCCCATTTGTGAAAGCGTTAAAATAAACTAATAATCAAATGTCTATGTTGGAACAGGGGACAGAATGCAGATGTGTGTCAGGACTGAAAAGAGATGCCTGTTTCCGACAGTCAACGGACCGATGTGATGAAGCATGTCCGAATAACCCCAATGATTGGTGTGGTGGACAGACAACCTCAATGGCTCTGTATTATACAGGTATGAGTTTTTTCCTATTTTCCCTTTAGCTATAGAAATTGTTTCATTGTATTTTGCAATTCATTTTCATGATAACATATGAACATACATCTATTCATAATCAAAATATTAAAAGCCATTGTAGCTTGTGGATGACTGTAATACTGAAACAGGAAACTAAATTGCATTATGGAGCGAACACGAAATCCAGTTATGTGACCTTGACATTGACCAACAAGCGCTCTGCACATCGTCTTACTATCTTGAACATTATGGTAAGTTATTTGACACTGAACGAGGCTGGTTGCGGACACGAAATATAGCCATATGACATTTGACCTCTTGAACCAAGCTGGTTGTAACATGCACTCCGCACAACATATGGTAAGCATTTGTGGCAAGTTATTGTAAAATAGTAGTTTAACATGTATGTTATTTACGAAGTTTTGCGACTCATTTGTCATATTATTTAACATTTCCTTTTAATAAAGTACCGTATTTTTTTCCCTCAAAGAAAGAATACGTACTTTTTAACAATAAAATAAACTGTATGCAGCATGTATGCATCATGTGGAGTATTTACATTATTCATCTTTCGCATTATATGTTGTTTATTACAGGTCCATTCGGTAGAAATATTACAGCTAATAACAATAGTATGACTGATAATGAAATGAATTGCGTCATGTATTGGTATGACGGCCGTGCCACTATAGATAACATTTGGTCTGCATTCAGTCTAAGAATGAGTCCCTGCAACAGAAATATAAGACGTTACATCTGTGGAGGTGTGTACTTTGAGAAGGATATCAATTATATCGTGATATTAAATGAGTAGTTCAGACATAGGAAGAATAAAAAATATACCGTTCGAAGTTTTTTTCTTTATCATATCTGTACATGTATATAATATTTTGTCCAATATATATGAATAATGTGTTAAATGTTTAAGAAACATTTAAGATATAAAATTAGAAAAATAACAAAAATGTATGTTTTAATCTCATTCTCAAAATAATGCATTTGTAAGCTCTTAAAATATGACTTACCTGGTTGACTGATATGTGAGTACATGTAGTATCAAAATTACAATTGCCACCTTACATTTCAGTTTTATTATTATTATTTTCATTGTTGATTTTAAAGAGCCATTAGACCGAGTAGTGTTGATTTCACATCTTTCACCTTTCTTACATATATGTATTTTTACCTTCAAGTATTGTTCTTCTAGTTGTTTTTGGATACTGTCTTAATCTCGGAATAAATGGCGAAAATCTTTCTTTATCAATTACAGGTAGACACAATTTCACAAGTGTCGATAACAAAGTGCTTCTAACGTGGCGCGAAGCACTTAGCCTCTGTAACCGCTTCAAGCAACATCTGTATTACAAAATAATTGTTGGATTGAAAAACGCTGCACCGCACTGGACGTCAATTAGGCGCAGCTTGGTGTTAAACTGGACACATGCATCAGGTATGGAAAAGACAAATAAAGTACAAGGGGATAATATACCATTAGACCTTATAACGACTTTGGTATGTTGCGCTGGGATTCGAACAAACAACAGCCCCATTACAGGGCGTACGCTTAAAATACTCAGACGGTAATTCACCTTTAAAAAATGCTAACGCGATAAGTAAAATGGTGTAAATTTATCTACTCCACCTCAAAGTAGTTTCTAACACGCACGTTTTACTTTGTGCTCTTTAGATAAACCCATGGCAGTTATAATAATTTATTTGCAGATGAAGGTTTTCCGTTTTGTGTCAGTGTCAGTAAAGACAACGCCTCAAGATTGTTTCTATATAAAGACGCGTGTGAACGGAAACACAGATATCTGGTCATTCAATACGGTGACAAACTATATTTTCGCATGTTTTTATACGTTTTTACATAATATTTGTTATTTACGGACTTATTCAATGTCATTTCTAAATGCAAAGCATCATTTCTTGAGAATGTCTATAGATATGCATGACAAATGCAGATCTTATATTTCGCCACGAAAATCATTTTTCAAATCGCTGTTATTTATTGTTTATTATAAACTTTATCTCAAGTATTCTTATATCATATAATAATGAATTTCAGTAGCAGGTGATGTATCAAGGCTCTCTGTCCACTACATTGTGATTGCAGCAGTCGTACTTGTGGTTCTTCTGACGGCAGTGGTTGGACTCTTGAATCGGGGAATCACCACATGGAGGTATACTGGTGGTGAAAGGACAAAAAAGCCTTTGGCTCCTACCACTATCAGAAACAGCCAAGTTATTTTATATAGTATTTTGAACATTTCTGTCAACTCTTGGATTATTGGGGCTATTCCTTTCATAGCTGTCTTCACATTCAGCATTCCCACGTTGCAGCTTTAAGTAGATGGTAGCTGGATCTAGACCTGATGGGCCCTTCACAATTCCTGGCCGCTACTACGTCCCCTCTTTCCCTAGATTGTAATAATAATAATAATAATAATAATAATGTTTTAAGAGGATAACACATTTGATTTGGCAATGTCATTCTTCCATATGGTCCTTTTAACAGTAAAATAACACAACTTGTAGGTACTAAAAGTTGAAAGGATATCACATATGATAAATGATGATGAAAATTATTCAAAATATACTGTCTGTAAGGGATGCTGGGATCTGTTCGTGGGGCACATGTACCGACCCTGCCACCATAGCTATCTTGCATACAGATAAACTTTGATTGATGTTAGGCCAAATTCAACACAGGTTATAATTTGGATCGACTGCCATGTCCCAAAATAACAAATAACAAAGACAATTGTGAATACGGAACGCAACAGGGGAAATTCGCACTGGTTCCATTCTCCGAAAATTCGACAATCAGTACGTCGTTCGGTCCGTGTATCCTTGCTTACGAGCATTCATAGCCTAGCCCGTTCTCTTCTACATCTCCTTCTGTCTGACATCCGCTTTGACCATGTGTCCCTTGAGCTTTGCTGCACTGCTAGAGGTGTTTCCGAGGTTTACAGCATTCTTTATTATTGTACTGACTGATCATCACCAGCTTGTCCTAGTCAATCCCCGGACTTGTTGCCAAAAGATACGAAAGGAAACCCTGCCAAGGATCATACCATTACAGACAATTTTCAGTTTCCACAAACAACGACTGGATATACATATTCTTTTTTTAGATAACCTACGTCATTGGATTTTAGTATTATTCTTCTCACTATTTAGAACGTAACTCTTTATGTACAGATGTAAATATTCATACACCATGTGATGATTGTAGCGTGATTCTCACATATGCTGGAAGTGAGATGTACTGCTTATATCAGGGACTAATTTGCTTATTATACCAGATCCACATTCATTTTACAAACCTGTGTGGATGATTTAACATGTAAATTAGCAAAATGTGTCGAATGTTATTGCTTTATTGACATAAGCTCCATTTTAATCCGAAACCATATGTCTTTATAATCATTTTCGTAGTAGAACATATTTTATTATTATACCGGAAATTAAAAGAAATACATCCTCTTACAATAAAACGCATATAAAGAGATATGATAACAATTTGCAGTTTTATTAAATGCTCCTTATATTTGTATTGTTCTTTATCATCATTTTCATGACATGATAGTATTATATTTCATGTCTAAATTCGCGTCTTAAGAAACGTATACCTCAAAATATAATGTCATTTTTAACAACGTGTGTTTGTCATTAACTCCTGATTCAATTATTTACTTATGCACTTTCAGACAGAAGCACTATCAGGATAATTACGACAGAGAACCGCAGCAACCTCACCAATCAACCTCTCCAAGACTTAATTCCCTTTCTGGCCCCGTCTTCTCAAGAAACAGGGAACATCCGTTAAATGAATTCCAGGAGGAGGAGGGGAGTCTTGGCAGAGCAGGAGGCATTACAGAAGGAATGGATAATGAAGTCCAAACAAGTGTTGGCGCCGAAAATCATTATGTATACAGCACAGTTGTCCGGAAAGAAAACCGTAAAATAAATGACTATGGCGATGCGACCATTGGAAGTGCTTTGAATGAAAATGCGACTGGAATAACTGACCCCCTTTACAATGTTTGTTGTGCACAGATACGTCCTGTCGTGGATCAAACATCTGTTTATGAAAATACACTGTTATAAAGGCAACATGGTAGGTTTTCTCTGTGTACATTTAATGTGTAAATAAATGTAGAAGATTTGCTTCTCAACATTTTTTTCTACAAATAAACCTATTTCAATAAAAACATAATTCTGGTCGATAATTCCGTACTTTATTCAATATTTCCGACAAAACAATACCCATGGTATTTCTAGATATACTATCTCTAGCCTAAAGTTTTATCTGTTCAGAATCTTACGTCATATCACCTGCTTACTTACAAAGACACACTGGCCAGGTTAGTGACAAAAGAAGTTTGTTGATGGGATCCAATTTTCGAGCAAGGTTATTTAATGGCATTCTTAGAGTCAAGATATGGTACTAGGGATTTTAAAGAGTTTTTTTTTAACTTCAACAAAGACATATAAATGAACATACAAATAATATCCATATATACAAACTATGCAGACAACAGAAAGACAATATCATATGTAGTTTTGATGTAAAGAGGAAGTGGTAAATTGTTGACATTTGATGACAATTTAAAATGGCGGGCTAATAAGATAAGCGGCAAGAAGAAAATGTCATTAATTTATAAACGACTGTAAAACAGGAGGTAAAGATGATAATTGAACTTCATTTTTTTTTTTTTTTTGGCGGCAGATGTATGTTGTTTTTTTTCCATTGACCCAATTTTTACCGATTAAGACCAATCAGAAATGATCAGAAATTTATTTCTAAAACACCTGCTTAAATGCGGTGTTTTCATCAGCTAAAAGTCAAGGCTGGTGTATTTACTTTCACAAATGTAACTGGACATGAAAACGGAGTGCAAAATCAGGAGATACATCATACTGTTTGATATGTAACGGTACCGGAATTAAATACGATCAGTGATTAAGCATGTCGCCAAGTATCTTTTTAAAGATATTTATTTCTTGTTTTTATTATATCTGAACACAGGATTTGTTGGTTCAGCCAAATGGCATAGAAAAGGCTTTGGATACAAGGCAATTTGAGAAAATGTTCAATGTCATAACGCATTTTAGATAAACCGTTGTAGTTTACGTCAAAACCAAGAGCATATCTCCCTTTAAGCAATTTAGGTCCAAACCTGCACATCATTTCGAAATATTTTCAAAGAGTAAAAAAAAGCGTTCAAAATTTGTTACATTATTGAATCTTTGGTTTTAGATATACCGGAAAACACACATGCGCGCATCCAAGAAATCAATGATTGTATATATGTATTTTATGTACATAAAAGAGGTTGTCGGGGATCTATAAATAAAGATTGAATCTTAATGTAATAGATGAGTCAGGGTTATGTAACATGGGTCACGTTTTGGCCCAGCGCCAAAGAGGGCAACCATGCAGTTTGGCTCTGGAGATAGCGTGATCAAAGATAACTTTCAGTCAGATTAACCATCGCATGCCTGTTCAATTCATTGCTGAATCAGAATAGGGACTCCCCGGGCACCCTTGCTTCTACGTCATTCCACTGTAAAATCTCGACTTGTAAACACTCCATTGCTTTTTCACGTTGATAAAAATCCGTAATTTTTCGGGATTTCTTCTTTCATTTGCTTTACATTTATGAAAATTTTAAATGTGCTTTATATAGTTTCCATCATAAGTGAAGAACTAATCGGCGTTGGCCCTGCCAATTCTAAAGTTTAAAGGTGTGGGTTTACTGTGCGGTGGCTGTACTGCAGCATTGGGTTTGGAACATGGTGGTTAAGGTTTTTATTGTCTGGGCACTCGTTTGTGACTCACTTGAGGATTTTTATTAAGCATCGCCCATGATCATACAATTATCATTTGAATTTAAACAAAGGAGATTTCCTCATCCAGTATTCAGGCTTTCCTGGAGTGGATATCAGCCGGGTGGCGGAAAACCTTGAAGTTATTGCCGATTCGACCCAGACATTGTGCTCTTGTTAGTCGGCACTAATGATCTGTACAAAAGTGACTCCGTATCACAAATATCTGACAAACTTCTTGGTTTATTGGATGACCTGTGACACAGATGTGGGGTTCGCCACGTGATCGTTTTTCATTGCCGCCACAGACTTGCTCCAACAGTGCCGACTCGTTATCCAGTGGACGCCATCCGGTTTAATTATCGCGTGGAGGAATTTAATAATCGGATAAGAGTGAATCTCCATCGCTTCCCACAAACTTCCTACTGGAAACTAAAGGGTTTTTTTGGCTCAGCGACAGGCGTTTGCCCCGGATGGATTTCACCTCTCCAGTATAGGCCACAAGGCTGAAGCTGTTCCACAACCTCAGAGCTGCAGTTGTCACTGCAAGGGTCTCCTGTTGTCTCCAGGGGTCTTCCATCCTAACAGTAACCAAAAATATGTATTATGTTTGCTTTCTATGATTTTCTTCCACACCCTGCATTTTTTCCTACCGACTCTATCCCATTACGCTTGCCCAGTGTGACTTATTTATTTACTTTTCAGTGTAATGCATTACATAATTATATGAATTGTTACGGCCTTGAATTTTTACCATACAGTCATCTTGCTTTTCCCTTGCTATATGTTCTAAGGCATTGTAGGAGAGGCTCTTGAGCCTTGTACACCTATTACCATCACATATCTTTCACACATTTCGCACATTCACATTAAATTATACGTTAGCAACCTCTGTTTAGTACAGATGACACAATTGCTCATGGCGTGATAATCTTAACGCGCACACACACACACACACACACACACACACACACACATTTCAATGAATTATATACTGGTTAACATATTATCCACATCAGGACTGTTTACTTCTGAAAGTGATATGATTGTGTTTTTAAGTAAAGGCCTTATTTTGCTATATAGCAGGTGTATGGTTCCTGCCAGGCAATATGGTTGATGGTTACCCACTAGGCTAGTTTGTGTTTCTAGGTGGATGATCACCAAGGGGTACATAGGTGGATGGTCACCTAGGGGCACATAGGTGGATGGTCACCTTCTGCCCTCAATCAGTGGATGGTCATTGTTTAGCCCTTACACAGTGGATATGGTCACTATTTTGGCACATGGCTGGTAGATGGTCACCATTAAATAAAATAATTATGGTTGCACTAGATATACGGTAGATAGTCCATTCTTAGTTTTTTAATCATTTTAAGGTTTTGCTTATAAAACTAAGCTGTTCATTCTGTTCTAGATGCCACCAAAACGTGCAGCTGCATCCACCAGTAGGTGTCCCTTTTGCCCGCCAGCAAGACCCGCCAAGCTGGCGCCAGAGGCATACATCTAACCAGGTCGAAGAAGCAGCAGAATCTCATCCATCCGGAAGCAGAGTCCATGTCCAAAGGAAGACTCCGTCAGTGTCAAAGTCAAAGGACACAGCCATTGTGCACCACAAATTTATGTATCACGGATCATAGACATTTCCTCTAGCTCTGAGGAGGTGGAGGATGTGGATATTTTTCCACAAGAACTGAACAGTGCTAATGCCCCAATGCCTCCTCGGGGTCAGCGACGGAGGTCCAGTATCCATATCAGTCACCGCAGACCTTCAAGTCCAGTGGCATTTTCATCTACAGACACTGATAGTGACTTGGGCACATTATTCGACATTGACAATCAATTTGTCCCTAAGGGTATGCATGGTGCTTACATCCCACCCATTACAACATCTGTACTCACACAAGCGCCTAGGGCTGTCCGTAAAAAAAAAATGGGGAAATATTTATGTTGATTTCGCGATTCTCCTCCCAAACAATTCCCACAATGAAGTCTCTACTTCACAGGATTCGCTTCAGATGGATGGCCAGGCCCAACTGAGTGTAGTTCAGACGTCCAAAGGCCATAAAATATATAGTATTGAGCAATGGACGTCTGCATTTCTGTGCTTTGTAGGGATCTGTTATGTTCCCTCAGGACACTACTGCCCTACTACTGGCGAAACTGTAGGTGACCTGGCCCTTACATCCAGCTCCACTTGGGCCCATTATGATCGGCAGTTCCGTATGGTCAGAGAGCATCACCCCATTTGATGGGACAAACTTCACCAAGAATTTTACTTATCTATCCTTATGGCGCCTGTTCCACGGCCTCTCCAGCCCCGTACTTTACATGGCTATACACAGAACAGAAATTACCAACCTCAGTTCGACACCGTTTTCTCGACAACACAAGTTGGGCCTTTAACAGGTCAGGTACATGCTCCCTGCCCCAATGCCCCCGCCCTCATGTCTGCGGATACTGTAGAGGCAACCACTCTGCCCGCACTTGCCCCAGCTCCCGTCCCCACACTGTCTCAAATAACAATGCAGTCCCTTCCCCAAAATCCACCAGGGTCTCAAAATGCCCCAACAACAAATCTTAATAGGTCCTTACCTACCCTAATTTTGCTTCCACGTCTCCAAAGTATCTTACAAGGGAACATACATGCTGAATTCCTTATCCAAGGTTTTTGTTTTGGTTTTTCACTTGGCTATATTGGTGTGAGGAGGGGATCCTTTTCTCCAAACTTGAAATCATGCTACCAGGCCCCAGACATAGTTAAAATGAAACTAGACAAAGAACTTCAACCAGGTCGGATAGCCAGGCCGTTTGCTCACCCCCTTTTACAGATTTAGTCCCATTGGCCTAGTTCCAAAAAGGTGCCAGGCCAATACCACCTAATCCATCATCTCAGTTACTCTAAAGGGGACTCAGTGAATGATTTCTTTTCTCCAGAAGTAGCCTCAGTTTTTTTTAGAGCTCATTTGATGATGCAGTTAACACGTTGTTATATCTGGAGCCTGGGGCATATCTGGCTAAAACAGACATCAACTCTGCATTTCGACTTTTACCCATACATCCCTTAGACTAAGCACTCTTAGGCTTCTTCTTTAATGGGTCTTACTATTTTGACAAAATGTCTCCCGATGGGTGCTTCTAGTTCATGTGTCATTTGGAGGGTGAGGGACAACACACTTTCAGTCATACAGCTAGAAATACCCCGAGTTCACAGTGGCTCCCAGGTAAGAACCATTGACCTTCAGCTAGCCAACTGGAAGGCTTTTCAAGTGACCAGAACAGGGACTCAAATCCACTGCGGTGAGGGACTGTAAATGAAGTATCATCAAAGCAAGTTTCTAAATCATATTTTATTATCAACAAAATTTCACAAGATGCATACAACAGTAACAAATATTAAGTATACTAGGTGCAATAAAATGTGTAAAATATAAACTATACTGGCCTTAACTGTAGTGTAATCTCTGAGGAAATGTGTCATGTGTCAATGTGCAGATTTGGTTGGCTGGTATTACAGGTGCTTGGTGCATACTTAATGATAAAATAGATGAATAAAGTGGTAAAAAGCAATAAAATCAAAACAAACCACAACTATCACTGACAGTGATTCATAACTCTGCATACCGCTTTGACCCTCTCGGTACCGTACATGGTATATGGTCTTCGGTTCGGTACAGTACGATTATTATTCTAAGTATTTTGTTTGAAGATTACATCAACCTAGCAGTACCCACTTTTCAATTCTAAATATTTCTTTCAATATTATGTTAACATAGATATAACTAATAAACTGTTGACCTAAGTTAAATCAGTCGTAAACCATGCCCTTCTGTTAAAGACCAAACTAAGTGCTTCTGCACGAGCACTTTGTGAAACACATGTCGATATCTGGTGGTAGTATCTGACTGCACCAACTAACTGGAAAATAATCACAATTGAATAAAATCATGCAAAAACAAGCCAAACAAAAATGCCAAGACTGAATAATGATCAACGAAACCAAGCTATCAGGATGCTAAATGCAGGTTCGTTGCTGCATTACTGGGTCTTATCAAAGCAAAGGTTATGTTTGAAATCAACACCTATGTCATATCGTTCAAAGAAATTTGAAAGAAATATCATAGCGGCTTCAAAGTTTCACAACAAAAACAAGAGGGCCAAGATGGCCATGAATCGCTCACCTGAGAAATATTGCTTTCACAGCCTTACCTTACAACATAGTCATACTAAATACAAAATCCATGCAGAAGAACAGCAATATAATCTTAATTCCACACAAAAAGTTTACATGTGGTCCATAAAACCAAGTTATCCCTAGCATGGGACAAATTTTGACCCCCAGGGCCATGATTTGAAAACTTTGGTTCAGGTCCACAAGGCCATGTTACAACCCATGATCTTGTGGTTTCTAACGAATATCTTTCCTATGTAAGTCTATATAAAATCAAGTGACCACCAGAGTAGGGCCAATTCTGACCCCAGGGCAATGATTTGAACAAATTTGGTAGATGTCCATAAGGAAATGTTATACACCAAATATCTAAACTCCAGGCCTTGTGGTTTCTAAGAAGAAGAAGTTTCTAGTTTTTTCCTATTTAAGCCTATGTAAAATCAAGTGAACCCTTGGGTAGGGTCAATTTTTACTTCAGGGCCATGATTTGAACAAACCTGGTAGATGTAAATAAGGCAATGTTATACACCAAATACCTAAACTCCTGGCCTTGTTGTTTCTGACAAGAAGATTCTAGATTTTCCTATTTAAGCCTATGTAAAATCAAGTGACCTGTCTGGCAGGGCCAATTTTAACCCCAGGGCCATGATTTAAACAAACCTGGTAGATGTTCAAAAGGCAATATTACACACCAAATATCATAACTCCAGGCCTTGTGTTTTCTGTGAATTCAATATAAGCCTATGTTAAATCAAGTGACCCCAGGGACAGGACCAATTTTGACCCCAGGGCCATGATTTAAACAAACTTGGTAGATGTCCATACGGCAATGTTACACACCAAATATCTAAACCTTAGGCCTTGTGATTTCTGAGAAGATGATTTTTCTAGTTTTTATCCTATATAAGCCTATGTAAATTCAGGTGTCCCCTGGGGCAGGGCGAATTTTGACCCAACGGCCATGATTTGAACAGCTTGGTGGAGATCCACTAGATAATGCTACACACCAAATATCTAAACTTCAGGCCTTGTGGTTTCTGAGAAGAAGTGTTTTTTTTTCTATTTTTCCCTACATGAGCCTATGTTAAATCAAGTGACCTGTGGGGCGGGGCCAATTTTGACCCAACGGTCATGATTTGAACAAACTTGGTAGAGGTCCACTAGACAATGTTACAAAGTAAATATCTAAGCTCTAGGCCTTGTAGTTTTGCAGAAGAAGATTTTCAAAGTTTGCATTTTAAAATATATTTTTTAGCTTCTGTGATCTACTTTTTCAACCAATCAAAAGAATATGAACAACAGTGATAGAGGGCATCATAAAAAATGATTCCTGTGAAGTTTGGTCAAAATCCATTCAGCGGTTTAGGAAGAGATGTTTAAATGAAATTGTTGACGCCAGATGCATGCACAGACGCATGCACGGACAACAGACGCCGGGCAAAAGGGGATCACAATAGCTCAACATCAGCATGTTGTGCTCAGGTGAGCTATAAACCATTCCTTTCTGACATTACGTAATTAAACCAAATGCTAAAATAAAATACAAGAGGGGAGGAAATGACCTCTTGTATGCTCAAATACAGGATATTTCACCCCCATTTGGGGGATGAAACGTCTTGGGAGGAAACGACTGAGGAGGAAACGGCTTGGGGATGAAACAACCCTGACAAACCTGGTAAGGTATGCACCAAGCACTTCTGACTGCTGCTAGGGGTAGATGGATCTACAACTTATTTCATTAGAATAGCACAGACAAGCAGTTATTGATCAAGGGCCATGAGTGAATGAAAGAGAGAAAGATTGAAACAAGAGGCCCATGATGGCCCTAAATCGCTCACCTGAGATAAAAAGGTTGACCCAAGGAACATCTGTACCAATTTATTTTAAAATCTGGCCAGTAGTTTTGAAGAAGATGATTTTTAAAGTTTTCATATTTTTTTTCTTTTTGTTGCCATGGCAACAAGAGTTCTATATGGATCAAGTTTATTTTAGGAACTTTTCCATTCCTGCCAAATTTAATCAAATTCTTTCCAGTGGTTTCAGAGGAAATGTTGATTAAAGTTTTCCCTATATACATATAAGGCAAATAAGCCCCGCCCCTGCCGGCCATGTTTTTTTACGGATCGGAAAATTTTTAGCACTTTGGTGGGGGTTGACCCAGGAACACCTGTACCAATTTATTTTAAAATCTGGCCAGTAGTTTTGAAGATGAAATTTTAAAGTTTTCATATTTCTTTTCCTTATTATTGCCATGGCAACCAGAGGTCTACATGGATCAAGTTTATTTTAGCAACTTTTGTGAAGGTTGACCCAAGGATCATCCCTGCCAAGTTTAATCAAATTCTGTCCAGTGGTTTCAGAGGAGATGTTGTTTAAAGGTTCTCTATATACATATAAGGCAAATAAGCCCCGCCCCTGGCGGCCATGTTTTTTACGGATCGGAATAATTTTAGAAACTTTGGTAGAGGTTCACCCAAGGAACATATGTAACAATTGAATTTAAAATATGGACAGTAGAGTTGAAAAAGATGAATTTTAAAGTTTTCATATTTTTTTATTCTTTTGTTGCCATGGCAACCAGAGTTCTACATGGATCAAGTTTATTTTAGCAACTTTTGTGAAGGTTGACCCAAGGATCATAGTTTAATCAAATTCTGTCCAGTGGTTTCAGAGGAGATGTTGTTTAAAGGTTTCTCTATATACATATAAGGCAAATAAGCCCCGCCCCTGGCGGCCATGTTTTTTACGGATCGGAATAATTTTAGCAACTTTGGTAGAGGTTCACCCAAGGAACATCTGTACCAATCTATTTTAAAATTGGACAGTAGTTTTGAAAAAAATTTTTTTAAAATTTTTTTTTATATTTTTTATTCTTTTTTT
>CM037779.1:14060441-14110441 GCA_021229015.1 Solen grandis
TCAGTGCAGCTCTTTGAAATACCAAGGATCTAAATAATTTGTACAATCTTGGTAGACACTTACAGCCTTAAAATATCTTCGCATTACACTTCGTTTCGCGGGCTACAAAACAAAACCGGATGGTACGTTTTTGTTGATCTGTCAGGGTCGAACAATCAATTCCGAAATCTATGTGTTTCCTATTTTTTAGCGTTCTACTCTTTCAGTTTACTTTAAAGAGGTACAGTGTCTAACTATTCGGGACAAATCGTTCGCAGGGGAAGAAAACTTCAACTTTTAAAACAAACAGAGATCTAAAGAACTCGTTTCCGCAACTCATTTCTTTTCTTTTGACTAATTTTACAATGACCAATGGGAATTTAGCAAAGTATATAAATAAAATTTAATAATAAAGCTTAATATTTTTTCCGCTTCATTACTATGTGTTTCACAGGATGTTAGGGTGAAAATAAACAGCCAAACGGCCGAAAAACTACTTCATGTTTGTAGAAAAGGAAACTACAAACAATCGCACTGATTCATATATTAAGTTGTTAATCAAATACAATAGAAATTAATGTCCGCCTTTACTTCAATATTCAGGCAAAGACTTAATCTATTGTATAAACGAAATATAATATCGAATTAGTTCATTTAGCAACATATTCAATTGCAAAGTATGCGAACTTTATTGCTAAGATGTCTAGTTGCTGGATTTATCGAATATACATTTATTCTTTCAGGTAAAACACTAATTTATTACCATATTAAAAATATTTGTATAAATTAAATACAAGTGGTAAGTATATAATATCCAATATTTTTTTGTGATTTTAATTTTTATTTTCTATTTATTTTCAATTATGTTCACTTAGCGTGTAAGGGTAGTGTCAAGATGTATCGTTAACACACTGCAATTGGGCGGCACTTATCTGACTCAAGGAGACATTACTGAAATAATGTCGGCGTGGCGTTAAACAGAATAAATAAATAACTAAATAAATTAATATGCTAATTTTTGATATAATAAGAATGTTATAATTGTTCTGTAGGAATATCGACTGCAATACACCCATATAGCGAGTCAGGACTTTACATGGTCATATCGGATGAAAACGTTTCTTGGAACACAGCTATTCAGTCAGGCCAGAGACTCATAAATGAGAATTTCATAACCAAACATGACGGCGGCTGGGAGTCAATTATTCCGTACATGCCAAAAAAAGAAAGATTCTGGATTCCTGCAAGGGCGTCATACACACCCTTTGTGTCTTGGGAAGGTATGTAAATATGTGTTGTTTGCTTGGATTTAACGTTTCAGCGACATTATTTTCTGTTTGTAGAGATAAAATAAACTGTATGAAATTCAGTTGTTTATATACTTTATAAAGAAAGAACTTGTTTAGTGACTTTTTAAACACACACACACATTTTGAAAAGAGTATGCAAATCAATATCATTTTTTTAAGAGTATGAAAATAATTATATTTCATTTGCAGTTTTATTATGTTGCTAGGAAGATATTTATTTATACTGGTATTATTAGTTTAACAAGGTCATGAAAATCAAACTTGCAGATATGTTATTCAAAGCCCGTTTCATTAAAAGACCATTCCTGCACTTTACCATGGGCGGTAGCTTGGGAATTAGCCTGAAACAGATATACTCCTGTCTCGCTGCGAAAACTTTCTAATCAATGTGATGTGGCTTTCTCAATGTCTGTTTTGAGAATTATTACACGGCTATCAATATATACTTTTGGTTACATAGAGTTGAAACAATTTGTAATATTTTTTTCTTCTCTCTTTTTATACTATCATAAAATAAAAATCAGCCAATGCCCCCACCCTATTATGAGTTTTGAAGTAGATCCAGACAATTTCAGAATAATTTTGATTCTAGTTTATCTAAGAATAGGACTTTTTATTAATATTTTATATAACCCGTGTTAGTTTGATAAAGCATTCAAAGTAATACTAAGCTAACATTATATAATCAATAACACATTTCAAATACTGTATAGGGCTTTGGATATTTATGTCTAATTTCTTCGTTCACATCAGGGTGTGCAAGTTGGATCGGGGGTTCCGGCTGTGAATACAATCACTTTGCTGGAGGATCTATCGGGGATTGTATCCGGCGTTGTGGCATGGAAGACCACTTTTTCATGCTACAGGTAGAGTGTTTAAATATATATATACACACACACACATATGCGCAGATTGTAAAAAAGAGCGGTTTATAGTTGTGTATGTGGGGGCGGGATGGGCTTTACAATGAAGGCAATGATTTGTGTGACTAATAAAAAAAGTAAACCTGATCAGATTACTATTTATAAATTAATTGTTTGAAATCAATAAAGAATGACAATACTTTTATATATGCTCTGGATTTAAAATTGTCAAAAAAGATCTGATATATCTGCCCATTTGTGAAAGCGTTAAAATAAACTAATAATCAAATGTCTATGTTGGAACAGGGGACAGAATGCAGATGTGTGTCAAGACGGAAAAGAGATGCCTGTTTCCGACAGTCAACGGACCGATGTGATGAAGCATGTCCGAATAACCCCAATGATTGGTGTGGTGGACAGACAACCTCAATGGCTCTGTATTATACAGGTATGAGTTTTTCCCTATCGTCCCTTTAGCTATAGAAACTGTTTCATTGTATTTTGCAATTCATTTTCATGATAACATATGAACATACATCTATTCAAAATCAAAATATTAAAAGCCATTGTAGCTTGTGGATGATTGTAATACTGAAACAGAAAACTAAATTGCATTATGGAGCGAACACGAAATCTAGTTATGTGACCTTGACATTGACCAACAAGCGCTCTGCACATCGTCTTACTATCTTGAACATTATGGTAAGTTATTTGACACTGAACGAGGCTGGTTGCGGACACGAAATATAGCCATATGACATTTGACCTCTTGAACCAAGCTGGTTGTAACATGCACTCCGCACAACATATGGTAAGCATTTGTGTTATTGTAAAATACTTCAAGTAGTTTAACATGTATGTATTTACGAAATTTTGCGACTCATTGGTCATATTATTTAACATTTCCTTTCAATAAAGTACCGTATTTTTTCTTTTCCTTCAAAGAAAGAAAATGTACTTTCGAACAATAAAATAAACTGTATGCAGCATGTATGCATCATGTTGAGTATTTACATTATTCATCTTTCGCATTATACGTTGTTTATTACAGGTCCATTCGGTAGAAATATTACAGCTAATAACAATAGTATGACTGATAATGGAATGAATTGCGTCATGTATTGGTATGACGGCCGTGCCACTATAGATAACATTAGGTCTGCATTCAGTCTAAGAATGAGTCCCTGCAACAGTAATGTAAGACGTTACATCTGTGGAGGTGTGTACTTTGAGAAGGATATCAATTAAATCGTGATAATAAATGAGTATTTCAGACATAGGAAGAATAAAAAATATACCGTTCGAAGTTTTTTCTTTATCATATCTGTACATGTATATCATATTTTGTCCAATATATATGATTAATGTGTTAAATGTTTAAGATACATTTAAGATATAAAATTAGAAAAGTAACAAAAATATATGTTTTAATCTCATTCTCAAAATAATGCATTTATAAGCTCTTAAAAATATGACTTACTTGGTTGACTGATATGTGAGTACATGTAGTATCAAAATTACAATTGGCACCTTACATCTCAGTTTTGCTGTACTTATTATTTTTCATTGTTGATTTTAAAGAGTCATTAGACCGAGTAGTGTTGCTTTCACATTTTTCACCTTCTTACATATATGTATTTTTACCTCTTATTCAAGTATTGGACTTCTAGTTGTTTTTGGATACCGTCTTAATCTCGGAATAAATGGCGAAAATCTTTCTTAATCAATTACAGGTAGACACAATTTCACAAGTGTCGATAACAAAGTGTTTCTAACGTGGCTCGAAGCACTAAGCCTCTGTAAGCGCTCCAAGCAACATCTGTATTACAAAATAATTGTTGGATTGAAAGACGCTACACCGCACTGGACGTCAATTATGCGCAGCTTGGTGTTGAAGTGGACACATGCATCAGGTATGGAAAATGACAAATAAAGTACAAGGGGATAATATACCATTAGACCTTATAACGACTTTGGTATGTTGCGCTGGGATTCGAACAAACAACAACCCCATTACAGGGCGTACGCTTAAAATACTCGGACGGTAATTCACCTTTAAAATGCTAACGCGATAAGTAAAATGGTGTAAATTCATCTACTCCACCTCAAAGTAATTTCTAACACGTACGTTTTACTTTGTGCTCTTTAGATAAACCCATGGTACTCATAATAATTTATTTACAGATGAAGGTTTTCCGTTTTGTGTCAGTGTCAGTAAAGACAACGCCTCAAGATTGTTTCTATATAAAGACGCATGTGAACGGAAACACAGATATCTGGTCATTCAATACGGTGACAAACTATATTTTCGCATGTTTTTAGATTCAGATTTTTATACGTTTTTACATATTATTTGTTATTTACGGACTTATTCAATGTCATTTCTAAATGCAAAGCATCATTTCTTGAGAATGTCTATAGATATGCATGACAAATGCAGATCTTATATTTCGCCACGAAAATCATTTTTCAAATCGCTGTTATTTATTGTTTATTATAAACTTTATCTCAAGTATGCTAATATCATATAAAAATGAATTTCAGTAGCAGGTGATGTATCAAGGCTCTCTGTCCACTACATTGTGATTGCAGCAGTCGTACTTGTGGTTCTTCTGACGGCAGTGGTTGGACTCTTGAATCGGAGCATCACCATATGGAGGTATGCTGGTGGTGAAAGGACAAAAAAACCTTTGGCTCCTACCACTATCAGAAACAGCCAAGTTATTTTATATAGTATTTTGAACATTTCTGTCAACTCTTGGATTATTGGGGCTATTCCTTCATAGCTGTCTTCACATTCAGCATTCCCACGTTGCAGCTTTAAGTAGATGGTAGCTGGATCTAGACCTGATGGGCCCTTCACAATTCCTGGCCGCTACTACGTCCCCTCTTTCCCTAGATTGTAATAATAATAATAATAATAATAATGTTTTAAGAGGATAACACATTTGATTTGGCAATGTCATTCTTCCATATGGTCCTTTTAACAGTAAAATAACACCTAATTGTAGGTACTAAAAGTTTAAAGGATATCACATATGAAAAATGATGATGAAAATTATTCAAAATATACTGCCTGTAAGGGATGCTGGGATCTGTTCGTGGGGCACATGTACCGACCCTGCCACCCCAGCTATCTTGCATACAGATAAACTTTGATTGATGTTAGGCCAAATTCAACACAGGTTATAATTTGGATCAATTGCCATGCCCCAAATTAACAAATAACAAAGACAATTGTGAATACGGAACGCAACAGGGGGGAATTCGCACTAGTTCCGTTCTCCGAAAATTCGACAATCAGTACGTCGTTCGGCCCGTGTATCCTTGCTTACGAGCATTCATAGCCTAGCCCGTTCTCTTCTACATCACCTTCCGTCTGACATCCGCTTTGACCATGTGTCCCTTGAGCTTTGCTGCACTGCTAGAGGTGTTTCCGAGGTTTACAGCATCCTTTATTATTGTACTGACTGATCATCACAATCTCGTCCTAGTCAATCCCCGGACTTGTTGCCAAAAGATACGAAAGGAAACCCTGCCAAGGATCATACCATTACAGACAATTTTCAGTTTCCACAAACAACGACTGGATATACATATTCTTTTCTTAGATAACCTACGTCATTGGATTTTAGTATTATTATTCTCACTATTTAGAACGTAACTCTTAATGTACAGATGAATGTGGTAATTGCAGTCTGATACCGTAACGATTGCTTCTGAAAAATTATATCAAATAGTATATAATATTCGAGCGGTTATGTAAATATTCATACACCATGTAATGATTGTAGCGTGATTCTCACATATGCTGGAAGTGAGATGTACTGCTTATATCAGGGACTAATTTGCTTATTATACCAGATCCACATTCATTTTACAAACCTGTGTGGATGATTTAACATGTAAATTAGCAAAATGTGTCGAATGTTATTGCTTTATTGACATAAGCTCCATTTTAATCCGAAACCATATGCTTTATAATCATTTTCGTAGTAGAACATATTTCATTATTAAACCGGAAATTAAAAGAGATACATCCTCTTACAATAAAGCGCATATAAAGAGATATGATAACAAATTGCAGTTTTATTAAATGCTTCTTATATTTGTATTGTTCTTTATCATCATTTTCATGACATGAAAGTATTATATTTCATGTCTAAATTTGCGTCTTAAGAAACGTATGCCTCAAAATATAATGTCATTTTTAACAACGTGTGTTTGTCATTAACTCATGATTCAGTTATTTACTTATGCACTTTCAGACAGAAGCACTATCAGGCTAATTACGACAGAGAACCGCAGCAAGCTCACCAATCAACCTCTCTAAGACTTAATTCCCTTTTTGGCCCCGTCTTCTCAGGAAACAGGGAACATCCGTTAAATGAATTCCAGGAGGAGGAGGGGAGTCTTGGCAGAGCAGGAGGCATTAGAGAAGGAATGGATAATGAAGTCCAAACAAGTGTTGGCGCCGAAAATCATTATGTATACAGCACAGTTGTCCGGAAAGAAAACCGTAAAATAATGACTATGACGATGCGACCATTGGAAGTGCTTTGAATGAAAATGCGACTGGAATAACTGACCCCCTTTACAATGTTTGTTGTGCACAGATACGTCCTGTCGTGGATCAAACGTCTGTTTATGAAAATACACTGTTATAAAGGCAACATGGTTGGTTTTCTCTGTGTACATTTAATGTGTAAATAAATGTAGAAGATTTGCTTCTCTACATTTTTTTCTACAAATAAACCTATTTCAATAAAAACATAATTCTGGTCGATAATTCCGTACTTTATTCAATATTTCCGACAAAACAATACCCATGGTATTTCTAGATATACTATCTCTAGCCTAAAGTTTTATCTGTTCAGAATCTTACGTCATATCACCTGCTAACTTACAAAGACACACTGGCCAGGTTAGTGACAAAAGAAGTTTGTTGATGGGATCCAATTTTCGAGCAAGGTTATTTAATGGCATTCTTAGAGTCAAGATATGGTACTAGGGATTTTAAAGAGTTTTTTTTAACTTCAACAAAGACATATAAATGAACATACAAATAAAATCCATATATACAAACTATGCAGACAACAGAAAGACAATATCATATGTAGTTTTGATGTAAAGAGGAAGTGGTAAATTGTTGACATTTGATGACAATTTAAAATGGCGGGCTAATAAGATAAGCGGCAAGAAGAAAAGGTCATTAATTTATAAACGACTGTAAAACAGGAGGTAAAGATGATAATTGAACTTCCTTTTTTTTTTTTTTGGCGGCAGATGTATGTTGTGATTAAGCATGTCGCCAAGTATCTTTTTAAAGATATTTATTTCTTGTTTTTATTATATCTGAACACAGGATTTGTTGGTTCAGCCAAATGGCATAGAAAAGGCTTTGGATGCAAGGCAATTTGAGAAAATGTTCAATGTCATAACGCATTTTAGATAAACCGTTGTAGTTTACGTCAAAACCAAGAGCATATCTCCCTTTAAGCAATTTAAGTCTAAACCTGCACATCATTTCGAAATATTTTCAAAGAGTAAAAAAAAAGCGTTCAAAATTTGTTATATTATTGAATCTTTGGTTTTAGATATGCCGGAAAACACACATGCGCGCATCCAAGAAATCAATGATTGTATATATGTATTTTATGTACATAAAAGAGGTTGTCGGGGATCTATAAATAAAGATTGAATCTTAATGTAATAGATGAGTCAGGGTTATGTAACTGATGAGTCACGTTTTGGCCCAGCGCCAAAGAGGGCAACCATGCAGTTTGGCTCTGGAGATAGCGTGATCAAAGAGATTAACCATCGCATGCCTGTTCAATTCATTGCTGAATCAGAATAGGGACTCCCCGGGCACCCTTGCTTCTACGTCATTCCACTGTAAAATCTCGACTTGTAAACACTCCATTGCTTTTTCACGTTGATAAAAATCCGTAATTTTTCGGGATTTCTTCTTTCATTTGCTTTACATTTATGAAAATTTTAAATGTGCTTTATATAGTTTCCATCATAAGTGAAAAACTAATCGGCGTTGGCCCTGCCAATTCTAAAGTTTAAAGGTGTGGGTTTACTGTGCGGTGGCTGTACTGCAGCATTGGGTTTGGAACATGGTGGTTAAGGTTTTTATTGTCTGGACACTCGTTTGTGACTCACTTGAGGATTTTTATTAAGCATCGCCCATGATCATACAATTATCATTTGAATTTAAACAAAGGAGATTTCCTCATCCAGTATTCAGGCTTTCCTGGAGTGGATATCAGCCGGCTGGCGGAAAACCTTGAAGTTATTGCCGATTTCGACCCAGACATTGTGCTCTTGTTAGTCGGCACTAATGATCTGTACAAAAGTGACTCCGTATCACAAATATCTGACAAACTTCTTGGTTTATTGGACGACCTGTGACACAGATGTGGGGTTCGCCACGTGATCGTTTTTCATTGCCGCCACAGACTTGCTCCAACAGTGCCGACTCGTTATCCAGTGGACGCCATCCGGTTTAATTATCGCGTGGAGGAATTTAATAATCGGATAAGAGTGAATCTCCATCGCTTCCCACAAACTTTCTACTGGAAATTAAAGGGTTTTTTGGCTCCGACGGTTCAGCGACAGGCGTTTGCCCCGGATGGATTTCACCTCTCCAGTATAGGCCACAAGGATGAAGCTGTTCCACAACCTCAGAGCTGCAGTTGTCACTGCAGGGGTCTCCCGTTGTCTCCAGGGGTCTTCCATCCTAACAGTAACCAAAGATATGTATTATGTTTGCTTGCTATGATTTTCTTCCACACCCTGCATTTTTTCCTACTGACTTTATCCCATTACGCTTGCCCAGTGTGACTTATTAATTTACTTTTCACTGTAATGCATTACATAATTATATGAATTGTTACGGCCTTGAATTTTTACCATACAGTCATCTTGCTTTTCCCTTGCTATATGTTCTACAGCATTGTAGGAGAGGCTCTTGAGCCTTGTACACCTATTACCATCACATATCTTTCACACATTTCGCACATTCACATTAAATTATACGTTAGCAACCTCTGCCTGTTTAGTACAGATGACACAATTGCTCATGGCGTGATAATCTTAACGCGCGCGCGCGCACACACACATATTTCAATAAATTATTTACTGGTTAACATATTATTCACATCAGGACTGTTTACTTCTGAAAGTGATATGATTGTGTTTTAAAGTAAAGGCCTTATTTTGCTATATAGCAGGTGTATGGTTCCTGCCAGGCAATATGGTTGATGTAAACCCACTAGGCTAGTTTGTGTTTCTGGGTGGATGATCACCAAGGGGTACATAGGTGGATGGTCACCTTCTGCCCTCAATCAGTGGATGGTCATTGTTTAGCCCTTACACGGTGGATGGTCATCATTTTGGTACATGGCTAGTAGATGGTCACCATTAAATAAAATAATTATGGTTGCACTAGATACGGTATACGGTAGATAGTCCATTCTTAGGTTTTTAATCATTTTAAGGTTTTGCTTATAAAACTAAGCTGTTCATTCTGTTCTAGATGCCACCAAAACGTGCAGTTGCATCCACCAGTAGGTGTCCCTTTTGCCCACCAGCAAGACCCGCCAAGCCGGCGCTAGAGGCATACATCTAACCAGGTCGAAGAAGCAGCAGAATCTCGTCCGTCCGGAAGCAGAGTCCACGTCCAGAGGAAGACTCCGTCAGTGTCAAAGCCATTGTGCACCACAAATTTATGTATCATGGATCACAGACATTTCCTCCAGCTCTGAGGAGGTGGAGGATGTGGATATTTTTCCACAAGAACTGAACAGTGCTAATGCCCCAGTGCCTCCATGGGGTCAGCGACGGAGGTCCAGTATCCATATCAGTCACCGCAGACCTTCAAGTCCAGTGGCAGTTTCATCTACAGACACTGATAGTGACTTGGACACATTATTTGACATTGACAATCAATTTGTCCCTAAGGGTATGCATGGTGCTTACATACCACCCATTACAACATCTGTACTCACACAATCGCCTAGGGCTGTCCGTAAAAAAAATTGGGGAAATATTTATGTCGATTTCGCGATTCTCCTCCCAAACAATTCCCACAATGAAGTCTCTACTTCACAGTATTCGCTTCAGATGAATGGCCAGGCCCAACTGAGTGTAGTTCAGACGTCCAAATGCCATAAAATATATAGTATTGAGCAATGGACGTCTGCATTTCTGTGCTTTGTAGGGATCTGTTATGTTCCCTCAGGACACTACTGCCCTACTACTGGCGAAACTGTACGTGACCTGGCCCTTACATCCAGCTCCGCTTGGGCCCATTATGATCGGCAGTTCCGTATGGTAAGAGAGCATCATCCCATTTGATGGGACAAACTTCACCAAGAATTTTACTTACCTATCCTTACGGCGCCTGTTCAACGGCCTCTCCAGCCCCGTACTTTACATGGCTATACACAGAACAGAAATTACCAACCTCAGTTCGACACTGTTTTCTCGACAACACAAGTTGGGCCTTTAACAGGTCAGGTACCTGCTCCCTGCCCCAATGCCCCCGCCCTCATGTCTGCGGATACTGTAGAGGCAACCACTCTGCCCGCACTTGCCCCAGCTCCCATCCCCACACTGTCTCCAATAACAATGCAGTCCCTTCCCCAAAACCCACCAGGGTCTCAAAATGCCCCAACAACAAATCTTAATAGGTCCTTACCTACCCCAATTTTGCTTCCACGTCTCCAAAGTATCTTACAAGGGAACATGCATGCTGAATTCCTCATCCAAGGTTTTTGTTTTGGTTTTTCACTTGGCTATATTGGTATGAGGATGGGATCCTTTTCTCCAAACTTGAAATCATGCTACCAGGCCCCAGACATAGTTAAAATGAAACTAGACAAAGAACTTCAACCAGGTCGGATAGCCAGGCCGTTTGCTCACCCCCTTTTACAGATTTAGTCCCATTGGCCTAGTTCCAAAAAGGTGCCAGGCCAATACCACCTCATCCATCATCTCAGTTACCCTAAAGGGGACTCAGTGAATGATTTCTTTTCTCCAGAAGTAGCCTCAGTTTCTTAGAGCTCATTTGAGGATGCAGTTAACACGTTGTTATATCTGGAGCCTGGGGCATATCTGGCTAAAACAGACATCAACTCTGCATTTCGACTTATACCCATACATCCCTTAGACTAAGCACTCTTAGGCTTCTTCTTTAATGGGTCTTACTATTTTGACAAAATGTCTCCCGATGGGTGCTTCTAGTTCATGTGTCATTTGGAGGGTGAGGGACAACACACTTTCAGTCATACAGCTAGAAATACCCCGAGTTCACAGTGGCTCCCAGGTAAGAACCATTGACCTTCAGCTAGCCAACTGGAAGGCTTTTCAAGTGACCAGAACAGGGACTCAAATCCACTGTGGTGAGGGACTATAAATGAAGTATCATCAAAGCAAGTTTCTAAATCATATTTTATTATCAACAAAATTTCACAAGATGCATACAACAGTAACAAATATTAAGTATACTAGGTGCAATAAAATGTGTAAAATATAAACTATACTGGCCTTAACTGTAGTGTAATCTCTGAGGAAATGTGTCATTTGTCAATGTGCAGATTTGGTTGGCTGGCATTACAGGTGCTTGGTGCATACTTAATGATAAAATAGATGAATAAAGAGGTAAAAAGCAATAAAATCAAAACAAACCAGAACTATCACTGACAGTGATTCATAACCCTGCATACCGCTTTGACCCTCTCGGTACCGTACATGGTATATGGTCTTCGGTTTGGTACAGTACGATTACTATTCTAAGTATTTTGTTTGAAGATTACATCAACCTAGCAGTACCCACTTTTCAATTCTAAATATTTCTTTTAATATTATGTTAACATAGATATAACTAATAAACTGTTGACCTAAGTTAAATCAGTAGTAAACCATGCCCTTCTGTTAAAGACCAAACTAAGAGCTTCTGCACGAGTGCTTTGTGCAACACATGTCGATATCCGGTGGTAGTATCTGACTGCACCAACTGACTGGAAATAAATCACAATTGAATTAAATCATGCAAAAACAAGCCAAACAAAAATGCCAAGACTGAAAAATTATCAACGAAACCAAGCTATCGGGATGCTAAATGCAGGTTCGTTGCTGCATTACTGGGTCTTATCAAAGCAAAGGTTATGTTTGAAATCAACACCTATGTCATATCGTTCAAAGAAATTTGAAAGATATATCATAGCGGCTTCAAAGTTTCACAACAAAAACAAGAGGGCCAAGATGGCCATGAGTCGCTCACCTGAGAAATATTGCTTTCACAGCCTTACCTTACAACATAGTCATACTAAATACAAAATCCATGCAGAAGAACAGCAATATAATCTTAATTCTACACAAAAAGTTTACATGTGGTCCATAAAACCAAGTTATCCCTAGCATGGGACAAACTTTGACCCCCAGGGCCATGATTTGAAAACTTTGGTTCAGGTCCACAAGGCAATGTTACATACCAAATATCTAAACCAATGATCTTGTGATTTCTAACGAATATCTTTCCTGTGTAAGTCTATATAAAATCAAGTGACCACCGGAGTAGGGTCAATTCTGACCCCAAGGCAATGATTTGAACAAATATGGTAGATGTCCATAAGGAAATGTTATACACCAAATATCTAAATATCTAAACTCCAGGCCTTGTGGTTTCTAAGAAGAAGAATTTTCTAGTTTTTCCTATTTAAGCCTATGTAAAATCAAGTGAACCCTTGGGTAGGGTCAATTTTGACTTCAGGGCCATGATTTGAACAAACTTGGTAGATGTCCATAAGGCAATGTTATACACCAAATATCTAAACTCCTGGCCTTGTTGTTTCTAACAAGAAGATTCTAGATTTTCCTATTTAAGCCTATGTAAAATCAAGTGACCTGTGTGGCAGGGCCAATTTTAACCCCAGGGCCATGATTTAAACAAACCTGGTAGATGTTCAAAAGGCAATATTACACACCAAATATCATAACTCCAAGCCTTGTGTTTTCTGTGAAGAAGATTTTTCTAATTTTTTTTTTCAATATAAGTCTATGTTAAATCAAGTGACCCCAGGGGCAGGGCCAATTTTGACCCCAGGGTCATGATTTAAACAAACTTGGTAGATGTCCATATGGCAATGTTACACACCAAATATCTAAACCTTAGGCCTTGTGATTTCTGAGAAGAAGATTTTTCAAGTTTTTATCCTATATAAGCCTATATAAATTCAGGTGTCCCCTGGGGCAGGGCGAATTTTGACCCAAGGGCCATGATTTGAACAGCTTGGTGGAGATCCACTAGATAATGCTACACACCAAATATCTAAACTTCAGGCCTTGTGGTTTCTGAGAAGAAGTTGTTTTTTTCTATTTTTCCCTACATGAGCCTATGTTAAATCAAGTGACTTGTGGGGCGGGGCCAATTTTGACCCAAGGGTCATGATTTGAACAAACTTGGTAGAGGTCCACTAGACAATGTTACACAGTAAATATCTTAGCTCTAGGCCTTGTAGTTTTGCAGAAGAAGATTTTCAAAGTTTGCATTTAAAAATATTTTTTTAGCTTCTGTGATCTACTTTTTCAAACAATCAAAAGAATATGAACAATAGTGATAGAGGGTATCATAAGGATGATTCCTGTGAAGTTTGGTCAAAATCCATTCAGCGGTTTAGGAGGAGATGTTGTTTAAATGAAATTGTTGACGCCAGACGCACGCACAGACACATGCACGGACGACAGACGCTAGGCAAAAGGGGATCACAATAGCTCAACATTAGCATGTTGTGCTCAGGTGAGCTATAAACCATTCCTTTCTGACATTACATAATTAAACCAAATGCTAAAATAAAATACAAGAGGGGAGGAAATGACCTGTTGTATGCTCAAATACAGGATATTTCACCCCCATATGGGGGATGAAACGTTTTGGAGGAAACGACCAAGGAGGAAACGGCTTGGGGATGAAACAAGCTGGTAAGGTATGCACCAAGCACTTCTGACTGCTGCTAGGGGTAGATGGATCTACAACTTATTTCATTAGAATAGCACAGACAAGCAGTTATTGATCAAGGGCCATGAGGGAACATGAGTGAATTAAAGAGAGAAAGATAGAAAAAATGAAAGAAAAAAAAGTAACAATAGGGCCATGGAGGCCCTGGAATAGCTCATCTGAAAACCAGGTATTTGTGGGAGGAGAAGAAATGGCAAATATCTTGTGATCTTATGGAAAATGGGCTTTGCCCCTTGCCAGCCATATATAACTAGACTTGACTATTTGAGTTTACCGTCGCTTACTTAGTATTTCAGTCATATAGCGATGTCCAACTAATTACAGGTGGAGGAAGACCCCAAATGCATGGAGGCATCCGGGTAGAACCACCGAACTACCGCAAACCAGCTGGAAGGCTTCCTCACATGAAAATCCGAATGACCCTGTCGGGATTCGAACCCACGCGGTGAGGGGCTGAGTGAGTGTTAAAGTCAGCGAGTTTACCCTCTCAGCCACGGAGGCCCCCCCCCCAGCCATATATTTAGATAGATCCAAATAATTTTAACAGTCTGATAGAGACTGACCCAAGGAGCCTCTGTTCTAAGAAAACCCTTTGAAATCCAGCCAGTACTTTTGGACAAGAAGAAATTTCAAATTTGTACTATATACATAAGAAAAACTGGCTCTGTCCTCTGACAGCCATGTTTTTCAACGATCCAATTTATTTTTTCTATCTTGGTAGCAGTCACCCAAGAAACATCTTTGTACTTTGGAAAGTTTTTTTCAAATCTGTTCTATATACATATAGGAAAACTGATTCCACCCTCTAGCAGCCATATTCTTTGACAGACCAATTAATTTTACAATCTTGGTAGCAAGTCACCCAAGAATTATCAGTGCCAAAAAACTTTGAAATCCAAAAATGAGTACCTTTTGACAAAAAGATTTTCAAAATTTGTACTCTATACATATAAGGAAAACGGGCTCCGTCCCCTGGCAGCCATGTTTTTTGACCAATCAAAGTATTTTTTACAATCTTGATAGAGAGTGATGCAAGGAACATCTGTGCCCCCCCCCCCCCCCCAAAAAAAAACTTTGAAATCTAGCCAGTGCTTTTGAACAAGAAGACTTTGTACTATATACATAATTATAAGGAAAACAGGCTTCACTTCTGGACGCCATGTTTTTCAACAGATCCAAATAATACAAACAATCTAAGTAGCGACTGACCAGAGGAATATTTGCGCAAAGATATTCTAAAATCCAGCCAGTAATTTTGGAGGAGAATGTTTTTGAAGTTTTCACATTTTCCCCCTTTTAGTTGCCATGGCAATCAGATTTTGGCATGGAATTTAACTCTTTAAACAACTTTGGAAGAGGACCACCCAAGGAACATCCTGTAAAGTTTTATGAAAATTGGTCCAGTAGTTTAGGAGATGCTGTTTATGTGACACCAGGCAGCAGATGACTGACGCTGGACGCAAGACATTCATCATTCAATAAAAAGAAATAGAAAGAAAAAAGAAAGAAAGTAATAAAAAAACAAGAGGGCCATGATGGCCCTGGATCGCTCACCTGAGTACCATTGCTACAACTGATTACAAGGTTTTTAAACAGACAAGAATTCTGATATAACTCAATCTTAAACATTTTAGCCCTGACAATACTACACACCAAATATATAAGCACTGGGCCTTATGGTTTCAGAGGAGAAGACTTAGTGCGGGGTCATTTATCTCCAAAGGGCCACCATTTTGAAAATCTTGATAATGAACCATAAGATGAAGCTACATACCAAATATCTAAGCTCTAGGCCTAATGGATTCATAGAAGAAGATTTTTAAAGATTTTCCTATATAACTCTATGTAAAACAAGTGACCCCTGGTGCGGGGTCATTTATCATCGTAGGGCTATGATTTGTACAATCTTGGTAATGGCCCATAAGATGATGCTACATACCAAATATCTAAGCTCTAGGCCTAATGGATTCATAGAAGATTTTTAAAGTTTTTTCTATATAACTCTATGTAAAACAAGAGGGCCATGATGGCCCTGAATCGCTCACCTGAGTACCATTGCTTCAACTGATGTCAAGGTTTTTAAACAGACAAGGATTCTGATATAACTTAATCTAAAAAATTTTACCCCTGACAATACTACACACCAAATATCTAAGCAATGGGCCATATGGTTTCAGAGAAGACTTGGGCGCAGGGTCATTTATCACCGTAGGGCCAAGACTTTGAAAATCTTTGTTATGAACCATTAGATGCTACTACATACCAAAAATCTTAGCTCTAGGCCTTATTGATTTATAGAAGAAGATTTTTTAAGATTTTCCTATTTAACTCTATGTAAAACAAGTGACCCCTGGTGCAGGGGCATTTATCACCATAGGGCTATGATTTGAACAATCTTGGTAATGAACCATTAGATGATGCTACATACCAAATATCTAAGCTCTGGGCCTTATGGATTCACAGAAGAAGATTTTTTAAGATTTTCCTATATAACTCTATGTAAAACAAGTGACCCCTGGTGCAGGGGCATTTATCACCATAGGGCTATGATTTGAACAATCTTGGTAATGAACCATTAGATGATGCTACATACCAAATATCTAAGCTCTGGGCCTTATGGATTCACAGAAGAAGATTTTTTAAGATTTTCCTATATAATTCTATGTAAAACAAGTGACCCCTGGTGCGGGGTCATTTATCACCATAGGGCTATGATTTGTACAATCTTGGTAGTGGACCATTAGATGATGCTACATACCAAATATCTAAGCTCTAGGCCTTATGGATTCATTGAAGAAGATTTTTTAAGATTTTCCTATATAACTCTATGTAAAACAAGTGACCCCTGGTGCGGGGTCATTTATCACCATAGGGCTATGATTTGTACAATCTTGGTAGTGGCCCATAAGATGATGCTACATACCAAAAATCAAAAGGCTAGGCCTTGTGGTTTCGGAGAAGAAGATTTTTTCAAGTTTTTCCTATATTAGCCTATGTGAAATCAAGTGACCCCTGGGGCGGGGCCAATTTTGACCCCAGGGTCATAATTTGTACAATCCTAATAGACAGTCATAAGATCATGCTACATACCAAAAATCAAAAGGATAGGCCTTGTGGTTTCAGAGAAGAAGATTTTTTAAATTTTCATTTTTAAAATCTATTTTTAGCTCCTGTGACCTAATTATGCGATGGACCAGAACCATTTATACAACTTTAGTAGAGCTTCATCCAAGGAACATTCCTGCAAAATATTTTTCAAATTGGCCAAGCCGTTTAGGAGGAGATGTTGTTTGAAGCAATTGTTGACGCCGGACGCACGCACGGACGCACGCACGGACGCACGCACGGACGGACGCACGGACGACGGACGACGGACGCCGGACAAAAGGCGATCAGAAAAGCTCACCTTGAGCACGTTGTGCTCATGTGAGCTAACAAGTGACCCATGGTGCGGGGTCATTTATCACCATAGGGTCATGATTTGTACAATCTTGGTAATAAACCATAAGATGATGCTTCATACCAAATATCTAATCTCTAGGCCTAATGGATTCATAGAAGAAGATTTTTAAAGATTTTCCTATATAACTCTATGTAAAACAAGTGACCCTGGTGCGGGGTCATTTATCATCGTAGGGCTATGATTTGTACAATCTTGGTAATGGTTCATAAGATGATGCTACATACCAAATATCTAAGCTCTAGGCCTAATGGATTCATAGAAGAAGATTTTTAAAGTTTTTTCTATATAACTCTATGTAAAACAAGTGACCCCTGGTGCGGGGTCATTTATCACCATAGGGCTATGATTTGTACAATCTTGGTAATAAACCATAAGATGATGCTTCATACCAAATATCTAATCTCTAGGCCTTATGGATTCATAGAAGAAGATTTTTAAAGATTTTCCTATATAACTCTACGTAAAACAAGTGACCCCTGGTGCGGGGGCATTTATCACCATAGGGCTATGATTTGTACAATCTTGGTAATGAACCATAAGATGATGCTACATACCAAATATCTAAGCTCTAGGCCTAATGGATTCATAGAAGAAGATTTTTAAAGATTTTCCTATATAACTCTATGTAAAACAAGTGACCCCTGGTGCGGGGTCATTTATCATCGTAGGGCTATGATTTGTACAATCTTGGTAATGGTTCATAAGATGATGCTACATACCAAATATCTAAGCTCTAGGCCTAATGGATTCATAGAAGAAGATTTTTTAAATTTTCCTATATAACTCTATGTAAAACAAGTGACCCTGGTGCGGGGTCATTTATCACCTAGGGCATTATTTGTACAATCTTGGTAATGAACCATAAGATGATGCTTCATACCAAATATCTAATCTCTAGGCCTTATGGATTCATAGAAGAAGATTTTTAAACATTTTCCTATATAACTCTATGTAAAACAAGTGACCCCTGGTGCGGGGGCATTTATCACCATAGGGTCATGATTTGTACAATCTTGGTAATGAACCATAAGATGATGCTTCATACCAAATATCTAATCTCTAGGCCTTATGGATTCATAGAAGAAGATTTTTAAAGCTTTTCCTATATAACTCTATGTAAAACAAGTGACCCCTATTGCGGGGGCATTTATCACCGTTTGGCTATGATTTGAACAATCTTGGTAATGAACCATTAGATGATGCTACATATGAAATATCTAAGCTCTAGGCCTTATGGATTCATAGAAGAAGATTTTTAAAGCTTTTCCTATATAACTCTATGTAAAACAAGTGACCCCTATTGCGGGGGCATTTATCACCGTTTGGCTATGATTTGAACAATCTTGGTAATGAACCATTAGATGATGCTACATACCAAATATCTAAGCTCTAGGCCTAATGGATTCATAGAAGAAGATTTTTAAAGTTTTTCCTATATAACTCTATGTAAAACAAGTGACCCATGGTGCGGGGTCATTTATCACCATAGGGTCATGATTTGTACAATCTTGGTAATGAACCATAAGATGATGCTTCATACCAAATATCTAATCTCTAGGCCTTATGGATTCATAGAAGAAGATTTTTAAACATTTTCCTATATAACTCTATGTAAAACAAGTGACCCCTAGTGCGGGGGCATTTATCACCGTAGGGCTATGATTTGAACAATCTTGGTAATGAACCATTAGATGATGCTACATACCAAATATCTAAGCTCTAGGCCTAATGGATTCATAGAAGAAGATTTTTAAAGCTTTTCCTATATAACTCTATGTAAAACAAGTGACCCCTGGTGCGGGGTCATTTATCACCGTAGGGCTATGATTTGTACAATCTTGGTAATGGCCCATAAGATGATGCTACATACCAAATATCTAAGCTCTAGGCCTTGCAGTTTTGCAGAAGAAGATTTTCAAAGTTTGCATTTTTAAAATCTATTTTTAGCTCCTGTGACCTACTTTTTTAACCAATCTGAATAATTTGTACAACTTTGATAGAGGGCATCATAAGGATGATTCCTGTGAAGTTTGGTCAAAATCCCTTCAGCGGTTCATGAGGAGATGTTGTTTAAAGCAAATTGTTGACGACGGACGCACGCACGCACGCACGGACGACGGACGACGGACAAAAGGCGATCACAATAGCTCACCATGAGCACGTTGTGCTCAGGTGAGCTAAAAAGGAAGAAAAAAGTGGTTACAGCGGAAGAGAGTAATAGGGCCTACAGTGCAAATCTTACTACACTTGAAGGTTAACAAATGTCAGGATAGGTTGATAACTGTACATGTATATGCCTTGATAAAGATATTAATTCTTTATTGCACATTTAAGATGTAAATAAGCCATTTAAGAAAACCACTCTGACAATGAAATTTTGTATATATATATATTTATAAATAGTCTAACATGGATTATTAAGAAATAGATATTTTATGTATAACAGATGAAAACTGAATGAAAAGTAAGCCTTGTGTTCTTAACAATGCAAAACCACAAATACAGTAAGAAAACACAGACTGAAAAGATCAAAAGCAGTGACAAAAGTTATTGGTCTAACAAAAACATAGAAATAAAAAGTAAAAAACAATTTAAAACATTATCAAAACAATGCATAAATAAAATCCAAAACATGGTCAATGGCGGTGTGTATAACATAAAATTTGTGTATCTTTTAATCATGACACAATTGTATTATTAACAGAATATATAATGATAATCACAGACCTACATACTGTATCTATATTAATATAAATTTAAAAAAATTTAAATATTGCACAACAAATATTTTTGACAAACATCTAATACTATACTTTTGAAGAAAAACAATAAACAGACAACTTCAAATTGAATATGGAATATACTGGACACACAAAATAGTGCAAAAATGTTTCTTGTCCTTCTTCCCCAGTCCTAAATAAGTCTTAAATAACTAGAAAGGATTCCCACTCATAATGAAATTATCAAATAGCTTTAAAAAAAACGTTCAAATAACACAGTTATTCAGATTAAAAAAGTAGTTTAAGTTTTAGTTACAACCAAATCACTACCCCATGCTTTGCTGATGTCCTATCACCATTTTTCAATCATTTCTCTGCTATAAGGCCACATATTAACTCTGCATTAACTCCTCTCTACTTATAAGCCTAAGAATCTTAACAAATTTGCATTGTTTATCACTTCTATAGCACCTTTTTCCCTGAGCAGGATCCAACCCTTAGAAACTCTCACCCCTTAACAACTCCCTGATCAGGATCCCTACCTAACAACCTCCCTGATCAGGATCCACCCCTTAACAACCTCCCTGATCAGGATCCCTCTCTGATCAGGATCCCAGCCCTTAAAAACCTCCCTATCAGAATCCCATTCCATAACAACCTCCCTGATTGGTTCCCACCCCTTTACAACCTTCCTGATCAGGATCAAAACCCATAACAACCATAACAATCTCCCTGATCAGAATCCCTACACTTAACAACCTCCCTGATCAGGATCCCACCCCATAGCAACCTCCCAAATCAGGATCCCACCCCTTCCCAAATCAGGATCCCACCCCTTCCCAAATCAGAATCCCACCCCTTAACAACTTCCCAAATCAGGATCCCACCCCTTAGCAACTTCCCAAATCAGGATCCCACCCCTTCCCAAATCAGGATCCCACCCCTTAACAACTTCCCAAATCAGGATCCCACCCCTTAGCAACTTCCCAAATCAGGATCCCACCCCTTAACAACTTCCCAAATCAGGATCCCACCCCTTAGCAACTTCCGGCATCAGGCATCACCTCTCCCCTTCATCACAGTTCATACAACTGGCAAGATAAGCCATGGATTATATTTATCAATTAAAACTATTAACAACATGTAAAAAACATGAATATATGTATATGCTTACTTCCCTTCCAGACAATTCAATGGAAACAACAACAAGAGCTGTCAGAGGACTGCACGCTCGACTATTCAAAATGCTTGTTGGTAAATCAAACAAAATCTATTTCTATTCTTGCCCTTCACATACCCTGTATATAAAAATAGTTAAAAATGATAAACCTTGATAGTCTGATACCCATAAATATGTTTATGAAGTCTAAAATCAATCCCATGCCTAGTTACTGAGACAAAAGCATAATAACACTGTGCATGCAAAACTTTAACCAAATATCCAAATTAGAAAAGGGCCATAATTTGTATAAAATTCAGTCCAAGAGTTATCCTCCTTGGTTTTCTGATGCCCCTGAACACACTCCTAAACTTTCTAGCCAATACCATAAACAATTCCTAAGATATAAGCTGGATAGTAGCATGCATGCAAAACTTAAACCAAAAAAAGTCTAAGTCGAAAAGGGGCCCTAATCTGCATTATATTCAGTAAAAAAACTATCTGCCATTATAGCATCATACCATTGAACATATCAAAGAAGTTTAGAAATCAAACCCAGGCCTGGTTACTGAAATAAAAGCATGAAATTCTTTGCATACAAAATTTTAACCAAAATTTCTAAGTTAAAAAAGAGGCCATAATTTGTAATATATTCCATCAAGAGTTATCTACCTTGATAGTATGAACCCCCTAAAATTATTAAAGATGTTTCAAATCAATCGCATGCCTGGATACTGAGATATAAGCATGAAAGTACCTTGCATGCAAAACTTTAACCAAAATTTAAAAGAGTTACCTACCTTGGTTGTCTGATGCCACTAACATATTCATAAACTTTCAAATCAATACCATGAATGGTTATTGAGATATAAGGCTGACTGAAGCTTACATGCAAAACTAACCAACTTTTCTATTGCATGCAAAACTTTAACCAAAATTTCTAAGTTAAAATGGGGCCATAATTCATATTAAATTCAGTAAAGAATTATCTACCTTGGTTGTCTGATGCCCCTGAACATATTTATAAACTTTCAAGTCAATACCATCAATGGTTATTGAGATATAAAGTTGATAGTAACTTGCATGCAAAACTTTAACCAAAAGCTCCAACGCCAACGCAAGGGTGACTACAATAGCTCTCATATTCTTCGAATAGTTGAGCTAAAAATGTTTGTTTCATAGTTTGCTCAATTAAATTTTAAATTAATTCTTCCTTGCTATTGCAATGTATTTCTGTATATGAACATGCACCAGAGCTTGCTACCATAGTATTCTAGGGGAAAAGAAATATTTGTATAAACAGTAATATTTTTTTTTCCATAAAACTACTGCAATCAAATAAATGCAAAAAATACCCACAGCAAAACAAGGTGGGCACCTCCAAAAACTATGAAAAAGAGATATGGAAATCAACTTTTCCATTCGTTTTGAACCTTTGACTCTGGGTGTACATCATACATGAATGCATATAATACACGGGTGTTTACAGTATGTGCCAAGCCCACTACGTATATCATAACGTATAAATAATTGGGGAACCATTTTGTTATATCTGACAGTTCACTTCATCAATGTTCAGCAAATTCATTAACTTCTAACCCAAAATAGTGACAATATTTATCAAACACAAATATCAAACATTTAAGAAACACTAAATCTACATAAACTATTATCATACATGAAATAACAATCAAAAGTAGGCCATAGATGTGAACATTATGAATGATTAAACTTGTGAAAAAGTTCTAAAATTGGTGATTCTCTTGAACCAGTTTTGTTGACAAATCATGAATTCTTTTCAAATTCATCATTTTCCCCACAACACTATGTATGTAACCAGATCTATCACTGACTGAACAGTACATTTTCCTTGGTGTGAGACTAAACACAGCACGATCTCCCTGTAAGAAGTATCAGGTATTGCTTAATGAAAAAACAATATATATTACTCAATATTATGTAGGCTTCCATACATACCAAACATTTCATATTCAATTTTTGCTGAACTTTTCTGTATCTAATGTTTGTGTACTTATGTAATTAATCAAGAGCCAATGCAACAACACAAGATTCATTCTTAATAACAAGAACAATAAAAGTAAGAATGTCAGCGTATTCCTGGAATTTGTAAAAAAAATCAACTGACAGAGAGAGAGAAAGAGAGATAGAGAAAAAGAGAGAAAAAAATGAGGGGTTGATAAATTTCATTAGTAAAAAGAGGTTCAAGTGTTCACAATTAATCCATATTAAGCTTGTATTTTTGAGGTGAATTGACTTACAAGAATATAAGTGTTTATTTTTTCTCTTACTTATGTTATCCCTGTCATATAATGTTAATTGACATGGCCAATTAATTCATAAATGTTCTTAGTAGACTGTCTTGATCATGCAACCATATGATTGCAAATTGTACATATCTATCATTTTATCAATCAACTGATTCATGTTTATACTATAGAAGCTTGTACTCAGAATTTGAAGAAATAAATTTAGAGTTTAGGAAAAACGAAGATTGAAGTGAACATGAAACATCCCCAGCCCCGGGGTCCAGCCTTTCTATCCAGGTCAGTAAGTAGTGGGGGCGGTGAACTGTAGGCCAGAGTGACAGGACTGGAGGGAGGCCTTGGCCGGGGAATCTTTCTTCATCTTGTTGTCATTGCGCTGCGATATCAGCTCCACCTCCTCCTCTGCTTGTGAGTAAGGACCTAGAAACATGAACATACAGATAGAACAAGTACAGATCTTACTGAAGGTGATGAATTCCCCCACTATACTGCCATGACTTTATCTAATGAAAAGATATTGAAGTTTTGGTAAAGAGGGATGGGATATTATAATGCATTTGATCCCACTTCAATTTGTAAAGCAGGAGTGTAATAAGGTGGAGCACAACCAGATTTACTTTACATTCTTATATTCCTATCCAGTGACAAACCTGTGTAAGACGACAGGTTCAGAATTTAAAAAAAAAGGTTTCTGTTAATGTTGCATGAATCAAAGCAAAAGAAAGGTAATTGCTTTTTATGCAATGACTACATCTGCACGGCTACCCAGTAACTTGCAGGTAACAGTATGATTTTTTTTACCCGTGTACTCGCCATACATTTATCCACAGGTAACAGGGTACATGAGTTTAAAAATAGACTCATTTCAGCCCTATCTGCTGCAACAACACAAATTCCTTTGCAGACAATTGTGACTAGCCCTCCACCTCACATGTCATACCTTCCACCTCCTCTGGTTCCTCCTCCAACATAATGGTACTGATGTTGGGTATGGGAGTCACCCGCTGCGTGATGTACGACTTGGTCGACAGCTGGGCCAGTGTGCGTCGCAGGTCACATGTCCGACCCACATCCTGCTTCTCATTACCTTTGGACTTTATCTCAGGTGCCTGGATAGGTAAAAATATCTGAATTGTAAATAGTTATAAATATTTAAATGTGTGCACAATTTTTGTTTGTACAATGAAAATATTTCATATCTTGATGGAAAAATATTTTTGCAATTATAAGTCTTTCAAATACATGTTTACAGTAACTGTTGTCAGATGATGGTTTTTAACATTAATACACGAAACCTTTGCCAGACAACATGAGCAATGTTAACCCTTTCCCTCATAGAGGAAACCATGAAAAGACCTATGCGAACAACATAAAACCAGATCAGCCTGCGAGTAACTCGCAGGCTGATCAGGTTTTATGCTGTTTGCTGCTTCTCAGTGGTCTGGAAATGAGAACTTTATAATTAAATTTGGTAATGTTTAACTGTGGTTTTCTGCAGATCAGGCTTTATGTGGTACCTATTGAGTGCGTCAAAATGAGTCTATATGAGGGAAAGGGTTAACTGTTGGGAAGAAACCAACTCTCATTTACTGTTTTTTCCCAGAGCCAATACTTCAGAAAAGTATCTGTTCCCCTCCATTATGCCTTAAACCATAGATTCTCCTTTAAAAATGTAAAACTACTAATGCTTTAATGTGTCCTAAAGCTTAAATTGTTGCAATTTGTACCTTAACCATGCATTGTTATTATGTAATTGTCCACCAGAATAAAAAATTCATATTTCAAAAGATGAGAAAAATCAGCTGTAAGTAAATGCTTACATGTGTGCACAAATTTACAGTTAAGTAGGAAAGTGAAAAAAAGATAATTAATGTAACATAATTAACCCTTTACCCCATGAATATTCATGTACAAATTTAAACTTATGATTATTGATTTACTGAACTTCAAATGAAACAACGGATTTTTCTTTTATGTGGAGACTGCAGAATCAAAGCTATAATATCATGTAAGCAAGCAGAGGAGAGGCTGATCAGACAACTCTTGAAATCTGGATCTGGATCAGCTCTGTTTGTAGATATGTCTGAAACATCTATATGAGGTAAAGGGCTAAGATAAAGAGAGTTTTGAATGTGAGAGAGAAAGCGTGCCCACCTTGACTCTGTTGTTGAGGGCATACAGTTGTTGGTAATGTCGCGCCCCATGATGGTGTTGAGGACGGTAGCCAGGAATGGTTCCTTCACCAACAGATACTCTAAGCCCTGTCGCGGCCATGAGATGTACTTACAGTACGATGCTGCGTAGATTGACACCTGTGTACAGTTCATCGATTTTAGTGCTTACCAATAAACTACACCTTTTTATACATTCATCACAATCCATGAGGACCAAATATGACAGAGCAAATACAACTTGACAGACTGAAAATTCCATATTATGTCTGTGATGAATATGATTCCAAATATACCAGTGAGACGTCAGACTGTGCAGACAACATCCAACAGGGTACCAATACTCCATGACTTTAGTGTGCTACATAGTAAATTAAGACAGTAATTATTATTCCAATATCTTGGGGGCGTAGCTTAAAGTCCATAGTAAGAATTCATCAGCCATTGAAAAAATATAACTTGATAAACTCATTAAAACCTCAATAAAACCTGTATATAAATGTATTATGTCTTGAAAATTTAAAGGTATATTTTTGTAAAAAGGCAGCATGACTTCTAAAACAAAGATTTCTTGTAAAACAAGAAACATGACTCCTTAAAATAGAAAGGTAACTCCTAAATCATAGAGATGAAATGTAAAACAGGAAACAAGAGTTCTGAAACAAAGCCATGAAGAGCATGAGAAAGCTTGTGTCAGGACGCACCTGGAATTTTTCCTCTCCAGTGACACTGCTCTCAAACTCTGGTGAGTCCAGGAAGTCCATCTCATGGATGAAGTGCAGAAAGTTCTGATGGCTGTACACTTTCACACTGTCAATATAAAGACAAAATGATATACAGTCAAACTTGTCTGAAGAAGAGGATTAAGGCTGGGGGAAAAAAGTGGCTGCTTAATAAAAGTGGCCACTAAATGGAGATGAAGGTAAAGTTCCTGTAATGGTTCCGCTATGTCTTGGACCACTTATCCTCTACCAAGATAACCAAGGTACCTTAATGAAACATTAGGAAACCTTGGTTATCTCCGTGAAAGGCCATGAGGTCGGAAATGTAGCGGAACATTTACAGGGACTTTACCTTAAATGTATGGTAAAATACAGGTTTGGGTATATCATTTCTGAGTGTTGTAAACAGGTTAGATGATTAAAAAACATATGGAGACTTAGAGGGTGGGCAGAAGAAGTGTATGTCCCAACCTCCACTCTCTAAAAGTGACCAAATTGTTTGTTTTCAATATGTAAATCCACTTCAAAATTTTATATGTGACAAATGAAATAATTCATTTTGATCAAATATCAAGTGCACTTCATTGATGAGTCAAATTTTCATTCATTAGTTTTGTTTTCGCTGGTTTGGCACCTTTTTGCTATTAAAACAAACAGTGGCAGTTTATACATGTACATTAAAAATGTCTGGCCCATCAAAGTAGAGAAACACAATATACTGTAAGATTAAGCATTACATAATATATTGTTAAAGATGTGTTATATGTGAAGATAAATTGTAACTTTAAAAAAGGTGGTCATTAATGCATAGCCTATTTTTTCCGTATAAACTACATACCAAGGAAGACAACCCATTTCTATTTATTCTCAAAATAATATTCAAGTTATTGTCCTTAAATAAGCATAAAAAATATAAGGAAACTAAGCAAACATTTTTGAGCTACAGTTTTAAAAGAGTCAACTGTATTTTAGCAATTTTAGAAGGGGTCATAAAGTCATCATTTGTGCTAAATGTAGTTTAATCATAATAAATGGTTTCAGAGAAGATTTTTCTTTTAGTTTTAAAAATAACATTCTTTTTGTTACCATGACTAACAAGAGCCATGTTGACATGGCTATCCCCGCCAAATGCTTGCTTTTTAGAAGATGTGTTGGAGAGTAGAATATTTCATTTTTAAAAGAAAATTTTTGGTAATGAAGACTGATGTTTGAAGTGATTATTGATATGAAACCCATGTGAAGACCTACTAATTTCCCTATTTTGAGGTATACAGGTAAAATGTCAAGGTCACTGTGACAAAAATCAAGCCTGAAAAATAACAAAGGGCAAAAATTAAACAAGAGGGCCAAGATGGCCCTGTGTCGCTCACCTGAGTAAGATGGCTGTGTTAGGCATAATGACAAAAAATCTGGCATCTAAAAGTGTTTTTCTAACATTTGACTAAGTGACCTACATATTGATCCTACCTGAATTTGCACTCAACTGGGAATTCATGCAGTCATCATTCATATTAAGTTTAATGAAGACTGGGACAAAAATGTAGGCCTCTAGAGTGTTCACAAGGTTTTTCTTAGATTTGACCTGGTGACATAGTTTTTGACCTCATGTGACTCATTTTCAAACTCATCCAATATATCAATTACACAAACATCCTGACCAAATCTATTGAAGATTGGGCTAAAACTGTGGCCTCTAGAGAGTTCACAAGGTTTTTCTTAGATTGACCTGGTGACCTAGTTTTTGATCCCACATGACCCAATTTCAAACTCATGCAAGATATCATGTATACTAACATCCTGACCAAAATTTATGAAGGTTTTTCTAAGATTTCCCCATTTTACCCCACATACCCATTTTCGAACTCATCCAAGATAAAACCCATTTATGAAGATTGGCAAAACTGTGGCCTTAGGTGTTCAAGGTTTTTCTAAGATTTGACCTAGTGACCTAGTTTTTGACCCCACATGACCCAATTTCGAACTCATCCGAGATATCATATAGACAAACATCCTGATTAAGTTTCATGAAGATTGGGCCAAATTTGTGGCCTCTAGAGTGTTCACAAGGTTTTTCTAAGATTTGACCTAGTGACCTAGTTTTTGACCCCACATGACCCAATTTCGAACTCATCTGAGATATCATGTAGACAAACATCCTGACCAAGTTTCATGAAGATTAGGCCAAAACTGTGGCCTCTAGAGTGTTCACAAGCAATTGTTGACGACGGACTACGGACGACGCACGACGGACAAAAGGCGATCACAAAAGCTCACCCGAGCACAAGTGCTCAGGTGAGCTAAAAATTATGAAAGGTAGAGTTATCATTCTTGTGCACTGCACTCCTCCTCAATAAGATCTATCCTATGAAGTTCCATGTTGATACATCAAATACAGTGGTCACACGATTCCTCAATGTGGTGATTCATTGAATACCAGCGATAACTCAAGCTACAAGCCTGGTCCCTTGATTTAGCCCTTCTTTTTCTATATAAATTTATGGGCAATTCTTCAAACATGCCATTTTGGATTCCTCAAGCTCCGTCCTTGGTCCCTAGATAGTACATCCTATGTAATTTCTATGGGATTCCTCGAAGTCGATATCAAAACATATCTTTATCTCCTAGACAACCATACTCCGGCCCTATGACCACCTGTTCCTGTAATTAATACCTGGGTCAAGATGGTTTTGTATTTGTTTTCACACATTGTCAAGCCTCCAGAGAGGCGAATCATTATATCAACACGGACATGTAAAACGTATTTTCCCACCTACTGATCATGTAATAAACTGCGACGGGTCTGCATGATTAATCATTTGTCATTTAAGGAGCCGAATTTGTTTGTTTGTGTGTTGTTCTTTTTCTGTAATCATTAATTTAGAGAACCATGGCATAATGTTAAGTGTTTATTACAAGAATGTAAAAAATATGCAGCACCGCCATATACACGAACTAAAACAAAGAGTTTCAATCAGATTATCGGTAAAAAAACTCATTTCTGACTTAATTCTCACAATGAAAGCTATGATAGTGTTATTTTCGTAATGGTTAAACAAATTCTATGTTTAAAAAGTACTATAAAAGGCTAAACGTAACAAAATAATAAATGAAAAGATCAACAAACGTAAGTAATGATTTTTGAGATATAAATGTTTCCTCAAAACAGCAATTCTTCGAGATTTTTTGCAAATCCTGTCCAACCTCGAGGAATCATGTGACCACTGTACTTTTTGACTTATGCTCTGGACAAAAATTACGTCTGAAAAATAACAAAGGGCAATAACTCAAAAATTATGAAAGGTAGAGTTATCATAAAAGGTACAGTTATCATTCTTGTGCACTGCACTCCTCCTCAATAAGATCTATCCACCTACGATGTTTCAAATTGATATCTCAAATACTTTTTAACTTAAGCTCAGGACAAAAATTAAGCCTGAAAAATAACAAAGGGCAATAACTTAAAAATTATGAAAGGTAGAGTTATCATTCTTGTGCACTGCACTCTTCCTTAATGAGATCTATTCACCTATGAAGTATCAAGTTGATACCTCAAATAATTTTTGAGTTATGCTCTGGACAAAAGTTAAGTATGAAAAATAACAAAAGGGCAATTACTCAAAAGTTATGAAAGGTAGAGTTATCATGCTTAAGCAAGTTATGCTCCGGACAAATATGTAGGACCGAAGGTAGGCAGGGGTTAAAAATTCTGCATGGATCAAGTTAATTTGAGTTACTTTCATAGAGACCCATCCAAGAGTCATCAAAGTGAAGTTTCATCAAATTCTGTCTAGTGGCTTCAGAGGAGATGTTACTTACTGATGGACAATGCATGGGACATAATGCTCAGGTGAGCAAAATAAGGAAACTAAAGGTCAAAAGATGACCTGACCCCTACCTTCCCTGGACAAGCATCCCAAGCCTGTCTGTCTTGGTGATACCCTGTACTGCATAGGCATCCCCCTCATACAGTGTGGAGATGATACAGAAGTTGTCGTCCACAAGCTTCTTAAACAACCGTCTGCAGAATATAGGGTGAAACTGAGAACATCTTCCGTAAAAAAAAAAAAGAGATTTGGGGGAAAATAACCTTTTTAGAATGTACAGATATGCTAAAATATATGCTAAACTGATTCCCTCCACAAAAGTGAGTAACACTTTTATCTTTGCAACTTGAGTTACACAGAATATGCACACATTTGGAAATATTCCATGGAGATTAATGCCAGTAACCTTCAACTTCATTCACTGTCATATATACAAAATAACAGAGTAGGTCTTTAGGACAAGAAGAGAAAAAGCTTTAGGTTGTTCGTGACTGTATGATGCAATATCAAAATATTTGAATAATTAACTCTGACAAGAAAACATGTCACATGAATAGTGCTTTAATGAACAATCCAGCAGGGAGCATAAGCATACACCATAGTGCTGACCTAGGGGAATTTGACTTTTTTTTCTTCTTTGGAATCTAAATCCCCACCCTAGGGTATTGACAATTTGTCAAAATCCCCACATTATGTGATTGCCCAAGTCTATTCCCCCGCGACCAGTAACATCCTGTTGTAAATTCCTGCCCCTTGGGAGCAGTCTCTGTCTAAAGCTTCAAGTATGCTGCCCCCCCCCCTCCCCGACCCTGTAACAAAACATTGGTAGATGCATTTCTTACCATACCTTGAGACATCCATTGGTTGAAACACAGTTTCATACAGCTTCTCCAAACTTTCATCAAACTTAATGGGCTTGAGATCATACATCAGTATAAGCGTCTGGATGATGTTGATCACCATGAAGGCAAAGTTCCACGAGAAATAGTCTGGTGCACAGAGGATCATCCAGGCCCAGACTGCCAGTAACATGAACCCTATAGATACATTTTCAACTTTTACACACAAGTGGCAGTCTTCTACCCAGTGATTTCCCCTTATCTCTGCTACTACACAGGAAAAGTACCCAGTGATTTCCCCTTATCTCTGCTACTACACAGGAAAAGTACCCAGTGATTTCCCCTTATCTCTGCTACTACACAGGAAAAGTGCCTTGTGATCTCCCCTTATCCCTGCTACTACACAGGAAAAGTGCCTTGTGATCTCCCCTTATCTCTGCTACTACACAGGAAAAGTGCCCAGTGATCTCCCTTATCTCTGCTACTACACAGGAAAAGTGCCTTGTGAGCTCCCCTTATCCCTGCTACTACACAGAAAAAGTACCAAGTGATGTCCCCTTATCTCTGCTACCACAAAGGAAAAGTACCCAGTGATCTCCCCTTGTCTCTGCTACCACAAAGGAAAAGTATTATTATAAAAAATATACGAGATTTCTTGAGAAATTAATATCCTACTTTTTTTTTCTAATAATTTATCAAAATTGCATTCATAATACCGGTAAATAAATTACATATTGTATAACAAGATGACCATGATGACCCTTAATCACTCACCTGATTACTGACCATGCCTTACCCATGATCAAACTTGACGGAGATATCATCAAGACAAATATTCTGATCAAGTTTGAAAAAGATTGAGCTAATAATGTGGCCCCTTGAGTGTAAACAGGATTATACAAGATCTTGAGCAAGATATTTTCAAGATAAACATTCTGAGAAAGTTTGAAAAGATTGAGCCAAAAATGTGGCATGTGGAGTGTAAACAAGATTTAATCAAGATCGACATAGTGACCAAAAGCTGCAATGCCAATGCCGACGCAAGGGTGACTACAATAGCTCTCATATTCTTCCAATTGTCAAGCTAAAAATGATGTTAATGTTTAAAATAAAAAATGATATGGTACCTGATTACCTGAGTGTCTTCTTTCGAAGACCCGTAGATGAAAATTTGAATTACAACCCAAGAAGTAATAACGACTTTGTAGGTATCCAAAGAAGAACATCACTTTTTGAAAAGTCTTTTGTTCCTGCATCAACTGATTTATGGAACTCTTAGCCTACCTCACTCAGAAACATTCAATCAATTAGTTATTTCAAACATAAATTAATCCAACATAATGTTCTCCCCCACTTCTGTACCTTCTCATTTTCTTAACAGGTCGTGTCATTTATCGGTGTTACACACCAGAAGACGCAATAATTGTAGTGATTTGAAGAATGATTTATTCCTAAATCATAATATTGAAAATAATTAATGTTCATATTGTAATGTACCCGAAAATGCTGAACACTATTTTTTTTGTTGTAAAATTTATAGAAATGAACATATCCAATTACTCCAAGAAACAAGACATTTTCATCCTTTAAATTGCAATCTCCTTCTAAACGGAGATGTAACCATTTCTCAAGAAGACAACATAAATATAGTTAACGCTGTCCATAAAAACATCAAAAACACAAAACCATTCAGCAATTAGATACACCCATCTCTTACATTCTTCTTCTTCTCTCTCTCTCTCTAAATTACACGTTCAATGATTGTTTTCTTTTTCTTTTGTTTTGGTTACTATATAATTACTATAACTATTATTAGTAGTAGTAGTGTTACCATTATTACTATCTGCCAAGTACATACACAAAGTCCTGACATATGAATTTATTTACATGTATTCTCTTGTCAGTGGAGAGTCAAATCTAAGTTTGAGAACTTGTGACTTAACCCTTTTGTCAACAATAATTTCATTATTGTAGCATCTATTCTGTTTGTAGACTGTACCAATATTTTGTAACTGGCAGTAAAATCTGTATAAACTAAACATGTACAGGTAATCCTCTACCTATCACTCAGTACAGGTACAACAGTGATGTTCCCTTATAACACTATATTTGGGGTCCAGGTAAAAAAAACTTCATTAAATTAGCCACAATGAATTTTTTATCATCTAAACAAAAAACAAATTTGGGAATAGATTTTGGACCATATTATATTGACTTTTGCCTTATAATGGATGATATATATCATGGATTTACACTGCATAAAAACTATAATATAATGGTCTTACCTATAACAAATGTACCATGCAGAAACAGATCCCCTCGTTTCCAGTGGGGTGCCATGAGACCTAGTAAGATCACTCCATTTGCCACCTGAATAAGAAATTCATTATAAAATTAAATAAGGGAGGCTAATTCAAAAGTTCCAACTTAATATCTAAGACAGCTTTCAAGTTATGGCCATGTAAAGTAAAAGGACAAAAACAATATGCCCCCTGATCTATCAATTTGGGCAAAAAGATGGTACAACATAATGATATCAAAAGTAAAAAGATCTGAGACAAACCACAGGAGCCCCATAAAAAGAACTTATCAAAACAACATAATGAACCATTGTATAGATAAACAGTGTCTATTTAGAAGAGTTGTATGTAAAATAAAGATTAGTGAGTTTAAAATGTGAATCTGAATTTCAAATGATGATGTTTGTTTAAGCTCTATTAATATACAGTTTTTTTTTCCTTTTTATTGTTTTATTATCATGATTTTAATTACAACATAAGCATAAAGTATTATTGTCTTAAATTAATCTCAAGTGAAAAAGATAAGAAATGTATCACATGAATGAATTCTAGGCCTTTCTAATCATTACACACACTAATTACCAGTAACTGCTCTGACTGACATAAGAACCATGACTCAGAAGTACCGGTGCTGTACCATAGATTAATTGTGGATCTGAAGGCTGTGGGTTCAATACCTTGGTAGGGGTAAGCTTTTTTAATCTTCCATTTTGAGGTACATTTATATATTGTAAGAAATTGTTTTCCAATTGAAATTTAAAAAAAAAATGTGTTTAAACTAGCTGACCTGAAACAAGTGATGATTCTGGACTTTCCATGAAGTGCAGCCGAGAATGGGGGCTGTCCAGTTGGCTGTGATGGATGAATCATTTCCATATTCAGCATCCACGACAATGGACTGAGCCACAGCTCCTGTAGCATTAGTTATCATCGTTGTTGTGGGTATTGGTACTCCTTTATCTAAACATCAGCTTCCATCACAGCAGGATATATGACATCTCTTTCATAACTGTAAAATAAGCCAAATTTTATATTTTGAGCCTGAAGTTAAACAAGAGCTGTCCGAAAGACAGCATGCTCGACTATTCGGGTATTTGATAGTGACGCAATACCATTGTATTAAAGCGGTATTAAAATAATTTATGTGACTCAATTTAGCAGCATGTTCTCTTTTATTCTCAGTAAAACTAAGGTCATATTCAAAAAAAGAAAATTCAAGGAAAAGTTCATCTTTGATATGTTGGTTGTCTTGTTAAATTAAATATTATTTAAATTAATATATAATAGTTATTGTATTAAATAAAAAAAGTTAATGCAATTTTTTAATTTTCTATAAGTATTTGATAATTATTATTAACTTAATTAATTAAATTTAATTAATTAAATTTATTAAAATTTTGGTTCTGCAGGTTTGGTTCATGTCTGGGATGACTTTTGTGAAGTTTAAATCCAATACACCAAGGGGTTACTGAGTAATGACATTAATTTAGTTGCACAAAACTTTAACCAAAAATGTTAACGCAAATTTCTAAGTCGAAAAAGGCCCATAATTTAAATAAATTCTAACAAGAGTTGTTCATCTTGGTTCTGCAGGTCCATTTCATGTTTAGGAAGACTTGTGTGAAGTTTAAATCCAATACACCAAGTGCTTACTGAGTAATGATATTAACTTAGTTGCAGAAAAACTTTAACCAAAAATGTTAACGCAAATTTCTAAGTCGAAAAAGGCCCATAATTTAAGTAAAATTCTAGCAAGAGTTGTCCATCTTGGTTCTGCAGGTTGGTTTCATGCTTAGGAAGACTTGTGTAAAGTTTAAATCCAATACACCAAGTGGTTACAGAGTTATGATATTAACTTAGTTGCAGAAAAACTTTAACCAAAAATGTTAACGCAAATTTCTAAGTTGAAAAAGGCCCATAATTTGAGTAAAATTCAATCAAGAGTTGTCCCTCTTGGTTCTCTAGGTTTGTTTTGTGCCTAGAAAGACTTGTGTGAAGATTGATTGCAATACACCTACTGGTTTCTTAGATATGTCTGCCAACGCCGACGCCGACACTGACGCCGACGCGAGTAGAATAGCTCTCATATTCTCCGAATAGTCAAGCTAAAAAGGAACATGGGAAATAGTAAGAAATGAGGACTTAAGATGGAGCCAGCCACATCATACAGGTTGGTGTGGAAGTTGACAGGCTCAAAATGGTCTGGCAAGAAAGGCATGTCATAAATCATAATCAGTAATATCATTTACAGTGACTTATGACCGACCTTTTGTGTCACACTCTTTTGGACAGGTTATGGCAAAAATCAAAGGATAATTAAAGAGTGAAATAGCCTACCACAACCGCCCCAATTTTCAAAGAAAGAATTGATACTTTCTGGCAGGAAGAGGCTCTATAGATAACAAGAGCTGTCAGAGGACAGCACGCTCGACTATTCAAAATGCTTGTTGGTAAATCAAATGAAATCTATTTCAATTCTTGCCCTTCACATACCCTGTATATAATAATAGTCAAAAATGATATACCTTGATCGTCTGATACCCCTTAATATTTTTATGAAGTCTAAAATCAATCCCATACCTAATTACTGAGACATAAGCATAATAACACTGTGCATGCAAAACTTTAACTAAGTATCCAAGTTAGAAAAGGGCCATAATTTGTATAAAATTCAGTCCAAAAGTTATCCTCCTTGGTTTTCTGATGCCCCTGAATACACTCCTTAACTTTCTAGTCAATTCCATGAACAAATTCTGAGATATAAGCTGAATAGTAGTTTGAATGCAAAAATTTAACCAAAATTCTAAGATAACAGGGGCCATAATTTTTAATATATTCCATCAAAAGTTATCTACCTTGATAGTATGATATCCCTAAACATATTAAAGATGTTTCAAATCAATTGCATGCCTGGATACTGGGATATAAGCATGAAAGTACCTTGCATGCAAAACTTAAACCAAATTTTCTATTGCATGCAAAACTTTAACCAAAATTTCTAAGTTAAAAAGGGGCCATAATTTATATTCAGTTCAATCAAGAGTTATCTACCTTTTTTGTCTGATGCCCTTGAACATATTTGTAAACTTTTAAGTCATTATTATAGATGGTTATTGAGATATAAGGTTGATAGTAACTTGCATGCAAAACTTTAACCAAAAGTTGCAATGCCAACGCAAACGCCGATGCATGAGCGACTACAATATCTCTCATATTCTTTGAATAGTCGAGCTAAAAATATCAAATATATGAGGTGCTTTGAAGAACATAATAAATGTATAAGGAAATAACATTTATCTGTTATCATAGATAGTGTTGTATCTTAAATAGATTTAGAAATATTGTAGGTGTACAAGCCCTGCATCATAGTGTTAAAAGGAAAAGAAGTCAACCCCAGCATAATTATACCAGTATCCTTCAAGAAGCAACAAACAGAGAACTCCTGCTAGACCTAGAGAAAAAATCCTCAGAAGTAATGACCCACACAACACTCAGACCAGACACGAGTTCTTTGCGTCTGGGAAGGTCATGAAAAAATCTTGCCCCCATAAAGGTTTGAACCCACAACCTCCAGGTCTGCAGTTGCATATGTTACCACTAGAAAACAGCACTGTTGCCAAATCTACAATGAAGACAGGATGATAAGTAATTACTGGTAGGTAAACCTCCAAATATTTTTCTGGACCGTATTCAGTACTGTATACCTATTACTGCTATTAAGTCATGTGTATGTATTAGTATGTCCAATTAAAATGGGTTAATTAAAAATTAATTTTTTTTTTTTAAAGGATTTTTTTTGTCTGTTGGACATTGCACATTTCAGGTCTTCTATTCAGCTTGTAATTATACAAAGTAGTTTAATAATTACATGATGGGTGGGATAAGTAATGTGTAATATTTATCTTATTTAATATGTAAGTATGATATAAAGAACGCACTGTGTAATTAATGCAGTAAATGTGTCTGTGTAGCGCTGCTGTTTTTGCTACAGTAATAATTACCTATAGATAACTTTATTTGCGTCTCATTTAACATGCTTGTGGAATTAGCTCAATCGGTAAGAGCATCGGAATAGATTTTTTCCTTTTTTCCTCTTTTTTTTAAATTCTTATTTTTGGAAATTCTTGAGTTATATATGTATATACATCCATTATTTTGCTCTTATTTAAAATGTATTTGCTTCCTTTTGATTTAAACATAGACCACAAAAAGAAAAAAAATTGACCTCTCTATGTATAAGTAATATATTGAGATATCGATTGTTTTTAACATTTAATTCTTATTTTCAAAAAAAATCGACCACTCCAATGATTTTGCTTTACTCATGCATTCTCTGTCTTAGATGTATCAGGGCTCTCCTTTGACCCAAGCTCCCGGGTTTTGACCCGGGAGATTTCTTAATGATGTTTATTTGACCCGGGGTAAAATTGTACCAAGCGTCATTTTGACCCAGGGCAATAACAGCTAGTGCGTAAATACCACCAGATCAGTCGATCATAAAAGTACCGCCTCAAACAGATTATGTGATCAGTAAGTGCAACTGACCCCCCATTGACTCGCTATCACTGTCAGGTGTGAGGATTGTAACAAATAGGTATGATTAGTCTGTCAACTGAAAATATTGGATCAAAACCCAAAAAAGATCAACTCTTACAGAATCAAACAAGGTTTTTAAAACAACAACAACAAAAAAAAATGTAATGATGAAGGTAAGTAAAACTTTTATTTTTCCTTAGCTATCTTTCTGTATTGAATAACTGATAATGATTTGAGCAATTATGTTTTAATATGCCAGGATATTTATCTATGTAATTTTGAATGATATTGGTCAGGTTTTTTTTTCTTTTTGACTCTTAAGAATTGGTTTTTGACTCTTGAAAATTTGCCATTACCAAATATCATTTTTATGTTTTCTACTTTAAATAAAAAATGTAGCTCTAGTCTCAATAATAATATTGCAGCTGTCATTTTCTTTCCACATTAAGGGAATAATTTTTTCACCATTTTTTTAAATAAAACCTAGATATTCTAGAATTTATAAATTAAATTATCCTTTTTACATTTGAAATTGACAACAGTTTATTATGATGACTTGGACTATTCCATGATAAAAATGCAGCTTCCCAGTGTGACTTGTCCAGATATTTATTATATTCTTGTGTTTTGTATGCAATATTATATAAATAAATTTAATTTTCATTTTGTTTTGTTTTGATTTAAAACAGGATTACTTTTAATCAGAACACTTATTGCAAATAATATGTACATACAATAAACATGTATACATTACATACAAACTTTGTTAATTAAAACCTGTATATCGCTACATGTAAAATTTGTGACATATTACGATCCAAGCGAAATACTGCAAATTTTATTTGACTCTTAAGAATTTGTTTTTGACTCTTGAAAATTTGGCCCCAAGAGTCAATGACTCTTGGGTTTCAAAGACTATGGAGAGCCCTGTGTATTGTTTTCGCTTTGGATGCAAAGTTTACTGTAAATTTCAATGCATCCAGTGGATGAATAAAATAAAAGGATAAAGCTATTTAGATTGAAGGAAGATGCAAACTATCTGAATAGGGAATCATATTTTATTTTAGCATAGCGAGTCCCGGGACTCTTGCAGAGAAAATTATAAAATAATAACTGCACCTCTCTATATAAATAATATAAAGACAGGTCATATCTTTAATATGAAGGTCCTGTGCATTGACAGGTTAGGTTATAAGGTAAAAAGCAGCAGAAACGAGAAAGAAAGGCGGACAGTATGCTTATTATAAGCCGTCCATTAAAACATTTTATTTTAATCTTTTCTTGTTAAGGGTGTTGTAAGCTAGGGAGTAAAACACCTCAGGACTTATAACATGTTTGATTGTATTCACTAAAAGAACACTTACATACTCAGTTCTACACAAAAAAATGGACTCACTTGCACTAATTTAGTTTAGTCACTAAACCTGTTCATCATCTTTAGGCACTTGCTACATCTCTGAAATGGTCATGCATCAAAATCATCACCCCTAATTTCACATGCGGGTACAAGTTGCACGCCAGTCTCAAGATATGTGACATGTCACAAGGTCATAAAACAGTGGAAAATTAAAATTGTAAAACAGAAAACAGCTTATTAAATTTTATCTAAGAAGTCATAAATGCTCAAGTAAAAAAAGGGCTTAATTGTCATGAAGGTCGTAAGGTATGGGCTCAACTGAACATCCCAGGTGGTCGAAATATCTCGAGGCCGAAATGTCTAACATTCCGCTCAGAAGGACAGTTTTGCGTATCGTAATTAGAATATGAACTACAGTGTAGTTCAATCGGAGTACTGCAAATTTAGGAAATTGAATAGATTTCAAATTGGAAATGCACTGAAGACTTCTAATATATATAATACCATTGGCAACCATATATATCGGAATATTTTTTGCGTGTTTCGGACTTCCACAAGATGTTATCGATCTTTGTTTACATCTTTTTAAAGACCGGTGCGAATATAAATTATTCCCATAAGTACATGTTCGCGTTTCATTTTGAAATATTGAATAGAAAAAGAAAAGAAATGTGACTAGAACTATTTGTTAAAGACATTTTATGCTGCATAAATCCTTTCAGTGAAGAAAAAAAGAAATACTTAAAGAATATAATTTTAAAAAAAATCATCGATTTCTGAAGGATGAGATGAATGTGATTCATACAAGTGTGCGTATATTACAGACACCGTGAAATACCCAATATGCAACATTAATGGGGGATTGATCGTGAGTGAAATATTTTCTCACAGTTTTTGGGGATCCTTTTGCGTCGTATGTTATACATATAACAATAAGATTAAATACACATTTTTATGTAACGTTTAAGAAAGAATGTTTATCATCATTAAATATTTGACTTATGCCTGTATTTCTGAATAGTGAGAGTTGACAGAAATACGATGAATCATTGTTTACATATTTGTAACTGATGTAATAATTTAAATGACAAGAGTTATATTTGTCAACGGCATGTTAATTTTTGTTTCGGGTACATTAAGAACTTATCAGATAATATATGAAACAATTAATTTAGACATTCATGGGATCCATTTTTTTTTAATATGCGTCTTTTAACATGTTTTTTGTTGTTGTTTTACACGTGAATTTTGACACGTTTTGCCCCCCCCCCCCTCCACACACACACACACCCCCCCCCCAAACCCAATAGCCGTTATACTGTAACTGGTATCAAATTGCGAATATATATTGCAAGAGAAGCGATCAATAAAGATACAGAGGATGGTAATGATTGAGTATTTAATACCATAAATTATCTACCGGTTGGGACCTGCGGGTACCCATGTAGTCATTTCAGCCCAAGTTTGAACTAAAATTGGTGTTACCCAAGATGCACTGTGACTTGTGGTGATTTTTAGCATGTTTGTATAAAAGAAAAAGGACATTTTACCAATAGGAAAATGTCTTCTGTTGATCTGCATGTGCTACAGTTTACCCTAAACCTCATCATGTGCAGCTGTTGCGTAAATGTATGAGCAGAATATAGTGTGCACCAGTAAAGACTTTCATGCAATCTTGCTAAAAAATCAAATAGACAAACTTATTCCATGCGGCTGCCCAAACTTTCAATTATGTGAATGTATGATTTCATTGGGCAGCATAAAATACTCAAATCTTCTCTCAAATCATTAAAAATTAAGTAATTGTGTTGTTTTTATTAAGTAATTGTATTGTTTTATTAACAAAAAAAAGCGCTGAAGTTTTAGCAAAAAAATTTGTGTATGCAATCTACTTTTGATGATTTACTATGATCTACATTCTGGTCTAGTATTAAAATTTGAAAGATGCATCATACATGATCATTTTTGTATTATTTTTGAACTGGGAAAAGAATTGGGTTGATCTAATTCAGTATTCATTCTTTTTTTTTTACATATATATGTAAGGGCTCATAGAAAAAACACTTAATTCAAGGGCTGTAATTTGGTTTGGTACATCTTATTGAATGTCAGCTTGAAGTTGATGTTAGCACATACCTCTTGTCAGTTTGTTCACACATGTACTTGAGCTTTAGTATTTTTTGCAAATAAAAAAAAAAAAAACAAAACAATTACCTTATCTTGAATGATTTGAGGAGAGTTTTGGTATGATTTAGGTATCCTTTGGTATTCATGCTTAAAGCCATTATTATTTTGTTGCGTTTTTTTTTAAAGTGGGCAGCATATAGCATTGATGCTGTCCATACGTACGTACGACCAAAACTTGTCCGATCATTAATTGGAGAACCGCAGGGCCTGGGTTTGTGAAACCTGGTAGGGACATTGGCCATGACCAGTAGTTGAACCCCTATTGATGTTTAGGTCACTATATCAAAGGTCATGTTCACTGTAACCTTCACTAAGTTGTCAGACTGGACTGAGAATCTTGACATGCTATCATTCAACAAGAAAAGTGTTTGTGGGGCATCTGTGTCCTATTGACACATTTCTAGTTTTAATGAAAAGCAACAATATGAATTACTTTATTTCGAATGATTTAAGGAAAGGGTTTGGATAAGCTGTGAGAAGATAGGGATGGATATGAGTATTTCTTGCAGACAGTTTCATCAGATTTTAAAACCGTAAATTCAGTATATCCCAACTAGGCATAAATGGTAGGATCAGGGTTCGAACTCGCTAAAGGCAAGTGAACATTTAGAAATGTGAGTTACAATTTCATGTACTTTTTTTTTCGCAAGTGGAAATAGAGTAGCTAATGCCGAGTTAAAGAATTATGATTCAAAGCCTACAGTTACAAGATGGATGATGTCTGGAGAGGGATAGAAAATACCCACCTCTCTGTCATACGGGGCCAAGAACTAATATTATGTGGTCATCTTGTTGTCACTGCATGCTATGGTTCATAGTTTTGCATTATGTTGTTAAAACTGACACTTGACTTTTTGCAATTAAAGAATTTGAAACTTTAAAATTGCAAGTTGATCTTTTTATTTAGCAAGTAAAAAAGATAACTGCTTGCTAAAAAAAAGTGCAAAATCTGGCTAAATTCAAACCCTGGGGATGCCTGCCTTTTTTCAAGTTATGATCTGCATCCTGTCCTGTCTGAGAATTCTCAACCCCCCCCCCCCCCCTTGTCCCCCATACTGTTTTCATCTATTTTGTTGACTGACTCTGTGTGTGTACTTGTCTTGAAATATACACAGTCACCAGTGGGCAGGTGTCATATTTTAAAGTTAAAAGTATAAACATTGTAAAATTTGTTATCATCTCCGCTAATGACCATTACTTTATTTTTATTCTTTCTAAACAGTACTTTATATTATCTTTGGAGCTCAAGTTTTTTTTTTTGGGGGGGGAGGAGGTGTTGTTATTGTTCACCTGTAAATTTATTATATTTGTTCTATTATCATTGGCAATAATCACTTTAATAATGAGAAGATAACTATCTGAAAGCAATAGTTGGTGGTCACCTTGAGATATTCTGTTTCTAGATATCTCCTGAATTGGTCTGTGTACAAGGATGAATGAGGACATTGGGAAATAAATTGATCAAGTGTTACACAGGTGGAATGGCCTCTAGGCATAGGAGGTCCCACAAAAGAGCAGAGGAATACGATAGTTACAGTAGTGATACCGATTATTACTCTGAAACGGACGAGCGCAGGAAAGCCTGCATCAAACGCACCAGGTAGGATTATAGGAATTAAGCCCATTACTTATGAATATTCATGTACAAATTTATGACTTGATTAATAATATTGGTTTATTGGACTTTGAATGGTATATGAAATAATGGATTTTTCTTTGCTGTGAAGATTGTAGGATAATGAGCTACACTAACTTAAGGTAAGATACCTGTAATGGTTCCGCTACATTTCGAACCACTTAACCTCAACCAAGATAACCACGGTACCTTAAATAAACAATAGGAAACCTCGGTTATCTCTGTGAAAGGCCATGAGATCCAAAATGTAGCGGAACCATTACAGGTATCTTACCTAAAAGCAAACAAAGGAAACCCTGATCAGACAGCTCCTTAAGGAGCTGTCTTATCTGGGTTTGCTCTGTTTGCCATTACATCAAAATGAGTCTAAAATATTATATGAAGTAAACTAAGTGTGATTTTCATAGTTACATTCTTTCAAAACTCAGTATACAGGTTCGTAAACTTTCTTAGCACATGTAGGTAAAGGTTTTGTGTTTGGATTGCTAACTTGCTTTTCAAATATTGTCAATGTAATGCATTAGCGTTAATATGATTTTGTATGAAAAGGAAAAAAAATACCATTAACAATTGCTCCGCTGCTTAGTACTGAAATTGAAAGATTCATGTCAGAGTTGAGAGATATTTTTACCATTTAACATTAACACTTATATACAACAAAAATATATGTTTTATTAACTATAATTACATTTTAATAGCTCCCTTGGGGCCCCTCGATCAAAACCATGTCTGGTTAATCGAGCAAGATCTGCCAGTTTTGAGAACTCCAGTAATGATGATGGAGATGCCAGTATTTCCTCAGTAAACTCCACACCTGGGAGATCTTCATACAGTACAAGGGTGCCCAAAAACTTTGGGAGCGTGGCAAGAAATTTGGCTGTGAGTATTGAGAAATGTTAAACACTTGTTTAATTTTTTAATGATTTGTGAGATTATGTGCATCTGTAAGTTAGCAAGTAACTGCTAAGACCTTTTTGTGCCACCTGCTGATCACTTTTCCATCATCTGTCTGTCACGCGTCAGCAGATGACACGTGTTTCAGAGAAAACTATTGTTTTTGTTATTCGCAGGAAGTTGAAATGTGCAACTTGTGCCATAGTTTTAAAAATGGTATAATATTGACTTTCTAAGGATTGTGGTCATATTTGTCCGTAGTAAAGAATGTTCCACAACAAGGCTATCAACTTTTTTGTCAGGAATTGAAAAGATATCCATTATATAATTTAGATTTCAACATGACAGCTCTAAATCTAATAATGGACTCCAAATTTCACATGTGTTACTTGTTGTCATACAGGTACTGGTACATTTTTTATGCTCACCGAAGGTGACGCATATAGTCGCCGCTTCGTCCGTTCGTCCGTCCGTTCGTCCGTCACACTTTCCTTGTCCGGACTATTTCTCAGGAACTAACGGCTTGAATTCAACGAAACTTTATGGGAAGCTTTATTACCAAGAGGAGATGCGCATATCGTCAGCATGACCCGATTCCTAAATTTTTCAAAGAGTTATGGCCCATTGACTTTTCGGCCTATAGTACATATTGCATGATTCTTGTCCGGGCTATTTCTCTGGAACTAATGGCTTGAATTCAACGAAACTTTATGGGAAGCTTTATTACCAAGAGGAGATGCGCATATCGTCAGCATGACCCGATTCCTAAATTTTTCACAGAGTTAAGGCCCCTTGACTTTTGGCCTATATTTAAATTTCATGATTCTTGTCCGGGCTATTTCTCAGGAACTAATGGCTTGAATTCAACGAAACTTTATGGGAAGCTTTATACCAAGAGAGATCGCATATCGTCGCATGACCGTTCCTAAATTTTTCAAAGAGTTAGGCCCTTGACTTTTGGCCTATAGTACATATTGCATGATTCTTGTCCGGGCTATTTCTCGGGAAGTAATGGCTTGAATTCAACGAAACTTTATGGGAAGCTTTATTACCAAGAGGAGATGCGCATATCGTCAGCATGACCCATTCTAAAATTTTTCAAAGAGTTATGGCCCCTTGACTTTTGGCCTATAGTACATATTGCATGATTCTTGTCCGGGCTATTTCTCAGGAACTAATGGCTTGAATTCAACAAAACTTTATGGGAAGCTTTATCACCAAGAGTAGATACGCATATCGTTGGCGTGACCTGGTTCCTCAATTTTTCACAGAGAAATGGCCCCTTGACTTTTCGGCCTATAGTACATAATGCATGATTCTTGTCCGGGCTATTTCTCAGGAACTAATGGCTTGAATTCAATGAAACTTTATGGGAAGCTTATTACCAAGAGGAGATGCGCATATCGTCAGCATGACCCGATTCCTAAATTTTTCAAAGAGTTAAGGCCCATTGACTTTTTGGCCTATAGTACATATTGCATGATTCTTGTCCAGGCTATTTCTCAGGAACTAATGGCTTGAATTCAACAAAACTTTATGGGAAGCTTTATCACCAAGAGTAGATACGCAACAGTCGGCGTGACCTGGTTCCTCAATTTTTCACAGAGTTATGGCCCCTTGACTTTTTGGCCTATAGTTCATGTTGCATGATTCTTGTCTGGGCTATTTCTCAGGAACTAATGGCTTGAATTCAATGAAACTTTATGGGAAGCTTTATTACCAAGAGAGGATACGCATATCGTCGACGTGACCTGGTTCCTCAATTTTTAAGAGAGTTATGGCCCCTACTACCATGTTGTTGACTAATATTCATGTCATTTGCCTAATTTAACAGGAGATATCATTTAAACAAAACCCCACAAAATTCAATATGCTAGTAATGTCAATCATAATCATGTCAGCTAATTGTTATCCAGTCATATGTCAAGAGTGTTGGTTAACCTCTTTGATATGAGCACACATTGAAATGTATGACTTAATTTTTAGTAGTATAAAAACTTTAAAAAAATCAATGAAAGATCTGATGAGTAACACGTATTATCATATTAAATAGTAAACTGTTACTAAGTCTCCAAATTAGAGTTGGTAAAACATCTCATCTGATGAGGAGAATAGATATGATTTAGGAATGGGGATTTCAACATATCCTCCCACCCATTGACCAAGGCCTTATTTGTAACAATGACGTTCTTCGGGGGAGCATCTGTCAGTTCTACTGACTTTCTTGTTTTTCTCTTATCTGATTTACAGCTTTGGCATTTATTCATTTGGATTTGTGATTTCCTTATTTTTCATGTAATATTTCTGACATCTTGCATTTGGCAGACAGCTGAGATTATCCGATCGTGTACACATCTTATGCGGGTTTCCCAAATTAACAGGAATTGTGGGAAGTAACAAACATTAACAATTAATCAGAAATTGACTACTTGTTCTGGCACTATGCTGCGATTGTTTACAAAATACATAATCGTAAACCATTTATTATTATTAGCCCAATTAAATACTTATAGGTGAGTACTACAGTATGAATGTGAATGACAGTAACAGAGTCAGACATAATCAAAATGTGTCCTCTGTGTGTGTTGCAGGCTGATTGTGCAGCCTATAATGACAAGGGACTTGAGGATCATAAGCAAGAGACGGGATCCTTTCACAAGATGGCGTCTGGTGGTCCTATCAACACCTCCAGTCCCCGCCTCGGCGGGGAGCGTCTGAATCTTCTAGTGGATGGCAAACGCTTCTCTGTTGACCCGGAACTGTTTCGACAGCATCCCAACACCATGCTGGGGCGGTAAGTTCTGCATGTTGTTTACTGACATTTGCTATTTAAACAAGCCTTTTATTCATAAAAATGTTAATTTCCACAGATAAAGTATTTCCAGTAAGTTTCAATATTTTTCAGAAGTTGAGTTTGAGGAAAATCTTTCTTTAATCCTTGATAAATTCATAAAAGTAATTTCATATTGTTTTGAATTGGAGGTTGAATGCCTACAATACTTGGTTCATGAAACTTCAGCTGTAAAGGTTTTAAAAATTTTTTAAATATTATTCTGATTAAAATTAAAAGTAGAATTATTCACATTTATGACCAGAGGAGTTACAGCCATCAGAATTGATCTTAAGATCTTTTGTGGGGAGAGGGTGGATGGGGACTTATCCTTCTTGATTAGTTGATATATGGAGATATTGTATTCATAAATGTTTTATTTCAGTATGTTCACATCATCAATGGAGCATAACTTCACACGGCCCAACGAGAGGGGAGAGTTTGAGGTGGCTGAAGGGTTGTCTTCTTCAGTCTTTCGAGCCATTCTTGTAAGTCTGTCTTGACAGGACTGTTGTATCTAAATCTGTTGAACTGAAAGCAGCCTTTTGATATGTACAAAGTTTTGTTACTTTTGTATGACTTTGTGTGATTATCTGTGCTTATGAAAATGATGGTGTGATAATGATGTGATGATGATGAGTGTAGGAATATATGATGAGTGTATGAGGTGAGTGTGATATTGGTGATGATGGGTATGGGGAATAATTATGATGGTGATAATGATGAGTGATGATGATGAGTGTAATAATAATGATGATGATGAGTGTTGGGAATATGATGAGTGTGATAAAGATGATGATGATGAGTATTATGAATAATTATAATGGTGATAATGATGAGTTTATTTAAATGCTCATACCGTTTGATTCACTTACGATCAAATGTCAGAACCTGCGTAAGTTATAATTGATTTAATTAAAGAGAAAATTTATTAATACATTGTATTTAAAATAATCAAATTTTGCAAACTTTATTACGTGTGGATATATAAAATGAATTCTTACATTGTGCATTTTGAAACTGTTTTCCCCCATTTGTGCATTCTGAAGCTGTTTTTCCCCATTTAAGTTAATATATATGCTTGTTTTTGGCCAGGGACTGCCAACATAGTACAGAACCATGGATGTCATGGTGAAAAGGCAAAATTTTTTAACCAATTAAATGAAGTGAAAATTACGATATATTACATAAATCGTGGTTTCATTATTTCATGGATACCCAAGGGCTTAAAAATTGGTGAGGTAAAAATTAAGTTGCCTTTTAGTATGGACATCATCATATCATGACATATCTAGTTATATGAATTAATACTCCAAAACAGTCACCTAATCCCTGCCAATGTTTGTACACAGGGGCACTGCTACATGAGCTGTCTAATGAGGGAGCCCGTCAGCAGTTCAAGGTATTTCTGGAGGAGATGATCATGCCACAAATGTGTGAGTGTGCGCAGGTGAGCATATGTTTATTATACATTTCTTGTTATATTCACTTGAAGTTGTGTAATGAATTGATTCAGTGGTTGGAATTAAAGATACATGGGGTTACATGGGTATATTAAGTGTCTCGTAGGTAAAACAGGTTTCTTGGAGTGCTTCAATAATGTTTATTTTCAATACACATGTAAAAGCTATTCATGTATTTTGCTGGTACATGTGTACAATAACTGTATCTAATTAGGATTTAAGCAGATTGGTTCTTTAGTTGTTTATGTTGTATCAGTAATTTTCAGTGCATGCATATACAGAAGGGATTTTAAATTGAACCTTACTGCGATGTTAAGATTTATTGGAATATATTGCAATGTCTGAAAAATCTCTGTACCTTTTCCTGAAAGTTTTTTTAAACAGTGATTGTGTGACTGATGTAGACCATATATCATGATGATATATCATGTTCTAGAGAGGTGACCGAGAGTGCCATATTGTTGTTCTGTGTGATGACGACATTGTGGAGTGGGACGAGGAATATCCCCCACAGATGGGCGACGACAACCCACAGAGTAAGTAGACCTTAAATCTCTCCTGTAATGATGATCCTTTTGATAAAAGAATGTAGACTAAAGAACATTGATGCAACATACCAAAATCATAAAAAAAAGAAAGAAAAATGGTACTGTGTAACACCGCTATATCGCAGTTGTTTGGGTCCAATCTCAAATACCGCATTCTATTTGTCTGTGTAGTAGGTTCGAGAATGCTACGTGTCTTTGTGATAGTCGTAAATTCTTGAATAACCCTAATATAAAGCAATCAAAATTATTTTATTTATAGAGTTATTTAGTTATTTTAAATAATTCCATAATCATTCTGTGTTTTCTTTATAATTTTTTTTTTGTACTTTAAATGCCGATGATTCAGATTTAGAGAGTAGTGTGTATGGTGTGTATGGTATGGTGATGTGAGGTGGTTACATAACTCTTCAGCATTATAATAAAAAAAACAATGTCGGTGTGAACATTGCACTTCCATTACAATTTATCGCTATTTTAAATTTAACTGAGGTGCACATATTATGATGTGTTGATATGACAAGCCTTGTTAATGTTTAAATAAAACAAATTACCAGACGCTGGTCTAATTATCATTTATTGTTTACTTCCGGTGAAAAAGATTGGCTATTTTCTGGAACTTTTTAATCTACAGTAAGATAATGCACGCTAGTTCTTTCTCTCATAATTAACAAAAATACCATTATTTAGGTTTATTCAGTGGATTTAAGACAAAGTTTGTGTATTTTATTAAGTATCTGCTTGGTATTGAATGTCCATACCAATTAAATGCTGATTACTTTGGTTGGATTTTATACCGACAAACCTGCATTGTTGCCTATCATTAACACTCGATTTCGTAACCATCAAGTTCCCCCAAACACAATAGCTTAACACCTGGGGTGTTTAATTG
>CM037779.1:14110541-14160541 GCA_021229015.1 Solen grandis
TTCCTTTTTCAGTTTTTTTTTTCTTCATTTTATAGGTATATTGAAATGAAATTCTGATATTACTAAGTTCTCTAGCTAGATTCGAACTCCCAGGCTAGCCTTGTAGCGTGCAGCATAAAAGATTGTAGGTAACACCGCATATAAAACACGGATGTGTGGTAAATAACACGACTTGGCACAGATATAGGCTAAAGTAAGAAAATTACCCAAGCAATATAACAAGCAATATTATTGTGTTGTATGCCTATACGCACACCTCTATGCAAAATCTTAACAGTATTTTACCGTCCCTTTTCATTTCTTTTTTTCTTTTTTTTTAATCCAAAGGTATCATTTTAGATAAAAATAATAAATATTATGTCATATCCTCTTTACCAGACACATTTTGCTATTGGTTATAAACAAATAAATTCGGCAAACAAACTCTGATTGTTTCAACTAAAAATCTTGAAATATGTAATAAATTCTTACCATACCAAACACATTTTACACTGGTCAAATTTTTTATTTTATTTTTATTTTGTTTTTGATATTCAACATAGGCCCTATCGCTAAAATCTACACAATTGAGATACATATTTTAAAGTTTACCCGAATTTTCTATGAAGTAGACCTATTTTGGTTGATCTTGCCAAATTAAAAAGACTTTTACCGAGTGGTTTTGGTTTATTTAGTTCAATATACCAGGCACAATTTTTGTTATTAAATTTAGCATAATTTATCCCGTAAATACCTATACAAATTACAAAATAAAACATTTTTTCTTTCTAAACCTGATCTGAGTGATACAGATAAATGGGTAAAAGTTTTCAGGAATTTTCCTGAATTCAGGATTTTCAGATTGCCAAATGACTTCTAATTCTATTAAACTACATGTAAAAATGCTAAAATTTCATGTTTTTTCAAACTTCAAACTTTTACCCATGTAGATATAATGACCAACACGTAGAATAGAAAGAAAAAGTATGTCAACTACAGGAATTCGAACCCACAACCCCCAGTTACATGGCATTTGATAGTAATTTTGCCTATCTATGGATGTGTGTGACTGCTTTGAAAAAATCTCAATTTTCCTCCCCAGATACTCTTCATAATGCATCTCTTCTACACTAGAAACATTTTTTTTCCCGGGGGAGCATAGCCCCGGATCCCCCAATTTTGACATGTATGCCCCCATCCCCTAGTTGAAAATTTCTGGATCCGGCCCTAATATCGATGTTAGTTATTTTTCGAAGATTATTTTAGTTGTCTTTAACTTCATTTCGTATATTAAAAAGTAGGCGGTATCTATAATTGTTCGCTGCGTAATGGACAAAATAATATAATCAGTATATTTCATATGTTTTTTATTAATACATAGTGCTATTGTATTTTGTATTCTCATTCTGTCATATGTGACATGAGATTTGGAAATAAATAAACTTGCATTTAAAAGAAAACAACAACAAAATTATGTGAAATTAGCGTAATAAAGTTCAGCTGATTAAAACGATTTGGGACATTGTAAAGATGAGACATTGAGTCACCATAATTTTGAACTTACTATTATTGTGTTTTATTAGGATGCATGGCATCAATTGAAAGGTTTTACTAAGACAACAAATAATAAAAGAGATTTCCTATTATCAACATCCCTATTGTGTGTGATAAATATTTTTTTCATCGGTGCATTCAAACAGGGTCTCTGTATTTAGTATTAAAGAGACCCTGATTCAAATGTACCTAAGACTAATCTATCTACATATTGGCAATGTGACATTGAGCACCCTTTTTTTATTAGGGTCCCCACTGTGACCTCTCAGCGGGGTGATATTCTTCTCTTATCTAACACTGGTTGGGGTGGGTCACCTATGAAGGTCATTTTTAAACATTACAAAACAGATGTATGTTGATCATTAGATCTTTGCTAAAAATTGTATTTGCATAATCTTGATTTTAAAATTATACTAAATATAAGTCATTCTAGTTCTAATGATACGGAGTTTCGTTTAGTTTTAAGTCATAGTTTATATTTTCATATTGCATTCGACATTTTTATCAGAAAACAAAGCTTCTGAAATCATCATGAAAGTTTATCTGCAGTTAAATGCTAGCATTGTCAACATTACTTGTCTTCCTGTGTTTCAATATATATATAGACAGATATACTTTATTTAGTCCCAAGTTAAATAATTGTATATGGCCGAGTTGTTTTTGTTTATGGTTTGTGGTTTTCATTATCATTTGTGATAAGAAGATATCTTCAACGCTTATCCTTATCAATGCACCTTCAACAATTAATTCAAGTTCTTTTTATTATTATTGTTGTTATAATGATAATGAATTTACAATAAATATACATCCTACATATTTTTTTAATAATGCAGAGTATTTGATCATGTGGCATTCTGGGTGTTATATTGTCTCGCCTGCAGTTGCCAAACTGTAGATGAGATTACGTACATTCCCGTCATAAACCGCTGGGATGGGATTAACCCTTCACCTCAAATAGGATTTGGGAGGGAACGTGTTTGCAAACAGATCAGACCCAGATCAAACAACGTGTTGCCAAGAAGCTACCAAATATATCTATAGTAATGAAAGTAAATTATACATTATTAAAACGCCACCTAATGTATATTGGGTAAGAAATAAGATATGATTTATTTGGCAAATTCATTCTATAAGCCCAGAAATTTTGTCACATGAACGTAATTATTTCAATAATGACCTTATATTATTTATAGAATATCTGATTCAATCAGTTTAGCAAACATTCAAACTAATAAAGAAAATTGATACCGACAATAATGACCAATTACCTATGAAATGTCAATAATACATTTTGGAAAAAAAAATCAACGAAAAAACCTTGTGAAAATCGTTACTTTTCAATCATTAACAATTGATATATAAATTAGCAAGTTTTCTACTACATATTTTATAAGGTTTATAACACATATTTGCAAATAATACCAGCACCCACGTTGTTTTTAAAGCATTGAAACTGGGGTGTAGAGATATTTTTACACAAAATGATTAGTCATTACTAAGGCTATTAATTATTTTATTTTACGATTCAAGCATAGAGACGAGATAATAAATTTTAACAATCCTGAATTCAAACTATAGAAAAATACCCAATTTCAACATTTTTTAATTAAAAATTATATCTGATATGTTAAAGCGTGAAGAACAAATAATAAGAAAAGACAAAAAGGTCCTACGAGATATAAAACCTATATTTAAAATAAATAATAATAATAAAAACAGAAGTGGAGTAAAACTTGTTAAATAAATAAATAGAAATAATAAAAAAACACGGAAACAGGACATTAGATTAAATAGAGGAATACCTCCAGTTGCCGCCTTGAGACGCACTGGATGAGTTTGCCGGCCGAATACGAGTAAAAACTGTTTTATGTATGTTTTGAAATAGAAGCAAGAAGATTTCAAAATATTTTATATATAAAACCTTTAGAACGCTGAAAGTCTGAGGTTTACTTCAATATCTTGTAAAATTTGATACTATTGAAAGTAATGGTGTTTTTGTACTGTTGAAACTGATGAAAATTCATATTTTACTGTTTTCCTCTATATACTCTATATGAACTACCTGGACAGAAGGTGATTGTCTATAAACTGAAATGGAAGCAAGAAGAAAACAAAATATCAAATCAATAATGGTACCATTGGATTGGCAATAAGATGAAGATTACTTCAATGGGTTGTAATAAGTTGTGAAATGTGACATTAAAATTGATTTAGTAATAAAACTAAAGATTCCTTATATGTTTCTACTGGCCAATGTTTAACCATATGCACTATCGGGTCGACTGTCATCGGTTTTCCAAGGGGGGTAACTTCTTCCGTACTTTGAACGAAAGCTGCGCATGTCTTTGACACTATAAATAATCTAAAGTGTTTTCACAATGTGTTTCAGGTCTGACAGGTAGTGTTGATTATGAGTCTGATTTTTCAACTGTAGTTGTGTAAAACATGATATTTAGATAAATAAGATAAACAGTTTAATGGTAAGCATTCAGAATCAGTTGAATACAAAAGAATATTTTTGTCACCTACTGTAAGCAGAGGTGACATAAAGGGATTACTTTTCCGTCGTCTGTCTGTCCGTCACACTTTTCCCGTCACGCTTCAGCAGGTGACACAGGTGTTCAAAAGAACATTTTTGTTTTATAATTTGTACATCGTCTTGACTTTCCATATGAATATATAACTTTAATAAGCTAAAGCAGGTCAGTCCTCGAACTCTTTTTGAGCTTATCGCTATGCACGAGTGATACATTCTTATGTCATTTAAATGACTTTCGAATGTCGCGACAAGTGATGGAACCTACGACCACGCCATAACAGGATGGACGCCAATGTTACTTGGCATCTGTATTACAGTTGCAGCTCTGACTTAAGCTACAAAAATATAAAGAAATTGTATATCTATATTTACTAGAAATAGACATTCGGATACATTACATTTTCTTTCTATTGATAATAAATGAAATACTTATTCCAAGTCATTACTTCTTTTGTTTGTACTTATGCCCCTAATACCGTCGGCACAAAAACTTAGCTGTAATTCATGTTAGATCAAAACATATATGTTGTATTGCAGCTACTTTTGATCCTAACGATCCTAACGTTATATCATAACAAACAATTATAAAAAAGAATACGAGTCTTTTCCAGAGTTCTTGTTTGTAAAATAATATATTGATGAAAAATGACAGCTCAATGTCATTGTATTGATTGCAGAAATTACATGTGAATACAATTCCTCCAGCAAATAAAGTTAAATAACATGGTATTTAATACTGACATTACTAATAAATATCACATTGTCGCCTTAATTGCCTTTCAAGTCCGTTTCCTGAAATATTGCAAGTCCTTAAAATTTAGTTATAAATGAAGAGTATATACATGCGTAAAAGAATAACGTACAAGTTCGTTTTGTACAGGACAGTGTCAATGTATAAACTGCTTCAGCCAGCACGTATTGTATGTGTAAAAATGTCAACAATTAAAATTTAAGCAAAAAGGGCGACATGTTGACGCTCTGGGCGACAGTTTAAAAGTAGGTACATATTGTAAGAATGAGAGAGAAAATATCAACAATCGTATTTTGCCAAAATTTTCGTACTCTGATTTGTTTCATAATCCATGATAGTTTATTCTTATACCTGTTTTCAAATCAGTCTGAAATCATTACAATAGTGTTTACAAGGCCAACTGCTATTCACTTCTGTTCGTCTGATACTTCAATCATCCAAGAGTGCATTAACAACCAGGGCACTTTTAGCACCATGAGAGGTTATAACAGGTACTGTGTAAGTTTTGTCTGAACTTGTAAGTATGCCTCTGCTCTTGTCTGGGATCATCACGCTTTACTGTCCGTTTAGGAATCTCATGCTGATACTCATTTTTATAAAACAACCTATGATGCATTTTAGTGCAGTTATTTATTCTACATATGCAGCAAACCCGGCAATTACCACCAATATGTTGTTCCCTTAAAAATCTAAAGCACAGCGACAAAATATCTGCTTTTTTCATCTTTCATGTACAGGTATGCTCATACACATTGACAGATGCCATGTGGCCCCTTACACATTTTACATGCTCTATCAGTCTTTTTGGCATATTGTTTGAAACATGTATTTTCTTTCCTTTTATTTGAACTTTGATATCCATGGATTCCTTGTACAGTTTCCATTGCATTTGTTTTATACTGTGATTCTTTTATTATCCAGTCTCTTAGCTTATTTACAGATTCATTTTCTTAATTTTCATTTATCAACCTATGGTATCTAACTAACATTTCAACAGGCATTGTTTTCTGCAATCGTAGATACACTGCTACATCTCCAACCTCAGCATCACGACCTGCTTCAGCCAAGTTAATAACTGCAATGTCAAGAATATCAACAAACTTTTCCAGATTTCGTACTTTCTCCTCTTTAATCACTGGAAATGTCTTAAGTTCTTCAATGAACAATTACAATTGTCTTTTCTTACCCCATACTTCCTCTCAAACCCAGATTTTGCTGCCTTATAAGCTTCCTTGGAATGTCCCAAATTTTCAATGCATTTTAGAGCTTCACCTTTAAGATTCTGTCTTAACTGCAAAGGTTTATACTCCGGGGTGACCGGAGCACAATCTATACATGACATGAATGCATCCTTCCTTCCTTGACTCATATTTTGTTTATCCCCCGTAAATGTTGGTATTGTTACATGTTTCGTTTGTTTCCAAAGGCCCCTACCAACACTTACTTTTTTTGGCGAATAAGCCGCAGCATCTTTGGACATATTCTGTACACGTTTATGAAAATCACTATATTCGCTATCCATGATATCCATTTCCTCGGAAATCCTCCATACTCCATCATAATCCACAACTTGATAGTAAAACAAAACATAACAAAATTCTCGCTAGTTCATCTTGTATAATATCAAAGTTCGTCTGTAAAACACATATATTCCTTTTTTCTACATATCATTTATCACTGTCCAATGCATTTAACAGTTTATTTTTTGCCTTTGTGAACGCCGTTTTCCAACGAGTTTTGTTTTCTTTTTTTATGTTCTGCACGCGATTTCACGTCGGTTTCCTCTTTACCAATCGTCGTCATCATAAAATAATGCTTCCGCTGTGATAACCAAAATTAAACCTCGCCCTGCTACCAATGTTCTATCGATAGCTGTAATAAACAAGATTATCCTCAAGTACTATACTATATTCCTTATATGTCAGTATCTTTCGAACAACAAGGGCAGTAACTCTTGAAAGCCTACCTATATCTTCATTCCTAATCATATCTTCTCCTAATAACTATATATTGCTTTCAATATCTTTGTCTACTAGGCACATCTATCTTCTTCCGAATAGTTAAGTTGAATGTCACCCAAGTATTTACATAAGTTCCAAGTAATAGCACTCGTTAGTTAATAACTATCTTCTGACACATGTATACCCGCATATATATATATATGTGTGTGTATAGGATATGTATGGATATTGTAAAAAATACATTTTCAGTTGTGTACACATGTAAAACAAAACTGATCGATCTTTTCTGAAAAAAAAGTCACAAAATCAATTATCAACATATTTTCCCATTAAACATCATACTACAATTAATAACACTAACTTCACTATTTTCCTAGGGAACGATAATACTCAATGGACCGTCTCATTGATTCTGTAGAACTATACAAGGGCTTATAATTTAGCAACTTGCGTGTTGACTGATCATTGAAATGATATGTCCGTGGTATATATCGTATATTTGCTATGCCCGTTGAACAGTTAAGGTTGAGGCCAAAGCACGAATTCAGGAACGTCAGCACAAAGTAAATAGCATATATAAAAGCCATCACAAGACAATGAGGTACATCAAAACCTGACTGCCGAAAACCAGCCGCAACAACGTAGGGTTTTTGAAAAGAAAACATGTTTTGCTTAGGAGTGTCGTCTGCCGCGAAAAATGCTCTACCGGAAACAGATGTAGCACACGGTGTCGGCTTCAAGCTGGACCAGGAACTCAGAATATCTTTCTCCTTCTGTATATTGTCTGTATCCAGGTAGATTTTCTGTAATCTCTCTATAATATCTTGTCGTCTGTTGTCTTCTACTGCAGTGTTTTGGTCGTCAGGTTTTTGCACCAAAGATGACGTTTTCCATTCCTCGAAAAGCGTCTTTTCGGCACACACGAAAGCCCATGCGACGTTGCCTACGTAAGCAGGTTGATGTTTCGTGCTTCCGCAGTTGACTTGATAGAATGTTCCACCGCATTTGGCCGCAAGTTTTATAGCATATGAAATGTATGTGCTGTCAAGTTCTCCATACATTAATAACGGACGTAAACAGACGGTCTTGAAAGATGCACCTGGAATTATTAAATTATTTCAAACAATTTATCATTAATGAACAAAAATACGATAAAATCAATTTCATATTATGTATAAGTATTTTTGTGTTGTATCTGATGAACAAAATTCGGTAATTTATTTTTTGGGGAGGCTGGGGTTCGGCAGGGTTTTTTTTTAAGATCGCTCCCCCTTTATTTTAAAGAGAATAATATAAATAGCTAGCACGTGCGCTCCTCCAATAATGGTTCATGCAAGAGCGGGTGGTTAATCTATTTCATCAGTTTAGCCAAAAATATTTTTCCTTTTGAAAAAGGCTTATCATCAAAAACATGTTTCATATACACACGAAAAACTACGGTGGCATAAAGGTGACAAGGAAGATATTTTTTGCATCACGAGCGCGCGTAGTAGTTATTACGTGCGCACGTAGTAGTTTTACACTAGTTTTGCACTAATTTGCAGCGTTGAATTGAAAAAAAAAATCGCACAGGAATTCCCCAAGATGCCTAGTCCAACCGGAACTACACCTTTATCACGGCCCTGGCAAAGCGGCAAGCCGATTGCATTGTTACTGTCTACACTTAAAAATTACGCCCCCCTAACCCGAACTCCTGGATTCGACTCTGTATGTCACTAGGGATATTAAAGGTTGTAGGATTATAACAATACTAACATCTGATGAAGTAAATACTAGTAAAATGAAACTTTTAATAAAATTTACAAAAGGAAATGACTTGCATATTGTTGTAATCAGAACAATGAAATTATATGAGGATTTTAATACAACAGACATTATGTTTACAGTCATAGTTTGCGTATTGATACATCTTCATAAGCAACAAGCTGCATGGAAAACTATCCAACTATACATGTTAAAGCACTTTTCACAAATGCTCGAAGAAGAGAAATAGTAAATAGCAGCGTTTGTAAACAAGATATTACATAACCTACAATCAACTTATAAAATGAAATGGGTGACTATTACACTGTTGTTAGCAAAAATAAGTAAATGTTTTGGGCTGGTGAAGTAGTAAAAATACCCCCCCCCCCCCTCTTTTTTATGCATATCATATATTTTCCTGATATACCTTGCACCATTTAAGTAATATAAAATAATGGAATCAAGGAGACATGGAAGATCATTTTTATATCACGTCCCTTGCAATAACCACTGTGTTCGCATACAGTAGCTACAATGTTCATATGCAGCAGTTATTGCGTTTGCATGTGGTAAATAAGGTTATCGTATGCTTAGACATGGTTATCACTTGTACAAAGTTTGCACACAATGGTTATCATGCGCGCGCCCGATATATATATATATATATTCATTTTATGCCACCAAAGTTTAAAGTTAAAAAAAGGATGCTTATTAGTTTAAGCATCTATTTAATTAAAAAAGTTCTTTGTCAGTGGTTCTTGGATTTGGCCATTACTTGAACCGTGTAAGGTTATGACAGATTCTTGCCCCAAATGGTGTTTGAACCCACAAAATTCAGTTCCATTGTCATATAATGGTTACCTACGACTGGACCTCACTGCCCTTATGCTTGTTAAATTAAACTGATTAAATTAAATTTGGGTGAGGCCTTGTAGCCGTAAACATTGCTTCTAATTAAGTGACGTTAAAATGATGTGAGAGACCGAGGAGAAAATATAAAGTGAAAACTTAGCTCCAATAATTCCAAAGTAATAATTCAAAGACTTACAGATCAGATATACCATATTCATTTGAATATTACAGCCATAAACACTGATTTCAAATATCTTATCTCATGGACATTAACATTGTCTTGAAGTTAAATCTAGATTTGTTAAAGTAATAAATATCTTAGGGTGAAAAAAAAATAAAGTGTTCACGATGGGTTTGATTGCTTCAAACACAGGTGATGTTTCCGTTTGATATCCAGAAATTTGTTTCAGAAATATTATGTTAAATTACTTATCATCTTTTTAAATAATCATGCTTATCCAAATCCTGGTGAATTTGAAATCCCTAACACCATATGGGATTTGAACTGTTCATATCCGCAGGTATTTGCTTTGGGATATATCTCCCCATGCAAGAATGTGATTGATGGTAATGAATTAAAACCAAGTGGTGGGGCGCGATAACTACTGTGTGCGAACGTGATAACTATTACGTGCGCACGAAAAAGCTACTACGTGCGAACGTGATAACTATTACGTGCGCACGAAAAAGCTACTACGTGCGCACGTAAAAGCTACTACGTGTGCACGTAATAGCTTCTACGTTTGCACGTAATAGCTACTACGTGCGCACGTAATATAAAAATATCTTCCATGTCCCCTTTATGCCACCGTAAAAAACACACATGCTTTGTGCGTTACTTTTCCAAACAGTTCAATAGATTTATTTTGACAGGTAGAAATAAATATCATTTTAGAAAAAATACGGTTAAATTTGGGATTTAATAATTTACGTGCTAATCATTAAAAAAAATCCGTATTTACCGTTGGCTGCACGAGCAATTTGTTCCCCTGCAAGTTTGGACGATGCATATAATGCAAACAACGGTTTATCAGACGAGTAAGTATCCGAAATATCAGTTTGCTGTTGATTGTAATCATAATCCATTGCCACGCTCATTGAACTGCAGTATATGAACCTCTGTACAGTGGAGCTCTGCAGCGCGGCCAACAAAACACACACGGTACCTTTAAAACAACCATACAAATTATACCACATTTTGAATGTACACAATATAATAAAGATTGTACATTACATAATGAAAAATGCACACAATATAATAGATAATGTACATAATATAATGAAGAATGTACACAGCATAATAAAGAATTTACAAAAAACATAGTAAAAAAACAAAACATAACTTAATAAAGAAGGCATACATTATAAAGAATGTACATGACATAAGGAAAATGTACATAACATAACAAAGAAGGTCATGAGGCGTTCCATATCTTCACGTCAATGCGCTGAGAGACTCCACACGCTTTCTTACAATTCTAGTTACTAGTAGTATGTCCGCTGAACTCGCACTTTGTTGTTGTGGTGGTGGTGGTGGTGTGTGTGTGTGTGTGTGTGTGTTTGCAGTCTGTCAGTGCCTTGAGCGCTTTGATTTCTTTCATAATGATCAGGAGTGAGGATCCATTCCTTAATTCCTTACAAAAGGAGTTCAGGGCCTTACTTTAATATAAGTGAACCTGATGTGTACAATCGTTTTGTTCTGATACGCTAAGGGGCGCGGAGTGATACAGTGCAGTGAAAACGGCTGCGATTAATATATAAATTATCACTGCCTGCTTTTGGCTTACCGCCACGTAAGACTAGCCTGTCTTAAATCATATATAAATGACAAGACTGCGACGTACGATTACACGCTTTGTTTTATCTTCATACATACAACTGTACTGATTTTTGTAATTCCATGTGTTAACCGTCGCTGCAACAGTTTTTCAGTCATTAAACGACATCCAGTTAAAAACAATTGTAACTCGGGTAGACAATTGACCAGACATTAAAAATTCGAACGAGCTCGAGCCTGCTGTGGTGAGAAAAGAGTGAAATGCAAGTTCGATAAAATACAGATTTTCACAAATTTGATTTCAAAAAACGGATATAAGAAATTATATAAAAATATGGCACTTTTATTCACAAGTAAAGCTTCAATTGCAAACATTCGCTGTCGTCGTAGAAAATGTTATTTCCAATTTATTGGTTAGCGCGTGCGCCTCGCATTTCATATCTCTTTCTGAATTTGTGGCTACATCGAATATTTACAAATAAATATATATTGAAATGCCAATCTTTTATCTTTAAAGATCCATTATTCCTTAATATAAGATATGTTGAGGTACATTTTAAATGCATATCTGGGTCTGAGATATTAACTGCGTTTTGAAGAAGTGTTAACTCTCTGAAAATTTACTTCAGGATCTTTTTACTTCCGGGTAGAGTTCCGAAAAGTTTCGATCGTTTGTTTATTATCCTGACACAAGTCCAATCATTCCTAGAAACTACCTTGTATTTATAAATGCTGAGCGCAAAGCAGGGATCGAACTACCAGTCTATCGTTTATGTTAAGTTGGCGTTAATAATATATGTAAATATTGTTATCAAATATTAAAATATATACACGAACAATGGAGTTTTTTAACATTCAATGAAAAAAAAAGCTTTAAGGGGCGGTTATTATTAAGCTTTAAAAGTGATCAGCGAAAAAATATATGTAAACTTTGATTATATCTGGTATTCAGGTATTCGTAATATCACAAGATTTGGGTGTCTGGATAACGTAGTGGTAACGCACCTCGTTTCTACGGTACCCAATGCGTACCGGGTTCGATTCCTGACCACGTACGTGAGAGGGTACAGAGGTCGCCCGTCCAGACACGTGGATTTTCTCTGGGATCTTCGGTGTCCTCCCACAATAAAGACCACCTACGCCGCCACCAGATCCATCGAGAGTGTTGTGAAAATTTCTTTCGTAATCGATTTAAAATAAATAAAAGTTTAAACTTTTTAATTTCACAAGATCGCTGGATCCTTTTCCTATTAAATGTTATAATTTATGAGCAAGCTTAATTAGAATCAATTAATTGCATACCATTGACGTTGACTTCGTTGAGTCTCTCCTCATTTGGGAACATGCTCGAGTCTGCAATCGCCGCTATGTGGAATACGCAATGCACACCGCGTAACGCGGTTGTCAACAAGGCATGGTCTGTCACACTTCCGGTGAAGACTTTCAGCGTCTTCGTATGCTCATAATCTGGAGATTAAGAAAGTCAATTCGGCTATTTCTGAATGACTTGTAGCAATCATTGCTTGATTTTCAAAACATTAAATGTTATGTATATCTTAAGATAAATGACTTTCGTGAGAAAAGGCCCTATTATATTATTTGTAATTGACATAAAATAAATGTGGTTATACAACATGGTATGTGACGTAATTTAAGCTGTTGCTTTTGCCTCGATTCAGAGGGGTAAAATGCTGTACGCATTTTATTTCTTCATCGCTTCTATTGTGATAAAACGCTTGCGAAACGGAAAAAAACTGCCAAATGCCTATGCCCTACTGTTTCTTATGTCAGATGTACAGTATTTCCAAACATCCGGGACACCCAACACATCACTAATAATGTCCCGAATATTATGAAATACTGTACATCTGACGATAATCGTTAAAGCCTATGTGTAGCAACAACTTTCTGCTTCGCATACAATATATCCAATTAGAATTGATGCGAAAATGAAATACCGCAGTTTTCTTCTCCGTCTCATGCAAAAGATGTCGCTATGACATCACATAAAATGTGGTATGGCCACTTTAAAATGAAAAAAAAAAACTTTATGCTTGTAAGTCTTAGACTATTATTCAAGTACATTTTACACTTGGGTATATTTTATTATCAGCTTACCAAGTTTGTTTTGATATTGAACCGTGTCAAGGACACGTATTTCTGTCACGTGATCTGCCTTGCTTTGCAACAAACCAACCACATGCTGCCCCAAGAACCCCGCCCCTCCTGTTACCAGGGCAACGCAAGGATCAGGGTTTGTTTGACTCCTCGTTTTCATTCTGAAAATATCGCATAAAAATAAATTCAATTTAATCAATGAATCTTTTTTGGAAGCTGAAGCGCTTTATAATCTAAATCTTACCCATAAATGCATATTCATCGGTAACAAGATGACACGATCATCCTGGTATCGTAAGCCTAACCAAAAAAATCAGGTCATTTACTTGGTTACTTTCAACATCAACTATATTCAAATTTCAGTTACAAAGAGTTCTAAAGTTTCTATTTGTTTGTTTGATAAAGTTCAAATTACCACCGACACTATGTCAGTCATTTGGGGATTTTTGTCTACATGAGACAGATAGAGTGCCGCCTTCCGTTGACAAGTTGCGTAATACATACCTACATTATCCTGACACAGGGCCAACCAGTCCTGGGGTTACGTTTATATGCTGAACGCCATGAAGAGAACAATACAAGTACCATACCAGTACGGACGCTCATTTGTTTCTAAAAAGATTTTCTTTAATTTTCTAGAAAGGGTTAATAAGAAAACTATCTGGCCCTCCCTGCATGTGGGCTTCATTTTCCTAGCAATTATTGTAGAATGCCATGAGGCGACCATTCGTACCAAATGAAAATTAGGTACAGACAGAAGAAGGTGAAGCAGTTTATAAATATAAAACACGAAAAGATTAAAACAAAATGTTTTAATGAACAGCTTATTATAAGCATATTTCCCCCCTCTATTTCTCTTTTCTACTGTGTTGACCTTATGACCTAACCTGTCTATGCACAGGACCTTTATATTAACTATAAAATAAAAATAAATAAATAAATGATAATAATAATGACCTTAATATTACTTTATAATTTTTTCTGCACGAGTCCCGAGTCTCTATAGACTCCCAATTAAGTAACATTTTCCATATATTTTATGGCATCTTGTGGATGCACTGAAACATGACAGCGAAAACATTACATCTAAGATGAAAAGTGCATGGGTAAAAAAAAATGATTGGAGAGGTCATTCATTTTTCAACTTTTTTTATTTTTTTCAAACTAGGAATTATATTTTTAAAAAATTGACCTCTTATTATTTTTACATACAGAGGCCGTTTTATTATATATATATATATATATATATATATATATATATATATGGTTAATGTTTATGTTTAAATCAAAAGGAAGCAAGTACAAATTATTAAAAGCAAAATAAATAATTTATTAAAAAAAAAAAAACTATTGAAAACAAACTATACAAATATAATTAAGAATTTCCAAAAAATAGGAATTTAGAAAAAAAAAAGGTTCCTGCTGGAATCGAACTCGTGACCTCTTGAAGGGAGAAAAGTACCGAGTGACGCTTTTAACAAATGAGCTATTTCCACAAGCGTGTGTAAATAAGGCTATAAATAATCAATCTGATCAAAACGGCAGGACTAGCACTACACAGACAATTGTACTGTATTGATATCTACACTGATGCGTTCTTTATATTTATGTTTACATATTAACAAGATAAACAATACGCATTACTTATCCAACCCATCATGTAATAATTAAACTACTATGTATAATTACAAGCTCAATAAAGAGGACATGAAATGTGCAATGTCCATACCGACGAGCGAAGTGAAAAGTAGGTCATGACCGATATGTATGTAAACATCATTAAAATACATACATCTACTGACCAACAATCTATCAAATATGATAAATTACACTGGAAACTATTCAAAAAAAACACAAATCGCATATTTGAAACCCCAAACAATCACAAAAAACTGAAAACTATTATTATCACAACTTTACATTCGACTGCAATACCAATTTTGCACATACGCAAACGGAAGTGTAAACCCATTTTAATTGGACATACTAATATATATACAGTACTTAATAACAGTAATGTATATACATTACAGTACTGAATACCGTCCAGATAATGTTGATTGCCATGGCAACAAGAGTTCTGCATACTGGTAGATGAAGTTTGTTTTAACAACACTGAATGGTATTAATGCAAAGTTTCACCATTTCCTACGACGAAGGCCACATGGCGATCAGAATAGCTCATCTTGATCACATTGTGCTCCGGTGAGCTTGAAATGAATATATACAAGTACTTGGTTGCATAGAGAGACTATGCGTATAATCTTATTGCAGATGTGGTCGTTACACTCACGTCGTGAGTACGTGATCTAACTCACGTTTTACCTATAATATAAAGCAACAGAAACAGAAGTATCCCATCCGGAACCGAGTTGATCATATATGAACCTTTTCCTACAATATGTCTTCCTTCTCCCATGATCTAATTAATTTATGATATATACACTACGGTATCCAATAAGCAATCGATAGACACAGACTGAGCGTTATTTTCTCACTGCTTTAATTTGTTGGGTTAAACATCCCATCGACAGTATTTCAGTCGTTTGGAGACTATGTCTACTTGAGACAGATATAGTGCTTTCACACTGCAATAATACGCCATGACACGATACCATACCCAGTCACATTATCCTGACACCGGGCCAAACAGTCCTGGAATTACCCTGTATGTATGCTTAACACAAAGTAAAGTTATAAGTACCATTTTAATGTTTTGGTATGTCGCCGTCGGGGATTGAACCCACGATCTCCCGCTCTAACCACTAGGCCACCGTCCCCTTCCCACAGATTTTGCAGTGCCTCCTCCTCATCTTCAATACCCTGATTAACAGCAGGTATCAACCCCGATCAGCATGAGTGTAACTTGCAAACTGATCAGGTTCTTGCAGGTCGCGTAGATTATTTTTAGATAGTTGTTAATAATTTCACATTATTTTATCATCAATCAGTAAACATTATACAGAGTATATTAGTCTGTCTATAAGGCCCATGAGCTGAATTTTTCTTTTCTCGAAAGAAGGCCTTGAAAGATTTTCGCTCTCTCGGGATCAAACTTATAACCTCCTGATCCGTATCCAAAGAAAATTGCATTGGAGAGAGAGGGGGCAGTAGCAGTAGTAGTTGTAATTCCAGGAGCTGTGGTGCAGTGTAAGAAATAGTTTTATGTGTCGTGGTGAGGAGTAATATAAGTATCCGAATGATGCTAGCTTGCTAACCGCTGGGAACATTCTTAGACGCTAAGTACTGGTACAAGCAAAGAATCGTCGAGGTGGGAGGGTCAATTTTAGTTGTAATATCGTTTTTACCAACACAAGTATGGCTACGGACATAAAATGAATAAGTGTAACTATTAGTAATGACAACGTTACCTTTTCTGTGTGTTTAGAAAGTAATCCTTGCAAGCGACCAGTTAGTCACGTGAATGATTTATATCAACACTTAATCTACTCATGTGATAACACTCCTAATCCGTCACCTTGTCTGAAGCGCTCCCGGGTGACATCAATATCTTTCGTCTAGACGATAAAATTCACTTTCGCCATGTATGATAACACGAAATGTATATATTCACAAATGAGACGCCTAGTATCCTAATAGAAAATTCACATATGGCGAAGTCTCTGCACCCGGATGTTTTATTTAGTATGTTGCAATAACGAGTACTGTCTTATACACTAACTTGCAGAAGACACGTGAAGGAGCAATATTAGTCTGCATGTGCCGGTACATGCCAATATACAAGTGTCCTTAATCAATGTGGGAATCAATACAAAAACCAATACTTTGCAACTACCAATGTCGGAGACACTTTAAAGGTTTCCAATAAAGCACGTGTTCATAAAGCGGAACATGACGTGTCAGTGTCATTATTTAGAACGTAGATTCTTATATCTATTATGGGCACATGTATTTTGATTACCATATAATTAATTAGTTTTGCATTCGTTAAAGTGAGAGGTATCCTTCTTACATGCATTAGTTTACCTGCATTGTCTGAAACTGTTTAGGACCTAGTCAATTCCCCATATATAGGTCCAGGTGGATGAGTAATTAGAGCGCCCGTCCATTGTTGATTCGATGCCAGGCCGCGAAATACCGAAGTATTTCTTTTTCAGTCGATTTGAAGACAGCTTTTTACAAGTTACACTAATCCCCCCTTAAGTTTGTTTTTTTTTATTTATTTTTTAATCAGTTCATTGCGTATGTTCTGAAATATACTATCACTACACTCTAAGTTTAAGTTTAAACTTATTTATTTTACGTCGATTGGGAAACAAGTTCTCACAACTTATACTAATCCCTCTCGACAGTTCCTGGGTTGGACCAGTACTTTGCGCCTGGGAAGGTCATGAATAATTCTTGCCTCCAAAGAGGTATGAACCAACAACTTTCGGATCCGTAATCGGATACGTTACCACTGGACCACGGCGCCCTGATACACTACACTCTGGAACCCACAACCTTCGGATCCGTAATCGGATACGTTACCACTGGACCACGGCGCCCTGATACACTACACTCTGGAACCCACAACCTTCGGATCCGTAATCGGATACGTTACCACTGGACCACGGCGCCCTGATACACTACACTCAAGAACACACAACCTACGGTTCAGTAGTTATAATCACAACCACTGGACAGTGTTCCGGTTATACCGAATTCGTTAAAACGGTGTGGGTATAGCTCGTTTGTGCTTGGCGCTCACTTTATATGTCTAATGTAGGTTAAAATCACCTAAATAACTGAAATACTGACGGTAACACGTACGTAAGATCTTGGTAACTTAACACAATATAGTAATTTGTTCATGATGGGGATTTGCCTGTTATTTAACAACTCCACTTATATACACATTCATTATATGAAGCGGATTTATATTCATTGGTTGTAATCATTAAATGAAGCGGAATTACTTCTATATTCATTAGTTTACAATCATTTTAATTATTTTGTGAACTAAAAATCTTTTAATCATCGAATATAACAGTATTTTTCTGGTTCGAGTAGTTCAGCAGTTTTTAGTTGATTTCCTTTGGGATAGAAAGAAGAAATTTGAGATGAGTGATTGGTAAACATGATTTGTTTCCCCTGTTTCATGGTCACGCATGGGTTAATTTTGTATTCCTCCGCCCATTTATAAATCGCGGATTCGCGCGGAATCTTTTCAGTTTTGTTTGACATGTCTGAAGTGTAGTTAGGAAAATTTTTACCTCAACCGCCACCCTGTTATTTTCTTTATATGTTTTCACATTGTATATTTGTCTTCTGTATTGAATTGGTATACAGAATTTGACACGTCATAATTGCATTGCGGACTTTGATTATTGCCGGCCTTTTGGCTTAGTATTTTTTATATGTTACATGCACACATATGGTTCATATTTGATAATAACCATATGGCTTTGACATTTAGTTATGTAAATTGTTATTTACTAAATCTTGCTGTACTTGTTCATTGAAGCTTCTTGCGTGTCAAGCAATTGCATCTAATAAATGATATTATTTATTTATTCTTGATTACTGGCATAAGATAATTAAATGAAGCGGGTTTAGATTCATAAGTTTAAAACCATTAAATGAAGCAAAATTACTCTTATATTCATTATAATTTACAATTATTATATGAAGACTATATTCAATAATTTACAATCATTATTTTTAAGCGGGTTTAACTTGACTATTTGAGTTTACCGTCGCTTCGACAGTATTTCAGTCATATAGCGACGTCCAGCTAATAACAGGTGGAGGAAGACCCCGAATGCACGGAGGCATACGGGTAGAACCACCGACCTACCGCAAGCCAGCTGGAAGGCTTCCTCACATGAAAATTCGAATGACCCTGCCGGGATTCGAACCCACGCGGTGAGGGGCTGAGTGAGTGTTAAAGTCAACGACTTTACCCTTTCGGCCACTAAGCAGGTTTATATTCATAAGTTTAAAACCATTAAATGAAGCAGAATTACTCTTGTATTCATTATAATTTACAATCATTATATGAAGCCTATATTCAATAGTTTTCAATCAATATTTGAAGGGTTACTCCAATATTCATTATTTACAATCATTAAATGAAGCAGAATTACTCCTAGTTAACTAGTTTAAGTTCATTATATTAACCATCTATTTGATATTCGTTGATGTTGTCAATCATTTCCCGGGGCCTCCGTGATCGAATAGTTATGGTAGCTGACTTCCTGTTTCTTACTCTCTATCACATCCCGCCACACAGTGGGTTCCGGCCTGATTTGTCGGAATTCTCATACAAGAATGCCTTTCAGCATATGGTTGGTGCTTCTGTGCCCTTGATGATTTTCTCCACCTGTAATCAATTGGATGTCGCAATCTGACTGAAACCCATTTTCGCCAGGTCGTGGGTTCAATACCCGGCCGTGACATACCACAGTCGAAAGAAAAATGGTATTGGTAAGGCTCCTTTGATTGAAATGGTTGAAAAACTAATAACCAAACAAGCATAAACTATCTGACACTGAAATACTGTCTCGGAGGCGGTTAACAACTAAACAATAACAAATATTGTCTTAACTTTCTGAACCCCAAGGCCCTACTCGATCAAGACAAAAACACCAAATATAATTGTTAAGATTGGTATTGTGTCTGTATGAATACATTATATCAAATGACAGTCGAAATGTAGCATTTCTAAATTCACCACTTTCAAAATGCAAGCTTGTTCCTATAATCTTTTTAAAGAACCCAGTAAATCCAGTAATATTTCAAACTAAGCGGGGGGGGGGGATGAGCTGTTAAGGGTGTATTTCATAATAGCACCATCTTACTATATAGACAAAGAAGGAAAATACAGATTTTTTTCAAACTGCACGATTATAGAGAATCATACTAGAAACAAATTTATGGGATAAAAAATGAGGGTCTCCGTGCTACTTTGAGTTATATGCCCCTGAAAGTGAGTTATTAGTGTTTTTTTCTGTCATTTTCAAGGGCAGATAACTCAATATTATGGGCTAGCAACACTTCATTTAATTTCAACTCGATGTTTGCTACTATATCCCCTACCATTGTGTAGTTGTAGAAATTCTATGCAAATTTTTAACTTTTGAAAATGAATAAATTTGATACGATTGTTTTAAAATTTGCATAATGACTAAGACTGAAACAAACAAAACCTTGGAAATGACAGAAAAGAGCAAAACAATCATATTCAGGGGCAGATAACTCAAAAAGTAGCATTGAGGCTCCCATTTTTTATCCCATAAATTTGTTTCTAGTAAGATTCTCTATGATCATGACAAGCTTTAAAAGATTCTGTTCGCTAGTTTTGATTTTCCTTCTTTGTCTATATAGTAAAATGGCGTTATTGTGAAATACGCCTTTAAGCCCGGTGTAAGGATAATGTGATCGTCGTGCCGTGAAACAGCACTGTGGCAGCACTATATCTGTCTCAAGTAGACATAGTCTCCACAACATGGCTGAAACACTGACGTTGGGAATTTTAACCAAAAAAAAAAAAAAATCTTAATTTAAAGTAAGCTGCCCGAGCTCAGACCTTCTACATTGATTGTCTTCTCTTACATCAAGATATATGTACTTTACAATACTGAGTCTTGTTTACCATGGTGAGATTAAGCCGTTATTTTCGTATGAACAATCGGATTCAGAAACCTAAATGGACTGCGTCCTGAAAACATTATTAATGAACCTGTATCTTATTACCATGCATACGCAAGACATATTGTTTCGTATGGTGGGTGGGGGCCGTGTAATGCAAATGATGTTATAATATCTGGCGTTGATCTGAATTTTCGATCTCCAAGTCTGGGGTTGAACAAGCTCCCTGGTAGCGGGTAGCCTTAGGCCCTCTGGTAGCGAGGCAACACGTAACTTATCTCCGAGCGAAAGAATGAATGAAGCAGTAAACGGTTAATACGATTTATTTGTAGTCTATGTTTCACATAGCAACGTACAGTATCATGAAACATACATGAAGATTTATATATTCAAAAGGCTGTCAGACCTCGGCCACTGCATCTAATTGTAAAACAACTTTTAGGCGTAGAAATATTTATAGGCGTAGGATATTCTTGACAATTGTGAAATGAATCCCTTCAGTTTATGCTTCAGTTATATACTTGGTATCAGATCTATTTATATTGCAAATGGTGTTACCTCACTGAGTTTGGTATCTCAGGATTTGGGGATGATTTTAAAAGACGACTGCCTCTACGGAAACCTGGATCGTAACTGAATTAATTCAAGCGTTTGACCCAAAACTGGACAAGCGCAATGATCACTTAGACCCGGTAGTACGCACGCGCACTGAAATGACCCGGAGAAGACGACGACAATAATTTGGAAGTCGTCAATAATTTAGACAACCGCACATGCGCACAATCAACATGCAGACTACCGAGATGGACAGATCGCTAAACAAGAAGAAAGAAAATAGGGAATGTGATTAACTACAGGCGATGACAGGTATCATGCACGAAGACATATAAAGATAGAAGATGAAACTAACTGTACGTATCACAAATCGCGAGGTATGACATTCTATTACTGTAAAATTAACAGTAAATGTGCATCACGTGGATCTGAAGAAATAACATTGCAAACAATTACGATATCTGTAGCATTCATACAATGATATAATACATGGAATGACATTTAATTAATAGATTATGTTTTGATATAGTCATGCATGTTAATAATTTGTCATTTTGTATTTATTCAAAAGGTAAACGAATAGATAATTACAACCTATCCATGACCCTTCTATATCATGTAAACAACATTCATGTACACATTGGTTAAACCTGAGACCACTGCATGGTCAGAGACGCTACAATATATTTACCCAATATTCTCAAATATTCAGCACATGAATACCACTCGTAATGATACAATAAGTCTTGTGTTGCTTCTCGATTTTACAACATATTATACAGTGTCTGAACATTCAATCACTGTGTGAGTGCTTTTATGTTTTATATACATGTCTGTGTACAAAAGTGGGCCGCTAATGACTTGTGGCTATGCTCTGTTCTTACCTAATCCAGCTTTCACTTCTAACGGTATGGTATTGAAGGAGAATGGCAGAGAGATGTAATAAAAAAAGACAACGCATCGTTTATAACCGGTTTTATTTACTGCAAAGACAAAATAATATGTTTATAGTTTGTATACAAACTGAGGAATAGCGGGTGTAATATTACATGGGATAGATGCACGTTAAGCTTTTGACTCATCTCCTGATAAATGTTTAAACTACACAATAATGACATTACATATCGAGGATTTTCAGAACGCCTCTTGTATGAAACTTCGATATTTTACGTCATTTTGTTTTCTGACGGTATTTTCTTTTGTGATTAAATAAAAACAGTACATAAAACTTGCATCAATATATTGTTGAAATTACAAAATAACATAGAATTGTTTGAAAAATGCGAAATAAAAGAGATGACAATTTTCTAAGATGAGGTGTTTTTAAAATCCCCTTGAGTATGCTTACATTCATAATTTGTACGAGATTTCCTGTCTACGATTTATTTACTGTATAAGAGTTACAAACATTTCTTGCTCTTAAACAATTATACTATGAATCTCCAGACTGATTATGTTTAGACTCATTATGTTTAATTATCTTCATCGTAAAATGCTACTAAAATATTTACAGTTTGAAAATCGAAATATCATTCACTGCAGATAATGTACACTATATTTTTCCCACTCAAAATCTCATTCACAATCTTCCATGATCTTGTTTTGATAATATTCTGAACAATTGCGAATGCCTCTGAAAGAAAAATGCATTACCTGTAGTTACAAATCGTATTCCCGGCCGCGACATACCTAAGTCGTAAAAATAGTACTGTTATAGCTTCCTTGCTTGGCGCTAAGCATATAAGGGTAATTGCAGGACTGGTTGTTCCAGTGTCAAGATAATGTGACTGGGTGTGGTATCACGCCACATGTCTAAGGCAAGATACTGCGAGTGGCAGCACTATATCTGTCTCAAGTAGACATCGTCTCCTAATCACTAAAATACTGTCGGTGAGACGTTAAACCCAACAAATAAACAAACAAATCTTATTCACAACCGAAAATTTACATATTATATTAGGACTATTGAAGTCCCGGATTTTATGTTGCTTGTTTGTTGTTGTTTTTTTTGTTGTTTTTTTTGTGTGTTGTTCTTTTTTTCTTTCGTATATCATTAGGTTTTTATCGAAAGTTTAGTTCATAGACTCTCAAAAAGATGCAAGCATGAATTTCAGTTTGAAAACGTACAAACACCGTCTGTTATACTAATAAGATTTGAATAAGTTTCTGTGACACTTACCTCGCAAAATATATTTACACCATCCAAAATCTTTATAAGAAAGATACATAAAATAAATACCACAATATTGAAAGCTCTCCAAACTATTTTCAGAATGTATAAAATCTTCATTGGATCACTGTGTTAACATATAGCGACATGTATGAATTTACAAAATATCCTACATACAAAAATAAAATACATTATATAAAAATACGGATGAGATTAAGATACTAATAAGCGCCTGTGCCGAGGTCATTTTACATTGAAATACATGTATGTTAAAACTCACCAAACTGCCCTAAGTTAACACAACAATTACATGTTAAAAATCACATTTGAACATACAAACAATTCTCCTTACAAAAGCCCTCCTTTTTCCAATTAAGATATACAACATGTATTTTCTTCAAATTTCAAAGATACATTTTTCTATGCTCACTTGGATGCAGCCGTTTTCTTTTTATACCTAAGTTGTCAATCATTTATAATTAGTAATATTGGGTGATATTTGAAGACCATAGTGGTAAGCAAACCTTTACCTCCGTGGAACTTTCCTCAAAACTTTTCTCAAAAAGGAGCCGTATTCAACCATATCCGCCTTAAAATCTTGTTCCTCATCTGAACTCTTTGGGGTCGTCCTTAATTTCACATCCCACTTATTCTGTTAAAGAATGGAAATACGTATACAATTTCAACAGTAGCCTCTTCCAAAGAAATGTCACTCTTTCAGAAATCAACTTAAAAGTTTCAACTAGAAGCAACTTTAAATTGAAAGCCAATTAAGATTTTTTTTTCAGGACTGATGAAACAACGAAAGAGGAATAAAAAGAGACATGGATGTTTAGATACGCACCTTTTCCTGTGTGGATACATACACATTCCCCAGGGTGATGGCACTGCCATACACAAATCCCCCGGAGTGAAGGTCGTTAATAGCAACAGCCACCTTCCAGGTAAGTACCAGCGCCTCCTGGACAAGACAATAGTAAATGATTGTGTTATAAAATGCTTTTTGGTGAATCAACAGAGAAATATTCATGAAAAAAATCATATGGCACAATTTTCATATTACGAGAAGTGTTTTCCGTGTGCTTATCTTTCAAGTAACGTTGCGTTAACTTCACCCAAAGCAGTTCTTCCCAAAGAAACTTTTCGAAAAAAAAAAAAGAGTAAAGTGGTCATGCGTAAGTAAAATGTAGCTACAATCAGTAAATCACACACGCATTTAATGAGATACTGATCAAACTGGCAGCTTGGGTGCTTGATATTTGAAAGATCCCTCTTGACTAATAAAGTACTTCAGACAATGGTTGGTCATTTCTAAATAGCAAGAATATAATTGGATAACGAAAATACCATCTAGACATCTTGTTCCACATATTTGATTTTTTCTAGTTACTTTGAAACAATATTGAATTCAACACAATCATAAGTCTGGTCATAGACTAACATGTTAATCTGTACTTAAATAACACAATAACTGATTTTATAAACACATTCCTAGGTACCACATAAAGCCTGATCTGCAGAAATCCACAGTTAAACCTTACCAAATTTAATTATAAAATCCTCATTTCCAGACCACTGAGGAGCAGCGAACAGCATAAAACCTGATCTGATCTGGTTTTATGCTGTTCGCATAGGTCTTTTCATGGTGTCCTCTATGAGGGAAAGGGTTAAAACATTTATCCTGATATTCTCAAATTGCAAAAAGACACAAGGACAGTCACTTTTGTGTTTACTTCCCATAAGGAACAACTAACACTGCTATTAAGCCGATGGTCATAATTATTGCGCAATATCTGAATCAATTGTATCGAAAAAAACATATGAACTTGATCAATTTGCATTAAATGCAAATCTTATAACTGAGCATATAATTAATTCTGTACCACTTGTCTATGAAACATTACTTTACCATGTACATGTTATCTGACATATTAGAATACCAGATATAGAATACCAACTTTAAAAAATGCGTAATTTAATCTAATCGGGTTGTATATAACCATTTCTTCAGTGTGATAATTGCCTTCTGGATTAAATTTCAAAGCCGGAGCAATTATCACATTCACTCCCATGTCATCTATATGTATCTATAAGAAATATACACATCGACGTGTCAAGTATTTAAGGGCATATTATATGATTAAGTTTATAATTCAGTAAAAAATTTAATATATCTTATACTTTGATATTGCATATGAAAGCAATGTTTTGCGTGACTATATATCGAGGGGTGAGAGCGAAACTATGTTAAGTGCATATAAATATATAAGCACTTAGCCTATTTTCGCTCTCACCCCTCGATATTCATTATTCATATGTAACGAAATGTAAGCTTTAAACGTACGGGTATGTACACGGATCTTTGTCTGTAGTATTCGTTATTCAGACAACACATTTGCAGCAATCATCCCCTTAAACAACTAATGTATATTCAATAATGAAGAAAGAGTGAAGAAATATATCCAATTAAGAAACTTAGCATGGTATGAGTTAAATAAAAATGTATGGTCTATTTTGTTTTTAGGTAATACCTTGGCGGTGATAGCTCGTTTAGAATTAACTACTTCCTCTAGCGATCTCAAGTCCGTACCTGGAGGGTCGTAATTGGTGAACAACAGTGCTCGGCTGTCGAATATACAAGAGCTGACGGCTGTCCCTTATATGAAAAATACAACTTGTCAGTTGATTTCGAAATTATGATAAAAAATAACATCATGAAGAAGGTTTATGTCTCTACTGACTTCGATTGTATTATCAGTTTTGTATGTATTACACTATGTTATTCTATATCCAATGTTTATGCCAATAAACGGAGTGCATTTGTACCGCGTGATCGTCCAATAGATTTCGTTATTGGACTATACAATGTCCAGATTTTTTACATGTATATTATAAGAGAACAATCGCAACAACAATGTGTGTGTATGTGTGTGTGTGTAAAAAAGATGACTCTTAATGATGCCATTGCGTTTAAGCGATTTATTTATTTTTATTTTTTTTAAAAAGTCTATTTCGTTGAATAATTCAAATAAGTACATACAGTTTAAAAACAAACGTACACTATGAATAAAATATTGGATATAGAAAAAAAGGTCATTTTAAACTGAAGTGTCAAAAACGGATATTAATTTGAACGAGCCTAATAAACTGTTTTATTATTAAGCGAGTAGTATCGATACATTGCCTATGAATATAGTGCTGCCTTACTGCAATAACTAGCATGATGTCACTACAATCACATTTTCATGAAACACGACAAACTAGTCCTGGGTCAACCCTCGTATGTTTATTGCAATGCAAGGCAGATACACTAATGCAGATTTTGACAACTTTGATAAGTCGCAGTCCCTCCTTTTTACAGGACGGACCACTATTCGTTGTCAAATATTGACCATATCGGTGAACATGAAAAAGTAAACATACTAATAAAAAAACATTAATATAAATTCAAAACACCATTTTATCAAAAGGAGGAGGATACAAAACTGCGTATGTTAACTTTAAGATTATTAATATACATACTTGAACCGGACTTCATGGATTGTCTCCGTGACTGAAATAATATTTGTACTTAAAGATTTGCATATATCATTATGTCTTATGTTTTGCTGGATATCACATGTTAAAAAGAAGTATACATAACTAAATTATCAGAAATAACAAATATGACATTTTAATTAATTAGCAATTAAATTAAGAATTGTTATTTTCAAATGAATCATTAAATCGTTGATATTTTAGCAAATAACTAAAGCAGAGTACCGCTAATTTTTGTGAGTTAAATTTAATAAAGTGATGTATGTCCTCTGTAAATATTTGATACTATGATTCTACTGTACTAGTAATGGTTTGTATACCTTTTTTTGTTTCAAATTATGTCCAAGTGTGTAGAGGAACGGATTCAAAGCCGAGTTAATTGGCAACACAAACACAGCAATCCATGCATATACTTCACCGGAAATGACGTATCCACTTAATGCCATCAGGCCTGAAAAGTGTAACTCTATTATTATATTTCATATCACATCCACAAATAACAACAACTATACATTATTTGTCAAAAAACAAAATACGTTTAAACGATTAAATAAAAAATGTATTCAAATATGAAAAATTATATTTAAATATTGTCAACTACTAGTCTTACTAAGTGTATTTGATCATTTTGACAACCTATTTTCATTTAAATATTGTATTTACTTTAAAATTACAAAATGTTACGAAACATTGATTAGATCTTTATAAACAAAATTGTATAATCTTATTAACGATTAGTTTAAAATAATATTAGTGAGTATCACATTAACGAAAATCATAAAATCAATATTGCTCATCCTTTTTATCTACTCAACCTAAGTGTTTGGCAGTTATGTCAGATATATATTTATCTAAATGCATACCCATAAGGCCGATCGGAAACCAGCATAGGAAGTCAGTAAGAGCAACCATGAACAGGTTCCGCGCTATGGCGATGTCATTTCTGCGACCACGCGACGCAATTTTTCCTCTACTTATCTTTATCTCCCGGTAAATCAAAATCTGTGCCATCGCAATGAACACGAAGGCCAGTAAATTAAATACAATGTAAACAGCAACACCATATTCCCATCCTGACGGTTTATTTCTAGTTAGAGGAAGAGCCAAGCAAACTGCCGATCGTGAGTAAAACTCGTCTTTGAAGTAGGTTTTCACTGCGAATGGAACCAATGCGATGCAAAACACAATTACCCAAGAAGTCAAACAGATGACTATGGCATGCTTCTGATTTAAGCGGACATTTCCAAAAGGATATTTGACGACAAGCAACCGGTCTAACGTAATGAAGATGAGGAAAATAACAGAACCTTCGCTTCCAGCAGTTGACAAAACTCCGGCGAATTTGCAAAAAATACCATTTCGCCACTGGTAGTCATTCAAAATATACCGACCCCGGTAAACTGCATCAGCGATAGCAATTACGATTAAGTAAATGCCTATTAAGAAATCAGCGATACTCAGATTTGTTATAAAGATACCATTTGTTCGCTTAATTGATTCTTTGTCAAAGAAGAACCGCAAGCCAAGAACAAAGATATTGCCAAAAAGAGCTGCTAAACCAATAATCCACAGGAAGGCTCGTAGAATTTCGTTTCTCATAAGGTCGTCACAGGATGAAAATTCGTCTTCAAGAGGCAAACAGTTTTCCTTCAGAACTTTCTCCGGTCGAATGCAGCACATCGAGAAGGAATCTGTGTAAAGGTATTTCAAATTTGTTAGCCCGCTGAAAACCTCTCCAGTGAAATCAGTGATGCTATTGTCCCTCAGGTCTAATGTTTGTAATGTGTTCAATGTTGAAAATGCTCCATTTTCTAGTCTTAACAATTTACACTGACTTACATTAAGCAAAGCAAGACTTTCCAGTCCTTTAAATGCATCTGTTTTTAAAACATTGACAAATGACATTGAAATGTCTAATGCTGGAAGAGAACGCAAACCATTGAAAGCATTTACTTCTATAGAGTTCAATGAATTTCCTTTCAAAATCAGTTTTCGCAGCCTGAATAGATCTAGAAACGTATTTTCCTTTAAACACTCAATCCTGTTGTAACTTAAATCTAGAACAAGTAGATTTGACATGGAAATAAAAAGACCGGAAATCAAATGCCTTATACCAGAAAATGACATATTCAATATAGTAAGAGATGTGAAATAGTCAAAAGTGTTTTCAGCCAACAATATATTTTGTTTCGTGACCTCTATAATCTTAAGGCTGCTTTTGAAGGCTGGACTTATATCACTGAAGTTCAGTACGCTGGTAATATTACTTGCTAGGCAAGTCATTATGCCAATGGAATTACATTCACATCCAATCATACACTTGGCATCCTGGAACAATTCATCATCACCATAAGGACACTGTTTGACGCCATCATTTAGAAGTTCAAGTTCAATACAAATTTTCGATTTGCGACATTTGTATGCTCCTGAACAATGCTGGATTTCTGAAACGGAAGAAGATCACAGTTTGTATATTCTTGAAACACTTGAAATATGTTTTTTAGAATATATGACTATTTGCATGTAGATCATATACTGTTGTATAGATCGCAAAAGATTGAAATATATCAGTAGTTTCACAATTAAAAGGATATGTACAAATTCAAAACACCATTCGATTAATCACTTTAAACCAGTTGAAATATAATGGAAATTGATGTAACACAATGAATGCATTTTTGTATTATCATACTTTGATTTTATATAAATGTTTTACTCTTCTTCAAAGCGTGAATCCAGGTGTCAATCTTTTATACACGACTACAAGTTAGAATGTGAAATTATTGACTTCGAAAGACCTGGATTACGTTCAGTAATATCTGATAATATCGATGATGTATGTATATGACGAGAAGTGCACTCATTTTGAAAACCTACCACAATAGCTCTCCTCTTCCCCATTAGGGCAGTGATTCGTTCCGTCACATACAAGTCGTAGTGGGATACAGAAACTGTTCTTACTGCCACACTGCTGGAAATTATAGGGACACACAAAACCCTCTGGAAAAAGAGATGATAATAATCGGAAAACAGTGACCTTATTCTTACCAATAGTAAAAACAACAGCATTTATTAAAACATTAAATACACATGCAAATCATTCTTTTAATATTTCAGAAAACAATTTCTTTTATTTTCAACTTTGTTATAAAGAATAGTGAATAATATAAGATTATGTCCCCTTGCTCGGTACAAGAATATCAAAATAAAATGTATTGTAAAATTTTAAAATCAGAAATATTTCGTTAATGGATTGACAAAATGGCTCCTCCGAATAAGAGTAAAGATGAAGTTAAATAAATACATATGTTGTTCTTAAGTATAAGGATAAAGACCATAGTCCATTCACTGTTTTGTCACTTTCGAAACATGTAACACGAGACACCAAGAAAGTCAAAAAGCAAAATCACAATTGAAGTCCAAAAATTAAGGATCGTTTTTCAGTAACGATATCCCCTCTCATCTTGAAATTTCGACATATTGTATTGAACCCAAACGAAACAACATACATAAACGCCGCTCGTACACACTCTAACACGAAAACATCATTTTATTGCACAATTGCGACAAGATGCTTTAACTGCTCGATTGTGTGTTCTGACAAAAAAGAAAAAATGTTATTCATTTTTCTCTCAAACTTCTGCAAATTTGGACAAAGCATTTGGAGAATTCAAACGATCGAATACTAATGTTTGATATATGAAAAAGAGCACTATGTATTTGAAAGATTTTTAAAATTCCCTGTAATCATGACAACTCAATCAAGATTTCGATGGATATTTTCAACAAACTAAGATAGTTTACATAGATACTCTTCTTGATTACTTTCTTTCCATATGGTCTCTACGGACAACCCTTCAAGAGAAAAAAGACACAAAAAGTATATAAAAAATACGAAATATACATACCACATTCCTCCAAATGTGACAGGTCTCGGCATCCAATGATTTCCCCGTACACATCAAAATCTAAGACACATTTAACATTGCTGGGCACCATCATCCCGTTCTTGCAGACAATCATGTTGGCCTCTTCCCCGTCATACTCTGCAACTTGGATTTTTTCCATGTATTTGTATTGGAAGTAAAGATGGATGCATAAATATCATGGTTAAACAAGCGTTACCATTTTTTCCTAATAACAGGAATTTTCTACCAATGAAAATCGTTCAAATATTCATTTGGTCTTATTTTGCGTAATCAGCCGTAAAAAAGATCAAAAGTGCGACAGCTACGCCGAAAAAATATGGTCATGAAGGACGAATATCTGTGTGAACTTAGAAGCTATTTCATTGCATAATCTACTCGCTTGTATTAACATGTGAGTAAAAACAAGTTATTTTACTACGTGAAAGGAAATAAAAAAAATCATTCTATGGCCAGAATGTCATTCATAAATGTAAAATTGTAACGTAATGTCATGTAACTGCCTCTCAATAAATGTTCAAAAATGGCAAATGCCGTTAGTTTTACTCTTTCTGCGCGCGCGCGCGTGTGTGTGTGTGTGTGTGTTTGTAACCGTGCTGAAAACGAAGCTTCTCCAAGCAACTGACAGCTTTTTTAAGGGGTATCTATCATAATCACAGAAGGCAGATAAGGCGTGAACAATTTTCATATTTCAGAAGTTCTTCTTAACTCTCATATTATTATATCGTTTGACAACATTAATAATATTTCTTGATCGAGCTTCGACGTCTAACAAGCGCTACTTGAAAAATGGTATTAAAGTTGTGTTACACTTTGAATTGCAATAAAATGGGACTGATTTATTTTGATATATTTACGTCTAAACGCGATCCATTTAAAACCAGACTCGCAACATGTATGATGATCTGATTTTTCATTTATGTTTCAAAATGTTATAACGACTGAACTTTTTTAAAGCTGTATCATAGAGTAGCTAAATTTCTTTGAAATTTCGTTTTGAAGACAAAAAAATCTTTTAAAACATTTATGATGTTTCTTTATTACTTAAATGATAAAACAATTAATCAATGAAGGTGCAAATCATCAATTTCGAAATTTTCTGTGTTGTTTGTGTGTGTGCCTTTTTTATTGTTTATATTTATTTTCAGAAAAGAATGTAGAAAATAAATTTTATCTACTACCTTCTTCGCATATTAAGGGTCCTACTGTTACTTTCATTTTGGGTTTGAAGTTGGAACCGCCTTTGGCCGATACAACGGAACGGATGGGTAGAAGATCCTCACTTGTGATGAAACCTTGGTCTTTCCTCATTTCGTATTCTTTTGAACCGAACCAATAATAAGCTTCAGGGGTATAACAAGTACACCTAGAAAAATACACGAGTTATAATCAATAACGAAAAAGGAATTCACGACAAAATGTAATAAAACTCGGATATGCCCTTACAATACAATTTAATACTAAATATCCTATAATACTAGAACTATCACAGAGGTGACTTTAACCGACGTATTTTGCTTTGTCACTGTATTGAAGAAAATGTTCTAAGTTTAAAGCAGTAACTATGGAGTTATTTATATGGAGAAATTTTCTGAGCAAGTTTCATGAAAGACCAGAAAAGCATGGCACTTAAATGATTTACCTTTCATATTAAAGAAAAATACATGTATGTTCAAAACATGGTTAAAATATCTAATTCCTGTTAAACGTTAACAGTAATGGAAGTCCATTTTAGTAACGAAGACCATGACCCAAGAGTTCTACAAATTTATATATGATGCGAGCTTGATATTTCATTCCTGAAAATAATTATCAAGAAAAATATGTTTTGGAGACAGACGGTAAGCAGTACCAAAACAAATTTTAGTAACAATGACCTTGACATTTACCAGTCAGACACCCAACAGCTTATCAAGGCTAATCTTCACAAAAGCTATATATATGTTCCAAACTTAATCACAATGTCACAAACCTGATGAAAAGTAAGTAAATTCAGTTTTGGATACAATCTATTTTAGGATAAGCGACCTTAACTTATCAAACCAACACAGCGCATTAAAGCTTTCTCCCTACACAATGTATACAAGTACCAACTTTGGTTATAAAGTTTCAATCCGGACAAAGGTTATTAAGGAAAATCCATTTTGTAGACATTAAACAGTAACGAAAGAAAGCATTTTTAGAAACAGTGACCTTGACTTTGATCCTTCAATCCCGAAAGGGACATCAAACTTTATCTTTGCTTGAGGTATACATGTCCCATTTGGGCAAGATATGTCATTTATGACAAAAGTTATTTGAGAAATGCCTTATTGGAAGAAACTATTTTAGTCTAAGTGACCTTGACCTACAGACCAACACAGCGCATCGAAGCTTTCTCTCTACACAATGTATACAAAGACCAACTTTGATTAAACTCATTCCTGAAAGAAATTATTAAGAATATTCCATTTTGCAGGCAGTTAGCAATAGCAAATGCCTATTTAAGTAACATCTGAAACGCACATCAAAACTTTATCTTCACACGGGGTAGACATGGCCTAAATTTCGTCAAGATATGTTACTTATGACAGAAGTTATTAAAGAAATCCATTTTAGGGACAGACTCACAGACCGACAGACTGACGGGCGGACCGACCAACTGACAGAGTGATTCCAGTATACCCCTTTTAAACATTCGTTTGCGGACAGCAACCCTCAACAGAAGGAACGCTCTTGAAATAGTTGTTATTTTTTAGATCCTAGTAAAAGAAAAACCTGATCACCTGATCAATCATCAGTTTAAATAGTGAATGACTGAGTATATACTAATCTTTGATTAAAAAAAATGAAAAGAGTGCAGTGCGCCATAGAGCACTGAATTAACAACACATATTTTCTCCGTCCGTAACTGTTTCTTGACCGAGCCACCTCGAAAATATTACCTCCTCTTTTTTCAGTGCTCTACGCTATTATAAGATGAAACCTTTGGTGCGAAAGAATGTGAGGTTTGAGTCCACAGTGCAGTTTTATAATGGTTACTGATTATCTGCCTGGTGTCTGGCAGTTAGGTTTATGGGAGTTTATATGCTTTAAAGACATTCTCACTATCAAAAGTGTGATGGCCTTCGCAATGGGTGTAATGCTATCGTGTAAAATTAATTTTCAATTTTTATGAAACATTTTTAAATTTATTTGCTGATTTTTTTGATTTTTTTCTGGAAAATATCTACAAAAATAATTTTAGTTGCTAACAAACTTAAGCAGAAGAAAATATTTACAGTACTTACGTTCCATCTGAAGTATCACATCTTCCAACCAATTCACAAGAACAGTTTGAGCCGGAATTGGACAATTTTACAATTCTGCCATTTTGTCCTGTCATAGTGACGTCATTGAAGGTGTAAGAACATTCCACTTCCAAATGTTGCTTGCACTGTCGAGTACTTATAAGAAAGTCCCGCTCTGATGACGTCAATGGGTAGATGAGGTTTAGATTAAAACCAGTTGTCATGTAGGTAAATGTTGATTCTAACTGATGGTATACAATCGTTTGCGTGATGACTGTTCCATTGTCTAAATCTATAAATCTGCACTCGACGCGGATTGCATCTAAAGAAATATGAGGGAATGTTAAAATTCTGTTGATACAATCATGTAGTTACTTTAATGGGAAGTTAGCAGCAGATATATATAAGATCTTATTGTCTGCAGAATGACATTTCATCACTTGCATTAGAACTATTAGGTGGTGTATGTCCGAAAGTTTATAACACTTTTAGCTTCCGGTTTGATTTGAGTGATAAGATTGGACAATTTATTCATAACTTTCTCAAAAAGGGTCGGTCTGTAGCAAGATGCATCGAATTGTAGTGGTAATGCCTTCTGCTTACTATATTAACGGTTTGATTTGATTTATATTCAATTGTCTATGCATATTTTCCGTACTTTTGCTGTTCTAATAGTTTTCAAATAAAACTACGTCCATTTTGCTCACATTAGTGAAAAGGTAAATGTAGACTTCCTTCTTCGGCCACTAACATTAAGACAAAGACAGGTAAGTAAAACTAAGTTTCTTATTTCATTCTTTCAAAAAGTTATATTTATGTATCTATAGGTTCTATCATCTTCCTGACGCAGACACAGTTTGTCATTTTATCAACACACAAAATGCTGATATTTTCGTTCTCCGTTTATTCTAAAATAAGCTCTGCTAGAAATCTTAAAAAAGAAAAGAAAGGAATGACATTTTCAGGCAGGTATCGAACGCCAACCGTTAAAATGGTAAGCTAGATACTTTACCACTGACCAGTGGGATATCTTTGTTTAACTTGAAATAATAATATTTTCAGATGAACAAACTGTTCATTATTGTTTAAATTATTCGCTTTTCTTTACGTAAAAGAGGGTTTTCGACAAGCATTCATTTCAGCATATGTCATTTAAACATAACACCACTTGAATCCTGCATAATAGTAAATGGTAGCATAGTTTTGTACAAAGCTACAATCTCCGTTACCATGTTTCAATTTATAGGAGTTGTGAGGGGAGCGGATGCAATTACTTAAACAACACTATTCCTAGGGCAGTAATAACTATGTGACTGACATATGCCAATAAAATGTGAGTTTCATAACAAAAGACAAAAAAAATTTAAATTAGACACTGACGGAAATATAGTGTATGATACTTAAAACTTATGTCTATGACAAAAGTACCTACTTAAATGTGTAGAGAAACAAGTCATAGTACATGTGTAGTATTCATGAAAAGAATGCTATTTCATGCCGTGACTTGTTAAATACTTTCATGTTTGAAAACCTTTTGCGGGTCTCCACAGAAAAAAATTCTTAAAATAAAGCGAATAGGTGTTTTCTTGCTTAAACATTCACAGTATACAAAATCAAATCAATAATCATAATAAGCAGTATTGACGAGTCACAAATGGTTTTTAAGACGATTTATAAATATTTTCAATGCAATGACATTATTAATTCAACATATCGAGGAGTAAGAGTGAAATTATGTATGATGGACTTATCCATGTACATGTATTGTTTCCGTTTAGGCCAGGGCTTATTAAAATAATGATGATTCATGTCATTCTATATGATACTTTCTATTCAGTTTAGATTTCTATTCAGTTTAGATACTTTCTATTCATCTAATTATTGCATGAATATGTATGCTAAAGTATTTTTTTAAGAATAAAAATACCAAATTCCATAGAAAAAAATTAGTAAGCTTTTCTATAAGTAGCTCCCCTTTGAAATACGACAGATCGAATTATTATTATCCTTTCGAAACTGCTTCTTTAGATATACTTTTTCATTTTATTTCTGTCTGTTAGCTATTCATAATGTATGTCGTCGTTCTAACATACTTGATGATCCAAGGTTGACAAAATATTCCCCGTCAATTCTCTTGCCAACTGAATACCAGTCTGCGCAAGTTTCTCTGAAAAATATTCGGACATACACAATAAATAATATTCATTTATAATAGTTATAAGTTAATTTAATATATTTCACTTTGGTTGAAAAGGAATTTCTTGAGCTATATATGTAAACTTCAGCAAAATAAACGTTAACTTATATTTAAACTTAAAAGAATGTGAAACGTATTACAATTTAACTAAATGTCTGACAACCCTTCATCTCAATCTCCAAAGAAAAAAAAGGAAAATTAACAACTAACCTGAAGTCTGGATTGATACTCCATCATCGCCATCAATGTGTGACAAAACCCCTCTTTAATCTATCACAATCTTGGTGTAAAATAGTAAGGGTTACTTTTTCGTACCTTGTTTTCCTGACACAGTCATTATCCTCGTCTTCATCAAAGAAGCCACTGCAATCGCTGAACCCGTCACAGACCCGCGACTCCACAATACATTTCTGATCATAACACTGAAACATTCCCCCTTGGCACATGTCTGAAACACATTTCTCAAACGTAATATTCCATTATATATACTACATGCATACGGAACGGCTGAAATGAAACTGGACATTTTTTTCATGTTGTTGTATATATGCATTTGTGTGCGTATGTTAAGATTATGAAAAGTATAGCAAAATGTGTGTGTTGTTTTTAGGCGGCAGTTTGCTGCCGTCTTTAGTAGCTAGAAACGCTTACCAGGCATCGCTGACCTTGTTAATGTGCATATTTTCCATAATAAGTTTAACTGTACCTCTCCGCGCTTAGTGCGGATACACGTAATGCGATTCTGCACTTACGAATACGAATGGAATAAGTTACGCAGACCCTTTATTCATAACCGTGTATATAAATCGGGTCCTAGGGAATGACCTACTTCTGAAGTTCATACTGTCAGATTCATGACCCTTATTCCGGTTTGAGTGCGTATTCGATAGTCTTACTACCGACTATAGTTGCAGGAGAGTGTGTGGAGTTTTTGCGTCATGTGGCTTTTGCCTCTATTGTAATCAATAATTAAGAATCAAAGCTTTTTTTCCTGTTGATCTGGCTGCCGTCTCTCAGCGCATTGAGCGCTTTGATTTATACCATTCGTGCAGCCAATCAGAAATCAAAATGATTACCACAGTTTTTCTCATCCGATTCATCATAACAGTCAAATTTAGTGTCGCATCGATGACGTGTATCAATACACTGTCCAGAGTCGCATCTCCAGTGGCCGGGCGGACATTTTTCCGGATGAACTAAGGAATGATACAAATGTAAGCACTTTAAAAGGAATCAAGAAAGAACAATGCTTTTGTATAAGAAACATAGAAACAATAATAACTGGGCTTAAAGCTGTAGATGTATACAGTTCCTTTGATTAGCATAATTGTTTGTTTTGTTGTTGTTGTTGTTTTTCCCTTTTTAAACTTCCATTAAAACATCAAATGGCAAGACGATTTTAACCACGAGGATTCGTTACGGACATTTATTATTCACATTAACATCTCATAATAATTTTAAATGGATAAGATATATTGATAATTAATAGTAAAGAAAATAGCATATCAAAGTCATCAGTGCAATATAGCACGTGTTTTATGTGAATAGAAGCAAGTACAAAACGTCTTGTTTCGGGTATTTATCGTAAGTTATAACTATAAAATACAGCCCAAAATGTCGAGTCCTGAACTTAAGTGAAAAAGGCTGCCTAGCACAGAAATCTGCATTATTACAATTATGTTATAAAGCTATCAAATTCTGAAAAATGTCTATTTGCAACGAGGTGAAAAAGTGTTGATAGAACAGATCAAATACTGTATGCTGACATACCACAGTGTGTTTCATCCGAACCATCAAAACAATCTTGTAAGAAATCACAATGTAAATAGGCAGGAATACACTCGCCATTGTCGCATTTAAAATAGTTCCTCTCACATCGAGGACCTAGAAAATAGAAAAAGAAAGAAGGAAAAGGTTATTTTTTCCAGTTCACTTTCAAACTTTACAAACTATACAGGATATGAACGCATAAAATGTAAGTATAAGAAATATATAAGTCGCAAGCAAGTTTGTGGGCATTTTAGTGACGTAATGCGTAATTTGAAAAGATGACAAAAGTACTCAAAATATCTGACTGGCAAAGTTCGTTAAGCGTTGTGGACCTTTATAGATAACGTTCCTTCTATCTGTGTTCTTGGACTTCGTACTATTCAAATAATTCGATACTCTGTCAAGAAATATAATTCGTCTGAAGTTCATGTATAACCAGTTACACTTAAATGATTATGATTGATATTTGACAAACCAATCTCAATCTTAAGTCAGTAAGATTTGTAAACTACAAGAAGAATCAGAGTTTATACACTGCAGTGTCAATTATTTAATCTTTTCATTTTAAACTTAATACAATATTGAGTACTAAAATACGTTGATGAAGCCTTCCAAGGTCCAGAACAAAAAGAAACGTATAAAGTCGAAGCAAACATACCACAGTTGTTTTCGTCACTTTCATCGTAGCAATCTGGGATCCCATCGCATCTAAATAAGTCATTAATGTATTCATTGCTGCTGCATCTAGACAGTCCATTTATTGTTGACGTTTTATTATAAGTTGTGAAGTTAAAAGTAACAGGAATCACTGAAAAATATACCACCGCGAATTGATAAAATGATAACTTGATTTATCATGAGGCAAATATAAGACACTACACAGTTTTATTTGCTACATTTTTAAATAACGAACAATAACGATTCAAATTATATTGTTTAAGACTCGTTCTTTTTCATGATATAAATTGACTACTATAGGTACTTTTACTCTGAATGATAATATTTACCATAATAATTATTAATCTAGTCTTATGATAACAGAAATAAATTAAAAGTATTTAAATGTTTACCAGTAGTGTTGTTTGTAGAGTCAGCAGCTTTCTCACATATAAACATGATGTTTTTATTGTAAGCACAAGCAATGTCGTACCAGTTGGCCGTTGAATGGACACTGTCCAGTCTTAGGAACGTACATTTTTCGTTGTCTGAACCGTCCGGCTGTGACAATCTGGCCATTGGTTCCTGGTGCCTTGAGAATTGTGAAAGATTTGATATGGGATTTTCAAAAGGATAATTATTAAGCACATTTTAAACATTCATATCATAAAAATATTGCAGTAACATACTCAGGACTTTAAAACCACCTTACCTGAAAATATGTGTCGAATATTTTGTTTCGTGATTTTTTCGAACGATTTTAGATTGTTTAAAAATGTAGTGAGGCATATTTCAGCAATAGATTGGTGCATGTTGTATATTCTACTATATTTTTATCACTAAGAAAATGCAACTTTAAAGGGGGGTCAACCTGTGAAAACATGACGTGAAATATATTTTTTATAAATGAGGTGTTTTTGAAATCATCAGATATATAATGTTTCATGATCATAATATGGATTTTGTTGTTTTTGATGATGTGTTGTATGTTACTTAAATGGTTGTTAAAATTATCGTAATGAAGCATCAAAGTCATTCATAAATTCAAGGCATTAACATTTGTTAAAGGTTTATGTAGTTAATAATTTAAAAAAAAATAATTAAAATGTTAAGGCATTTCGTAAACAACAAGTGTTTATGTTTTATGAAATGTTTATTAGACAATATTACATAAGGTTTAAAAATTGAGCATTGATTAACTGGTTCACAGTTTTTGTTGAATGCTGAAATTCCACTATAGTTTCACATGTAAAATAATTCAGCTATGATAAACTGTTTTTGGATTTTAACTTCACTCGACTAAATATTAAAACTGGCTTTTGCAATATGTTTAACCTTAATTGACAATGATGTGATGTGTCAAAAACATGATTAATCGTCAAAGGTACCTCTCGTTTGTCTTGGTCTTCAACATTTTCTTATCTAGGCCATAGGCAATAAGAAAATTGATCAACATTTTATACGCATGAAGTTAAATATTATGAAATGCCCATTTATAAAATGTTAGTCAATGGAGCTGATAAATAAGTCAGTTTTGCAATATTATAACATTCTTAGATTATAAGTCGTTTTACTTTTTGTCTTTTTTCATGATGCCTGTGTCTTGTTTGGCTTGTGTGTGTGCTATTATCTTGTAGTGCCTATTAAGAAATAGCTTATATTTACTGTTTTATTTTTCTAGAGGGGCAATCCAAAAGTGTTTATATAAACTGTGAGAGAACAATGTTCGTATTCTTTTCATACCATGACGTGAGAGATACTGTGGATCCATCAGACCATGTCAAATCTTCGAATTTGCCAGTGCCTTCCCTTTTATGCAAACCTATTAGAAATATATTTGATACATTAATTATATATATATATTAGAGAGAGAGAGAGATTTCTTCAAAACAGATTGTTAATATATTGAAGTAACACCATATCTCAGCAAGCTATAGTATAAACAAATTTTCTACGTTCCATCTTATTCTAGCAAATATTTATGTTTAATTTACACACAAGCAATGATTGAGGCAAGTCCTGATCATTAAAATTTGCACTGCAACCTAATTACACACACATTCTATCTTAATCAAAGAGTCGTCACAAGAAAGGCATACGAAACAAAATGCACAATGATGAAGAAAGCGTACCAATGTAAAAATCAGTTTCTCTGTCTACCTCCTCTAACCACTTCCCAGTAAGTAATCGATGCACAAAGTCTACTTCTTTTCGTGATTGGAAGCTAACTAAATGACCACCATGTTGGTTGCAAGTTTGTTCGGCTGACAACCACGTCAGACCACCGGTAACATTAATTAATTTATAGCAACTTCCTTTGAAACCTTCCCAGTTTTCACATTCTAAAAGAAATAAAACATATGTTTAGATTTTTTCTGAATCATATTAGAGAATTTATGCTTTCACATTTTATGATGCATATTCTTAAGGGCTACGAATGGAATACGAGCAAACCAACCGTATTTGTATCAAAAATAAATCTGAAACAGAGACATTTGTTTCGGATTAAGTTCAGTTTTTCCTAATTGTTCACAACCAGTCACAAATTATAGGAAGTATGTTACAATATTTATTATTAAAACATGTCCGAAAAAATACTGTGTATTCTTTTTGTAAGTGAGATTTTCTGAAAGAGCTAATGTTCATTTCCAAAACAACGAAAAATATCAAAACTCTTCCTAAAATAGTACACGTGTTTATATAGAAAGAATGTATGAAATATAAATATTCATATATGCACAGAACTATTGACATAGCAATGACTCATTGGCCTAACTGTAATTTTTTAGCCATACTCAGTTAAATACCTCCAATCAAATCTAATTTCTGTATATCAAAATTACAATCTTTAATATATTATGCTGATTGGGATGTTCACACACTAAAACAGTTCGTCTTTAGGATTTACATAAAACTGATTTACCAGTTCCGGAATCATCTTCAGTTTTAACTGCAAAATCAACAAGCTTATACTCCGCTAGAAATCTATTTCCAGAGTCGGAAATACCAGAGAAAAAAGAAACATCCAAAAACTGCCAACTTGACTTGATAGGATTTAATGGCCTGTTCCAGGTACATAATCGGACAGTGCTTGTGTCTTGGTTGTACACAGATTTGTCCTGGACCACCACGTAGGAATCTTCACAAACTCCACTTTTACTGACTATATCAATTATCTAGAAAAATAAATAAATGTGCATATTAAACTTTCAATATACAGTATATACTTGTGCATTTTGATATACAAATAGAGTAATTAAGGACGTTTCAGCGGGTTACAGATGATTTTGATTTTGGTAAAAAAATGAATTTCTCATTTATTTTAAGTAGAATGATAGAAGAAAGCTCAAATTTTGATATTCATGTGTTAAGATTATCATCAAAAGTATACTTGCCAAATGTTGAAGGTACAAAAAGTCACATTTTGATGTTTTTATGCAAATTTGGCTAATATTTCAATAAAAAAAGCAGTTTTAGTTAAAAAAAAAAAAAAAAAAAATCTGGTGAGGTATGTATTTTTTACATTTTCAGAAAGCATTTTTATCAGGGAACTGACTCTGAAAAAATAAAGGAAATCTGTCCGTTGAATTTTTCTTTAATTTGAAAAAATATATAAAGATTCACAGTTTTTGGATAGATTTTGATTACATTTTGGTCCGGGCACAAATGAGATTTTATGCCCTTTTCGTATTTTCAATGCATATTTGACAGTATCTTTTCTGTAACTGATAGAATACATAATAAGTTACAAATGGTGATAAAAATATTTTAAAAATATAATTTTAATATGCCGTTACAGTATTTAAAAAACGAAATCTTATTTTTAATGCCATGTTTTTTCACAAATGTTAACAAACCGTGATGCCCTGCCATACGTTTTATCTCTAAAACAAGCATGGCTACAATTTTTTTGTTCGTATATCTTTTAGTTAAAGTCTAAGGTACTTATATCCATTTTTTAGAAAAATCTGTCCGTTAGGAAAACCCCGATCAAACGCCTTTAATTGGGTGAATTCCGATTTCCAATCTCATTAAAATCATATCCTAATGTACACTCCTCTACTATCTGCGACTAGGATCTGACAACATCGCATTAGGGGTCACGTCAGATTGACCTTTTAAGTAATTTATATGCATAAACAAGTGCTCGATTTTAAACCAATTAAATAGCGCGTTTATGACTTCGGTAAAACATTTGTCACAGGGTGAAAAAAATGTGCAGCTTAACCGGGACTCGAACCTGGGGCCTTTTGCTAACAGAGCTACCGCTCTACCGAATGAGCCACCCGGCCGCTAAGACATCTTCCTACCCTACTGTTAGATTAATGCGGTTACTTCCAACCTGATATACCGAACAATTCTGAAGCCGCCAATTTGATTGGCTTATACAAAGGTCAATCTGAGACGATCCTCTTTACGATGTGGTCAGATCCAGTTAGCACACTGAATCTGATTTTAATGAGATTGTCCGATTTCATAACAGCATTAATACCTATTTGTACTAAGAAATAGATGCAAACTCGTATATTTATTTAAGATGTGTTCATTATGATTCTGTTAATTGATGAAGACATGTAAATTTAGGTTTAAGAACAATAAAATTCGATGGAGAAACAACAACACATATTGAACAAAACCTTGAAGGTCAACGAGACGTATTGTCCCGGGTTACCAACAATGGACCAGCGGCTAGTTGACTGGGTCATCACGGGTGTTGGATACCCGGGACTTAGGATGACGGCGGCACTATCCCTACATTCAGAGACAAAATCCTTGGAATCAGATCTGCAGGCAGGGAGGTCTGTGCAAATAAAAATACGTCGAAGTCATTAGGAATGAAACCGTTTAACCTCTATAAGCATCAATCTTCTTTTTCCTATATGTATGACTGGTCAATTAACTGTAGTGACTAAAGGTCAACATATAGGATATATGTATTGAAAATATGCATTTAACAAAATATTGTGGAAGTGTTAAACTTATGAAAAAGGGTCAAATATTTTCATTATGATTGATTTTATTCACATGATGTTAAAATGTATTTTGAAAAGTCCTTTTAAAATGTAGATTTTATCAGAATTATTTACTTCCTTATGTGAAGTAAATATGAAAATAAATAATCATAAGGAATAATTAGGGCTTATTTTTCTTATGAGATAAACAAGTTCCTATGTACCCTACACCGACGAAAAAGGGACCATGATGGAAAAAGGGTTTTTTCCCTTTTTCATGTTATCCTTGATATTGATGCAATTGACATGGTTTATTACATAACATTCTCAATGTATTATTTCTACAATTAATTTTAATAGTAACCCATTCTCTTAAACTGTGATAAATCTTAAAAATATTATTTTATTTATTTGTGTATAAATGTTGTACCATGTTATTATGCTCAATATTGAAATAAATCTATCTATCTGAGGGAAACTAATTAATAAAGAATATTTTGAAGTAATCAAAGCTCATGAAGCCTTCTTAAAACTAATGGTAATTATTTGTAGGAATGATTAAAAAAATCAACCCACTTAATGTCGCACCGTTTATCGGTAACAGAATAAATAGTTATTATGTGGATGGTTTGTGAGAAAATGTTAACTTACTCTATTTGGTATGAACTACTATATTGCAAGCAAACTTTCACTATAACATTTACAAAACGTTTGCGGATTCAGTTGAAACAATCCGTAAAACCAGGTATGCCTAAAATGTATAAACAATTTTAGTTCAATTACATCGATAAATTATGCTCGACATGCAAGCAGAATAGTGATGTGTATAATGTAAATAGCAATTGTTTCTGATATACCTGTACTTGTTCGAATCATAGTTGCACGATAAAGCCTGAACATATTTAAATGCATACTATGATTATATTGTGGTTGAAGCTATCACCTATGAACATTACCTGAGAATGAGACATTCATGATGAATCCCTGAGCTGTCGCTTTAGAATATCTTGCACATGAATTGAGCTCTATTGCCATATTCGAGGAATTTGAAATGACTGTTGGACCTTCTGACAAATATACGTCGTCGGACGTCAAAATTATGCCGTCGATCTTTAATTTGTCTTGGCATTTTCCTGGGTGAATATCGCCCTTGAAAAAAAAATGACTGAGTTAAAATTCTGTATGGAAACGTATTGTTGTAATTAGGTTGCGTGACGCCATGGAATTTAGATTTGAAACCAACACAACTTAATACAAATGTATACTGTGATATTCCAAGACACAAATGGAATAGTTACGAATTATTGTTCTTCATTTCATATTTATAAATGCCTGAATGGAATTTGAAGAAAATGCTTTAAAAGTAATGGGAAAGATAACTATACTTGTACATACACGCATATAAGCATATATAGTACACGAAAATCGAGGGGTTTTCTGAGCATTTCATTTTCAATTTACCTAGATGTAGATTGCAGCGAAAAGAAATTCAAAAAAATCTTACCTTAACCTTAAAAGAGCAATACAATTATCAATTAACTACCTTTTGTGAATATGTATAAGGCTTGTTGAGACTGAGGTATAGCACGTCGACCTTGATAAACATTCCAACGGGAAAAGTAATATTCCATATGCAACGGACCAATTGTCCATAGTAGTTTGGGTAGGAGGGTGAAAAAAGTAGTTCAGGTAGCTTGACTTCGTGGTAGCAGTCATGGTTGTCTCGGATTCCTGAATATGAATTAATAAAAGAAGGAGAAAAATAAGAAAATAAACAATCCACTGAAATCCAAAGAAACATATTTTTAAAAATGTAATATACCTACACCCACGAAAAACTGCCTTTTTACTGCCTTTTAAGTTTTACCATCTGACATATTTATATGTATTTATTTTATACATCTTAAGATCAATCAAAGTAAAGCCTCAAACAACTGATTCCAAAGACGACATACAGCACTGTATTTCTTAACAATACATCTATGGATTATATATTGAGGTAAGTTTAAGATTAATCGATTTAAATAATGCGCCATTTAAAACTGTACCTACCGCTGATGCAGACTTTTGTGAAGCTTAACTCGGGAGGCTCGGTATTTCTTTTGACAAACCAGTGATTATAATGGTAATTGTATCTGGTTGAGTTGAACAGTTTGCAGCGTAGCCCTTTAATGAGATATCCTTGCACACAATCAGTCCTATTGAAGCAAGCTTCAAGACAACTTTGTTCATCTGTATTATTTTCTGAACTGTACATTTCTGTCATCCAAAATGCACTTCGAGTGAGGATCTCAAACCCAAAATGCATACTGGTGTTGGTGCATTTTAAATCCATTGTTACTGGAATTATACCATTAATGAGAGGTTAAAGAAGCTTACGAACATTTTAGATTTATTCCTTGTTTAAAATACATAAGTATTATTCATCAGATTTTAAAATATTTCGTTTAGAAATTAAAGTATTGATGAGAAATTGTTTTTCTTATGAAATCATAGCTGATGTTCGCAAGTACCTGCAATTACATTTGAAGATATGTTAGCACTGTGTTACCTAGTTTGAATAATAACCGGCCCCTTTTTCCTTATGTTAAAGTCATTAAATTTGTAAGGATACTTAAACTTATTTATTTTACAGCATTTGTAGCCTTAAAAAACGAATTCACGAGTAATTTCAGTTAATCAAAGGGTTAATTTCGAAGGGTGCAAAATAGAGCTTTTTTTCCAAAACACTGATACTTAACTGGTTTAAAGGTTGGCTAAATGATACTGGCGGATATATAAACGCGATGACAAATTTGATTTTTTTGATTTTTTTTTTTTTTTTTTGTACTTAACAAATAGGAAAACTACTTACTGAATTTTGGACAACCAATAAGTTCCATCTTTAAACAAGACTGGCCAACAAAATTTGTTATATTCAACCTGAAATATCGTGTCAGGATGGGATTAAGTAATAGTATTCTTTGTACCATCGCTGGGTTGGTAGTTGTAACAACCTTGAAACTCTAAAACAGAAACGAAAAATATTATACAAAGGTTAGTAAAAGTTTTTAAGCAAGGAAACAATTACCTGTAACGTGCTAATGTTATTAATATAATGTATTCTTATACGATAGTTTGTATACTATTTTTCCCGAATTACCCGATCTCTAGGAGCAATTTCGTTTTCTATACAATAAACTAAAGTTATAAATGATAAGCAACGATGTGGTAGCATTGACGAGATTTCAAATCTAGATATGGAAAACTGTAAAATACATATAAATATATCACACATTTGATCACACATTTGTAACGGCACTTATTAACGTTAGGTAAACATTGTACGTATTATAGCTGATACATAACAACACATGAAAACCGAATGGAAGGACCATCCTTCCTTTGTGTATATATGTAAAAGAAAATGCAATATTGATAACTTACAAATCACCAATACGAAACAAATGGCTGCATAATTCAGTACCAGGCTTAATGTTGAGTAATTTAATTAAAAACAGTCGTAGCAAAAGAACATACATATCAGTGAACAATGGACGATTTGAATATACCAATGCCAAAATTGTTATTTTTGCATATTTGCTTCTTAAAAAATGTTAATCATGTAAAAGTCGAATATAGTATTAAATCATATGCCTTAATATTTAAATGTAGTGTTTCATTATCAATATATAAAGCACATCTTATTTATCATTACATACAACAATATTTAATTTACTCAGGTTTAGAATTATGCCCTACCTTTGGTTGTCCACTAGGGTCAAGGTAGGGAGTTAGATTTTCTTCATTTAGACCGTAGTTTATTTCAAATTCTTTGATAAACTTTATCTCCGCTCCATCCTTCCAACCTTCTAATTCTATCCCAAAGACTACAGTTGGCACAATCAAATCAACCTGTGCAAAAAAGATGATTGAATATACATAATGAATAATTATATATATATATATATATATATATATATATATATATATATATATATATTTCTGAACAAAAATAAACACTTGCATAATCTTAAGATATGTATATATAAAACTTCTTTCCAATGTAGAATTCGGAGTCTTGTTTGAATTGTTATTCAAATTCATAAGTTTCAAAGGGTTGGACGCCCCAGGACACGGAAACCAGCTGGAGTAAACTTCTTAAATCTTGTTTCAATGTCAAACATTGAACAGTCAATCTCTACTTAATAAAAGCGAACTTATCGGGCTAATGCTTCGAAAAGAGAAGATTGATTTAGCGCTTCTCACTGAAACATGGTTTTCAAACAGCAAGCAATGCCATTTTGAAACTTCCGATTTAAATCAGAATGACTATAAAATTAGTGTTGCAAACAGAAATAACAAAATAGGTAGTGGCATTGCATTAACATGTCGGACAGGTGAGACTATGCGAAGACTCTCTATGGGAACAACTCACACTTTTGAATTTGGTGTTTGGCAACTCATTCTCAAAAATATCATAGTTCATGTGGTTGGCATATACAGATCCCCATCTCTGTCTAATCCTGCTCAGTTTGTTCCTGAATTCTTTCAGCTTTTGGAGAATTTATTTCCAAAGTATTCAAATATAATGGCACTTGGTGATTTTCAATCTACACATTAATGAGGACAGTCGTACAGTTTCTGAACTCAAAAACTCATTATGTGCAATGGGCCAAGGCCAGCATGTCAACTTTTCCACACATATAGCTGATCTGGTTATCACTGAAGCGTTGAATGGTGTCAAAGTTCTTTCCTGTGAGCCTGGTTTTTTGTGTCTGATCACTGTGCTATAAAATCTATTCTTAATGTTCAGAAAGAACACATCAATAGTAGAACAATAAAATTCCGAAACAAATTGATCACAGTAAAATGGCAAAAGACCTTATTGAGATTTCGATAGAATGTGACGATGTTAATTCTTTCGTTGACCAGTTGGAAATGAAAATAGAGGCAATTCTAAATAAACATTCTCCTGTGACACAGAAAACAAATATCTGTAGACCACCTAACCCATGGTTTTCCGCGACTTTGCTTCAAAATAAGAGAGCGTTACAAAAAGCTGAATGAGTATGGAGAGAGTACAGGCAATCTCATTATCTGAGCAATTTAAAGAAACTGCGTAACAAGTATCGCTACGAAATCAGCCGTGAAAAAAACATCAATTCATAGTGATAAAGTATTTAATTCTAAAGGTGATTCCAAGAAATTATACAAGTTTGCATCGAACAAATTCTGAGAATCCTATGCCTACTGGAGAATGCAACAGCACATTGGCAGAAAAAGTTGCAGATCATTTTATGAATAAGATTGACAAGATTCGAGAATCACTAAAAAAAAATATCAAAGTTATACACCAGAAACTAAAGAAATTCCTTGTTTTGAATCTTTTCGAGACTTAAGTGAAAACGAAGTGAAAACACTGATTATCAAACTCCAAACAAAATCATGTGAGCTGGATAAACTGCCAACTAGTGTACTGAAATTGCATCTTGACGAAGTATTGCCTTTTATAATCAAATTGGTGAATTTATCATTGCAGCAAGGGATTTTTCAATCAAAGTGGAATCATACCATTGTTAGAAAGTTGGCCTTGAACTTGCACATTCCAATTATCGCTCTGTAGGCAACTTACCTTTCCTATCAAAAGTGATCGAAAAAGCTGCCCTTTTAGGTTGAATGAACATGTAAGTAACCACGATCTCCTACCCAAATATCAGTCTGCATATAGACCCTTTCATTCATGTGAGTCAGCACTTTTGAGGTTAGTGAATGACTTACTAGAAGGCATAGAAAACCAGGAAGTCAACGCTTTAATTGCACTGGACCTAAGCGCCGCATTTGACACGGCTGGCCATGACATTCTTTTACAAGTGTTAAGAAATCAGTAAGGCCTGTGTTGTATTGTTCTAAACTGGATTGACTCATACTTAGGCCACGCAGCTGTAGTGTAAGTATCGAACCAAATGTCTCAACTCCACGCCCATTAAAATGTAGCGTTCCTCAAGGTGGCTGTTTAAGTCCATGGCTCTACCTAACATACGCAGGAACATTATTCAATGGCATCCCTAAGTCAATATCTGTAAATGGTTTTGCTGATGATCATATAGCTAAAAATGTT
>CM037779.1:14160641-14205321 GCA_021229015.1 Solen grandis
TCATACTAATAAGGTATTATCAATATTAAAAAGTTCATTATTAAATTATATCTAATAATTATGTAACTATATTAAAATAAGGTATTAACTATTAATTTACAAACTACTGTATTTAAACTATAAACGAACAAACTATATGATTACAAGTAACTGGTATTGAACGAAACACACGAGTCCCCTACCGTTAAAGCGCATAATTTTTCTGTTACCATAGCAACCAGAATTTTGGTCGAAAAAACAAAGTGACATCTCCATACTGCCATCTATTCATATACCAAGTTTCATAACATTATCTTAAATGGTTTTTAAGTTATCACAGGATCCAGATTTCCAGACAGACGGAGGGCAAACCTATAGTCCCCTCCGGAGTAAACACTGGTATGGCACTAAAAAGGTATAAACTATATTATAATAAGGCTTAAAAGTTAATTACAATTATTTTATAACAAGGTATAAAATGAAAATGTACAAACTATATATTATAATAAAGTTTGTATTTCAGTCATGCCGTAGACGTGTGGTGCCGTAGACAAGTGGCATACCACACCTTGTCACATTATCCAGACACCGGGCCAACCAGTCCTGCAACTACCCTTATATGCTAAGCGCCAAGCAAGGGAGTTATACCAGTACCATATTTACAACTTTGGTATGTCGCGACTGGGGATCGAACCTAAGATTTTCCGCTCCCAATTTGGATGCTCTAACAACTTAGCCACCTGGGACAGTATATAATTAGGTATAAACTATAAATGTACAAACACAATATTGGTCAATTTAATGTTAAAACAAGAGGGCCATAAATTGATACAGAATTCATTCTAGAATTGCCACAAAAGGGGCCAGTGGCCCATGCCATCTCTGAAAAGGGGCCACCTGTATTTGTATTGGGTCATACTATTGCTTATGGCAATTTTCAATGCTTTGTCCTGCTCTAAAAAAAGGTATACTTGACAGCAGCACTGATCATTTCATTTATATTAACAAATTCGGTCGGGATTACGCATGTGCAATCTACGTTGAATACATGGTTACAGCTTCAGGGACGCATGGTTCTGGGCTTGGTTGTTCATAAATTTCAATATGCTTCAATTCTTTTTTAAGAAATCGGCTATACCCGTCTGCTTGTGTTTAGACATTTTGCAGTATTCATTTGTGTGACATGAGGTGAACAGCTGATTTACAATTCTGTTAAACTTGTAGACTTTACAGAAATAACTTCCTGGATGCACATAGTTATGGTAAAAAAACAAACTGTTAGCACACTGAGTATCTTAGAAAGGGCCTACGGCAAAAATGATGCACCACAGGGGCACTTACATCTTTAAGGGCCAGCCTGCCGAGTCCAATATTAAACAATATTTGGGCCTTTGGAGCAAAAATACAGCCTAAAAGAACTACGTTGATAATAGCCCTAACTTGCTCAGCATCATCCAGAGGTGGGCAAGGGTCATGTCCCTAGGATTATATTAAGAGTAAACAAGAAGTCCCTAACCCACTCTCTGGAAAAATAGAAGCTGGACCCCCATAAAAACTGACAGAAGTGGAAAGTAAGGAAGATGTCAAGATTCCTACCTTGGTTGTATTTTGCCCCTAAACATATTCACAAACTTTAGAGTCAATAACATGAATAGTTATTAAGAGAGAAGCTTCATAGTAACTTGCAAGCAAAACTTTAACCAAAATGCTGCAACGTCGATGCAACGTTGATGCAAGGGCGACTACAATAGCTCTCATATTCTTTGAATCATAAGAGCTTAAAAAAAAATTCATACACACCTTTGACTATTTGGCCATCAGAGACAAAGTATATCAGCAGAATGCCATTTCCATCCATCAAAATGATGAACATGTGCTTCCTGGCTAATCTGGTGCCTTAAGGTGGCACTGATGTTTCTGGGTTGTAGTAGTGAAGCCACTGCTGCTTAGTTTCTGGATGTAGTAATAAAGCCACTGCTGCTTAGTTTCCGGATGTAGTAAGCCACTGCTGCTTAGTTTCCGGATGTAGTAAGCCACTGCTGCTTAGTTTCTGAATGAAGTAATCAAGCCACTGTTGCTTAATTTCCGGATGTAAAATGCTGCTTAGTTTTCAGATGTAGTAATAAAGGCACTGCTGCTTAGTTGCATATTAATGTTCATATGACTTAAAACTTTATTGCAGTTTCCGGCCATTATCAAATCCTTGTAATAACCAGAAAAATCTACCACTTTTGCTTGCTCTTTCCGATAATAATATAAGCAGCGTATTCCTTTCAACCTCGCCTTGCTGCATCCATTAATTTTGTATGACTTATAATTTTTCAAAAATTACACCATGTCACAAGCCTTGTATGGTCACTAAACTCATCAAATGACCCTTAGTGTCCCAATGTCAGACCCCAGGATGGACAACACCTAATGAAATCCATACATATTCATCAAATGACCCTACATTGCAAGAGCAGAGGATGCTCTTATGTCTACCAAAGCAAAGATGTGCAAGTGTGAATATAAACTATACATCATACTGTTGGTCATTCACACAGTAAGCCACAAGATATCCCATGGATTTAGTGTGTCAAATATAAAAAGCTAAAACACTGTGTAGTGCTTCCTCAATATACAGTACAACATAACTAAAAGCTTACAATATAAACGTATACTTATTTTACTTTAATGTGTATGTTTGTTTGCCACATACATGTAAAATGCCCATATAACAGAACTAATGGAGGAGTTGTGTTAAATAAGCATTGGAGACTGACAATTTTGAGAGTTTGGCTTTTTTTTCTTACACATGTATTTACTAAATCATAAATCTGTAAATTACAAATTTGAGATTTAATTATTGGAAAATATGAAATTAATATTTTCTATTAAAAATATCATGAATATGAACATAAATAAACAATAAAAGAAATGATTATGAAACAAAACCTGATGGTATTCGGTTTCCATCAAAAGTAGGTCAAAGGTCAAGGTTACATAATGAAGAGGCCAATCCACTAAAGCAACTGTCTAAATACTGAACTTTCCAATGAAGCACACAGACGTTAAAGCAGATAAAAGAAAAGGTAAACCTGTCCAAATGCATTTTTCCATCAAAAAAAAGGTCAACTACATGATGTACAGGTCCGTCCACTTAAGCAACTTTCTAAATATTGAAATCCAATGAAGAACATAGGTAAAAAAAAACATTTAAAAACGGTCAACCTGAGTGACGCCCACTGATGCCCAACTAGACATCAATATGAATTACAAATTTTTGTTGTTGAAAAAAAAACTGACCAAAAAGCAACCAAAAGGGTATGGTTTGGAAGAGGGTATGCTTTATGAACTTAAAAAAAACCCTGAGATTGACCTAAATGGAAAGGCTGATTTACTCATGATTAGTATTGTCTTGTCTGAAGTTGTTCTCCAGTCTCTCACATGACAACCCAAATATATAGTCTAGACTCTGAATTTTGATTTTAAAATAATAGTTTTCAATATTTTCAATCCACTTCTGACACACACACTTATGTTGTTTTCTCCTGAACAATAGAGCTATAGACTGGCTCTAGATTGCTCACCTGAGAAACAGCCTGTATAAAACCACACAGGTGATCGTATATTAGGAAAACTTGAAAAGGGTCAAGAAATTATCATCATTGTAAATTTGTGACAACTTTCAAAAGAGGAAAGTCTCATGTTCAATATATAGGCCAGTATTACAACAACGAGATTACTCAATGTGTTACACCAATATTTTATTCCACAAAGGGGGGTACATATCTGATTTTCCCAATGAATTGACTTAAAGTGTAATTTAAAGTGCATTGTTACCTTTATATGTTTACGATAGCCGATATACATAGTTTTCAATATACAAGTATAAATACAAGTATATTAAGTTTGAAGTGATTATATTTGAGGGTTATAGAGAAAATTGTACCTAACGTTGAACAAACCTGAACAAACATTGACACTATTGCCAATGCTGATGCGAGGGTCATGACGATATCTTCACTTTTTCTTTACTCTTCAAAAAATGGAGGTCAAAGGGTCAACTTGAGCATAGACTCAACTACACAGCTCAGACACTTGAAGGAAGGAACCTTTTGTTGAAAGACCTGTTCAAAAATAGTGTTGGTTGCCATGGCAACCAGAGTTCTGCTTGTAACAAGTTAAATTTTAGTATCTTATGTGAAGGACTACCAATGGATCAATCATGCCAAGTTTCATCAATTTCTACCCAGTGGTTTCAAGGAGATGTTTAAAGCAAATTGTTGTTGTTGTTGTATTGGGGTTTACCGTCGCTGCGATAGTATTTCAATCATATAGCGACGTCCAGCTAATTACAGGTGGAGGAAGACCCGGAGTACACAGAGGTACCTGGGTAGAACCACCGACCTACCGCAAGCCAGCTGGAAGGCTTCCTCACATGAAAAATCTGAAGTCCCTACCGGGATTCGAACCCACAGCGGTGAGGGACTGAGAGATTTGTAGTCCACGACTGTAACCGCTCGGCCACAGCGGCCCCCAGCAAATTGTTGACGATGGAGGACAAATACAGGGTGATCTCAGCAGCTCACCTTGAGCACAACTTGCTCTGGTGAGCAACAGAATCAAAATTCTTTTATTTCTCGACAGTGCCACATCACATTCAAAGGAGCTTAAATGATCAAATGTGTCCTTACAATACTTAAAACACCAAATACAACTTCAAAACTGCTGCCACAGGATATAACTTTCAAAGCCAGATAAAGGGAATTATCACAACAGCTTGTAGCAAACATTGAAACATGTGAAACTAACACAACTAACAAATTCACTAATTCACCAGTTCTTGATGCATTGGATCAACAGTTCATGGAAAAAAACACAACCAACAAAACTGACATACACTAGCATTCACAATATGCCAATATATTAAACAGTTGGGCAGATAGACGACAGTTTTATGGGGTCTGTCCAAGGGATGCTTGACTTGACTGGTAAGTGCATTTATCAAGACTCATTATAACATCAGAAATTATTAACAGTTCTTTCTCTAAAAAGGGATGAACTTTACTTCAAGTGAACCAGATGAGTGAAATGAATTGTATAACTTTTGTACATGCATTACATATTGTATAATTTATTGTATTGTCCGATATCTTAAAACAATTATTGACTGGTTTTTATCTTTTAACACCCATTGCTTGCATTTATTTTTATGAAAGCTAATGCTACACGTAAACTTTCATTTTAAGCTTGAAATTACAAGGCTTTGTCCGTATAGCATGCATAGAGTAATACTAACAGGAGAAAACCACCCGTGAAGAAACAATGGAAATGGGTTAGGATCCCTGAACAGCACCGACCTTTAAAGGGTGCATATGGTTGATACGTGCAACACACCTTTGTGTGTATAGCTATATGAAAATCCAAACACAGATTCTGTTTGAACTCTAGTATCATCATTGATAATAAGTGTTTTCAATCTTAAATGTAAAATCAACTACAATACAGAGTCAATCTACACTCAAGAATTTGTGACATATGAATGTTAACTCCAAACTTAAACTAGAACTATCACTGAAGGTGATTCATACCCCCACCCCCATCTTTGACACAGGATGTATTCACATGACACATAAAACGAATGTTCACACATAGGATTTGGGCTTATAAGCATACCAAAAAAAATATTATCACTAAAGGTGATCAATACCCACACCGGAAGTCTGTCATGTGTAGGAATACAGTTTCAAAAGTTTGCGTGAGTGAAAGACTACATGTATGTAAGGTTTAAAGTTAGTGTGAGCAATGGTTCAAAAGTTTTGGACAATGCTAAAAAGTTTTGACAGACAGACAGATAGACAGAGAGACACACATACAGACACACAGAAGAAAACAATTTTCCCCCAAGATCTGTAGCTGAGGAGAATAATAATGCAGTCTAAGTATGGTTCACATCCATATTTATTGTTTGCAAAAACCTTTCTTTTGAGAATTTACATTGTGGTTTTCTTATGCACTGCACTTCCTCTCATCAAGATCAATCTACATATGAAGTTTCATCAACCTAGCTACTTTAGTATTGGAGTTATGCTCTGGACAAAATCAAAAGATTAAAAATGAAAAAGGGCAATAACTCCTTTCAAAATACATGCAGAGTTATGGTTCTTGTGCACTGCACTTCCTCTCATCAAGATCAATCGACATATGAAGTTTCATCAACCTAGCTACTTTAGTATTGGAGTTATGGTCCGGACAAAATCAAAAGATTAAAAATGACAAAGGGCAATAACTCCTTTCATAATACATGCAGAGTTATGGTTCTTATGCACTGCACTTCCTCTCATCAAGGTCTATCTACCTATGAAGTTTCATCAACATAGGTACAGTAGTTTTGGAGAAATGCTCCGGACAAATATTTGTAGACCAACCGCCGGACCGACCGACCGACGGACGGACCGACCGACCAACCGACAGGGTGACTCCTATATACCCCCCCAAATTTCATTTGTGGGGGTATAACAACCCTGCAGCCTGGAAGATTCCAAAGTTACCTGGCTGGCTATTTCTCAGTTTTCAATCAAACTATATTGGATGTTTCACGAGCAAGCACAATGTATATATTGTACTGAGTTACGACCTGTTGATGATTTTTTTCTGAGCATTCTAAATTGACTTTGCTCTATTTCTCAGTTACTATCTTCTTGGTCATATTTGTCTGCACTTACAAGTATGCTTAGCACATAATTATGCTGTTAATATTGTTTAATGTTTTCAATAGATAATAATTTCGTGATAGCTCTAATTCATCCATTAATAACATTTACTTGCAAGTGTTTTCTTTTGTACATTGTTTTTACTTTTGCCTTTGCTATATGTTAAAGTTAAAAATTTTATGGCATACTAATTCAGTATGTTCATAATGTTTCTAACAACCAGCAAAGACCTAAACCCAAAGATAAGCAACTGATATAAGCGTGTGAAGGAAATCTCGTATACCCTCGGTGCTGCCGCGATATTGTGAGAAAAAGCCAGTGTGATTGTACTGATGTAACTACTGCATGGAGTTGTGTTCCCAAGCCATTCGAAAACCTATGATGATCATCTACAGTATAAGGTGCATGTGAAGAACAAGGTAAACTTCTGTTGTCTACGACGGATACAGTAAGTAAAATAATGACTGTTTAAATCTGAGAGTAATCAATATATAAAGGTTTTAATGGTTGATTAAGGACTGGAAGGGAAATATTTCAGGACGGAAATAATTCAATTAATGAAAAAAGATAATCTTTGCTAATGTCGGCAAATATTGCCTTTATGACAAAAAAGTAAAAATAATGCTCCAGCGTTTAAGTTTGTACAGTCGCAATATTTTTAACCCTTTCCCTCATATAGACTCATTTTGACACACTCAATAGGTACCACATAAAGCCAGGGTCCGAATTTAGACTCGCATACTCGCAAAATGCGAGCGAGATTTACAGATTGCAAGTACAACTAGAACCGCAAGCGGTATCTCGGTTTTCGCTTTTAACCTAATCAACTTGAACACTTTATTTCAACTCAGCCACAATTTTCAATATGAAACAGAACGAAAAGGTTTTTGAAGACCTACTCTCATTTGCACAGTTTTTTTTGTTTTTTTTGCAATGTTAGAATATTCAAACTCTTCTAGCGCATATATTTTCCCATACCCTGTCCCTTGAAATCCATCCCATTCTGTGGTGCAGTCAACAAGGAACAAAATACTGAAAACCGCATTTCAATCAGACTTTAACATTTTGAGTTATAAGCAAAAGAGTGATTTTAAGCAAAACGCCCTCTAGCGGCAAAATTAGAAACAAAATTGCAAAAACAGCAAATAGTTCAAACAAGTATATAAGTCGCACTAGTCAAACCTTTTATTCTTATGTATCAGAATTTGAAGCATAAAACCTGATTTACAATTATTCCAAAAAAGGATCAAACTTTGGACTGCCGTATAATGACCAAATCAAGTCCGATCTTAAAAAACTAAACATTACTAGAAAGAGCTCTTTAAGAACTAAAACTTTTGTTCATATACTCTCAATGAAATATATTTAGTTTTGGAGCTATTTGTGGCCGAATAAAAACACAATAATCGTAATATGACCTTGACCTTTTCAATTCTTTTTTATTTTTTGAATTGTGAGGCCCTTTCAAACATAACAATACATATCGTGTGAAAATTGCATGAAGAATGAACAGAAAATAAAGTCAGGAGCGACAAAAACATGTTTTTGAAATTTTAATTTTTCCTAAAATTTAGTGAAGTTTGACCGTTTCTAGAGGACAAACCACGCATTTCCTTAATTCGCCATCCCATATATTTTGTGTGTATACGTCTTTTAAATGGTATGCCGAAGACGGAATTCTTCTATCTGATCTCTAACAAAAACGGATAGGTTTTTCGTAGACCTACCCTCATTTGCACAGTTTTTGTTTTGTTTTTGTTTTCTTGCAAGGTTCGAACATTCAACCTTCCGTAGCTCAAAAGCTTTCAGCCACACGGACCCTCGAATCCTATCATATGTTATTAGGCTATCAACAGGGGACAGAATACAAAAAACCGCATTCGAATCGGACTTCAACTTTTTGAGTTATAAGCAAAAGAATGATTTCAAGAAAAGCGCCCCCTAGCGGCAAAATGAGAAAGAAAATTGATTAAAATTTTACTGTTAGGTACCTAGCAAAGCAGCAAATAGTTCAAACAAGTATACTAGTCGCACAAGTCAGACTTTTTATTCTTATGTATCAGAATTTGAAGCATAAAACCTGATTTACAATTATTCCAAAAAAGGATCAAACTTTGGACTGCCGTATAATAACCAAATCAAGTCTGATCTTCAAAAACTAAACATCACTGGAAAGAGCTCTTTAAGAACTAAAACTTTTGTTCATATACTCTCAATGAAATATTTTTAGTTTTGGAGCTATTTGTGGCCGAATAAAAACACAATAATCGTAATATGACCTTGACCTTTTCAATTCTTTTTTTATTTTTTGAATTGTGAGGCCCTTTCAAACATAACAATACATATCCTGTGAAAATTGCATGAAGAATGAACAGAAAATAAAGTCAGGAGCGACAAAAACATGTTTTTGAAATTTTAATTCTTCCTAAAATTTAGTGAAGTTTGACCGTTTCTAGAGGACAAACCACGCATTTCCTTAATTCGCCACCCCATATATTTTGTGCGTATATGTCTTGCAAATCGTATGCAGCAAACAGAATTATTCTATCTGATCTCTAACAAAAGTGGGTAGGTTTTTCGTAGACCTACCCTCATTTTTCCACTTTTTTCCAAGGTTCGAACATTCAACCTCTCCTAGAACAATTTTTTTCCAGTACTCGATGATAAGATATCCATCATATTTGATTGGGCTGTCAACAAGGAACACTATGTAAAAAACAGCATCTAAATCAGGTTTCAAATTTTTGAGTTATTAGCAAAACAGTGATTACATGCATTGCGCCCCCTAGTGGCTAAATCAGAAATAAATGTGAAAAGTTTGACCAATTAGGCACATGTTCAGATAAAGATGACTCAATGCCCAAAATTTCATAGCTGTAGCTTTTCTCATCTGGCCGCTAGGCTGGACACAAAAATGGGTGGAATTGGAAAAATAATAAAAAAAAACAAAAAAACAACAAATCAACAGAAGAAGAACAATAGGTTTTCGCCCAGCAGAGGCGAAAACCTAAAAATAAGTAACTCGCATATTTCTGCGAGTCAATATTACCATAAGATAATAATTAAAAGCTCAGAGTCTTTCGAGTTCTAGAAATTTGCATTTCTGAAACCGTCTTTCGCCGATTACCCCACCCACCAAAATTACACAGCAAGGTAAGTACAATAAAGAAACGATAACTGCACCGAGTCTGAAGAGTCATTTAAGATTTGCTGGACGCTTGCATTCAGCGGTAAGCCTTTAAAAATACGTTTCTGTGATTGAGATTCGGGAAAAGAGTTTCTGCTCGAAAATTCACCGCTACTTTAAAAGACCAGTGAGTAGCGACGCCGAAACCTCTGCTAAAGTTTAAAAAACGTCACAAGAAACAAAATCTTCTACATTAGCCAGCCTAAAAACTTGTAATCTCTTAACATTGATTTAGACTGTATTGTCGACAGTGGTAGGCCTAATATTGTCAGAAAAAAACATATTGTAAAACATGTAAAAAAAACACCTTGTCTTTGGCAAATATGTCAACTCAAGTAAGAAAAAGTCCAGAAAAAAATAATTTAGAAATTTGATATTTAAAAAAAAAGAATTGAAAAAAAAGAAAAAAGTTTTTATATTTATTTTTTAAATGAGACAGTAGATTTAGGGCCTTTCATAATTTCCTTGTAATGATGTTAACATGATACATATGGCAATTTTTTATGTGAATATTACCCCTTTATTTTAGTATGTTTTTTATGGTATAATATATGAAGTTTTAATTTAAAATATTAGAAAAGTATGACAACAACATTTTATTGAGAAAAAAAAAAAAACATTCAGAGGTTTAAACACAAGAACTTGAAAAAAACATTTTTTTTATTATTAAACCCTTATAACCAGATCAAAAAATATTCACTCAAGGTCTCTTGAAACAGTACAGACATATGATATTTTCAAAGAAAATTAAATGAAATTTAAATCATAATTATAACTGACTTTTTCTTTCATAAATGACTTATTCTATTTTGGCATTAATTTTGATATTCATTTATCAGCAAAAAATAATATCATTATCATCAAAAAATAATATCATTATCATCAAATAATTAATATCATTATCATCAAACATCAAATAATTAGAAAAAAAAACAACAACAGAAGCCTAAATGCTGCTCCCTGGATAAAGGGAGCCAGCATATGAATTTACTGATATTATGTTAAAATGAAGACATACAAATGAAATTGCAAGTTATTTTTAATTTTTGCCAGTGGAAAATTTATCAACTGGCAAAAAATTGCCAGTGCAAATTTCTTCTAAATTCGGACCCTGAAAGCCTGATCTGCAGAAAACCACAGTTAAACCTTACCAAATTTAATTATAAAGTCCTCATTTCCAGACCACTGAGGAGCAGTGAACAGCATAAAACCTGATCAGCCTGCGAGTTACTCGCAGGCTGATCTGGTTTTATGTTGTTCGCATAGGTCTTTTTATGGTTTCTTCTATGAGGGAAAGGGTTAAATATATTTTTCCACTTCATAAAAGAATTAACTTTTGTAGGGACTTACTTTATTTGTTTACTAGTATTTAAATGGTTAGAGTGTCCACCATGTGTCAAGTTGTGGGTTCGATCCTCGGCCGTGACATACCAAAGTCGTAAAAAGCAGAGATCCCTTGCTTGACACTCATCATATAAAGGTATTTCCAGGAATGGTTAACCCGGTGTTAAAATAATGTGACTAGGTGTCTACAGCGTGATGCTGCATTGTGACAACACTGCATCTGTCTCAAGCGAATCTCGAAATGGCTTAAATACCGTCGGTCGGACGTTAGACCCAACAATCAAACAAACTAGCATATATTTATTTTCATAGGATTATTTTCTAAGTCAATAAAAATTATCGCATAGATGGGACAATCTCAGCAACGATAGTACATGTATAATCTAATACAAAATTTGGCATTATTGTGGGTTATTTTGTTCAAATGAATCTCTCCTCTGATTTTACAGCGTTGGTGAATCAAATTTTCTTAAACAGGATGTCCATTTAATTTGCCTGGATTTTGATGACCCATACAATTGTCAACTCTAGTTAAAATCATTTTTTTTTGTTTTGTTTTGTTTTGCAATGTTTGAGGTTGTCATTATTAGCTGTTTACAAAGTTTAACTATTATTTTATTTTACCCATGTGAGTAATGGTTTTTTTTTTCTATAAAAATGGTTATCTTTATATTTTGAACAAACACCCCATTCGTATGCTCCACAAGGGCCTTCGATCTTAGGGGTCAAGGTCATTTGATGAAGGTCAGGGTACCTCAGCTGGCTGGTAGAGCTTATCAAGGTGCATGCACCTGTAAAGTTTGAAGGCTGTAGGTGGAAGGATTTCCATGTTATGGTTAAGGTTAAGTTTTTTTGACAGACAGACGTCAGACAGATCAAAACAATATGCAACGATCTAACGATGCTGTGGCATGAAATAAATGTTAGAAGGACCAAAGGATTGGACAAAAAACACCATAGTAATTTTTTAGTTAAATATTATACAACCAGACAAAAATGACGAATTGTTGTATTGACTGAAGTTTTGCTTTCGCTTAGTAAAACCGAACTGGATTTTTGCGGAATACACCTGCCACGAGAATATACGGTATTTCGCGGAGTTTCTTATATTTGGGTTTAGGTCTTTGCAACCAGTAATCTTGATCTTAACATTGTTATCTCTAACATATATTCTTTTTATTTCAGATATATGTACAGTCATATATTAACTATTTCTTTGGGCGGGCAGGACAAGAAAGAAAGAAAGAGCTGCCCGCTGGGAAAAGTTAGTATTTAGTCCAAAAGTTGAACATTGATGGAAAAGTCTTGCCACAAGGAATTTACATGTGAAATATCAGTGCCCTGTTGGTAACGGTTCTGAAATGACAGGCATTTTAAAGTTTTCAAAAAATACAGCAAAAATAGGTCAAAGGTCAAGGTCAATAGGTAAAAAATTTGCATATGTCTGGATAGGCCTTGTCCAGATGAATATGCAGACTAAAAATGAAAGTTGTGTATGGAATAGTAGAGAAGTTATAGCTAACGTTAAGATTCCAGACAACGCCTGACGACTACGACAACGCGGAGGCCAGAGTTACAACAATAGCTCATTTAAAAAGAAAAACCAGACAAGCTAATAACTTTGGGAAAAGTATTTTTTTTTAAATTATAATTGACTATGTCTATGCATAACAAATTATACTTGTCAATGATCCCTGACTATAACTGACATGATAATGGACAGTCAGTGTTATGGTCAAGGTTAAATTTTGTGACAGACAGACGTCAGACAGATCAAAACAATATGCACCAATCTATTGATGCGGTGGCATGAAATAAATGTTAAAAGGATCAAAGGATAGGACAAAAACACCATAGTAATTTTTTAGTTAAATATTATAAACCATACAAAAATGATGAATTGTTGTATTGTTACGGCTAATTTGATGAAATGGCCCAACAAAGAAACAAGAGGGCCAAGATGGCCCTGTGTCGCTCACCTGATTAAGATGGCTGTGTTAGGCAAAATGACAAAAAATCTGGCATCTAAAGTGTTTTTCTAACATTTGACTAAGTGGCCTACATTTTGATCCTACCTGAATTTACCTGGTGACCTAGTTTTTGACCCCACATGACCCAATTTTGAACTCATCTGAGATATCATGTAGACAAACATCCTGACCAAGTTTCATGAAGATTGGGCCAAAACTGTGGCCTCTAGAGTGTTCACAAGGTTTTTCTAAGATTTGACCGGTGACCTGTTTTGACCCCACATGACCCAATTTCAAACCCATCCGAGATATCATGTAGACAAACATTCTGACCAAAGTTTCATGAAGATTGGGCCAAAACTGTGGTCTCTAGAGTGTTCACAAGGTTTTTCTAAGATTTGACCAGGTGACCTAGATTTTGACCCCACATGACCCATTTTCAAACCCATCTGAGATATCATGTAGACAAACATTCTGACCAAGTTTCATGAAGATTAAGCCAAAACTGTGGCCTCTAGAGTGTTCACAAGGTTTTTCTAAAATTTGACCTGGTGACCTAGTTTTTGACCCCACATGACCCAATTTCGAACTCATCCGAGATATCATGTAGACAAACATCCTGACCAAGTTTCATGAAGATTGGGCCAAAACTGTGGCCTCTAGAGTGTTCACAAGGTTTTACTAAAATTTGACCTGGTGACCTAGTTTTTGACCCCACATGACCCAATTTCGAACTCATCCGAGATATCATGTAGACAAACATCCTGACCAAGTTTCATGAAGATTGGGTCAAAACTGTGGCCTCTAGAGTGTTCACAAGCAATTGTTGACGACGGACGACGGACGACGCACGACGCACGACGGACAAAAGGCGATCACAAAAGCTCACCCGAGCACAAGTGCTCAGGTGAGCTAAAAAGCCAGCAACAAACTAGTTAACTAAATATATTTAATTATGAACAAGTGACAAATATCAATATGAATATCACAACATACAGTGTCTTAAAATTATTATAAAAAATTAGTTTGATCCTTGTCTGATTGATAAAATTTAAATTTAACCTGAGCAATCCAACAGATATGTCCTTTATCCAAATGTAAGTCTTAAATTAATTCCACACTGTTGAATGACCCACACATGATGAACTGCTGCCAAAAACAAGTCTGCTAAAACAAGTCTCCTCAACAAGTCTGCTCTCCCTAAAACCCCCTTCCTTATATATACTTGAGCAAAATATTCTAGAAACAACCATACTATTCTTCAAAAAAAGAATGTTTTAAAGTCTTAATAGGTTACATAAGACTTCTAGAATTTTCCACACAAAGAAAGAAAGTTCCAGTAAACAAGTTATTTTTAGAATAGGGATCGCCTAATAGATCACTCCAGAACAAAACTAGTAAACAAGTTATTCTTAGAATAGGGATTTCCTTCAACAGTGTTGTGTATACATAACTAGGTTAGGTGCAGTATGTAACAACTAAGCTGTCAGCCTACATGTAGCGGTCAGTTTTAATTTTCGCAAACTGTTACATTTTGTTAAATATTTAAACCTCATTCATCATTCACTTCTATTGTTCCCTTGACTGACTGCTTAAGACAGGTTAGACTGTAATTCATTTAACCTACTGAAAATAATAAATTTTCCAAAGAAAAATGAGAACTCAGCACAGCCTCTGAGATTGAATCAAATGCATCTTTATAACCTTGCCTGTTATGAAAAAAAAAACTGAGCATATATATATTGAATATCAACTGTAAACACCCAACCATGGCTCTTTATTACCATATTTTGGGCCATCACAATCAGCACCATTCCTCCAGTCAAAATGTATGTTTTTCCCCCTCATTTGCAAGCAAAATTCCCCCTTAAATTAAAGATGTAAAAGCTCACATAAACAGTGTTCTGCTATGGCTAAATTTACATCAATTTACTCTCAGTGTACCACAAATTTTTCAAGTTGAAACATTAAAAGAAGTAACATACTTAGGTATAAGTAGGTATAAGTATGAGTAAAAAATGTTACACTTTTGTTATGCTTAGTGTTTAAATGAGAACCAATAATTACTTTGGCCAATCATATTTTAGAATTGAGTTGCAAAGAGATAAAGGCTCCATGGTCCAGCGGTAATGTATCCAATTATCGATCTGAATGTTGTGGGACAGAACCCTGTTTGTGGCAAGAATTCTTCACAACATTCCCAGGGGCAAATTACTGGTCCATCCCAGGAACCGTCCAGAAGGATTATGATAAGTTGTAAGAACTTGTTTCCCAATAAACATGAAATAAATAAGTTTTAACTAAAGAAAGATGTCAGATGCCAGTGATGGCAAATTAAAAGCAAAACTTGCCAAAATTTTCAGACAAGAAGTAGAGACAAAACACTATCCACATGGTAATGAAATGGAAGAAAATAACTGCTTGCATCTCCATCAACCCAATTTCCAGTGATGACACGAATGAACAAAGTAAAATAAATAGGTAACCCCTGGTTTTCAAAATACCTATATACATGACATAGAATCTCTGGAACTGGGAGTCAGGGGAATAGCGGACATCAGTAGCCTGGAAGGGATCAAGTACTCGGGTCATTGAGTGTCCCTGTATGCTTAAGGCCAAAGGCCTCCTCCTAGCCCTGCTATTTATAGCTCTGACAAACACAATTCCTTCTTAGCTTTATATAAAGGTGTGATGATTTTTTCCCCAATTGTGCCCATTAACCTCCACTTGCCAGCCTTCAACTTGGGGAGATGGATACAGGCCCTAATTCCTTTATTTTTCCTGACAGTGACATTGGAGAAGCTTATTTCAAACCCTTGACCTGCACTTTCAAACATTGGCAGTTCACTCTATGTGGGCTTAAAACTATTGATTGCAATTACTTAACCATAATGATTATTCTCATGGAAGTTTATTATATTGCATGTTTATCTTTTGTTACAGAACGGAGGAGGAGGGAAAGGAAGGAGGAGGAGGTAGAGGAAGGTGGAGAGTAAGTAAATAACTGGCATCAGATTCTTTTTCACATAAGCATACTTGAAATAGGAGGACATCTTAATCAAAATGTCTTTTTTATACAGCAAATGAAACCTTTTTTTAAAAACATAGGTGACTAAATTCTTCATACATGTAGAAGATGCATATGATTGGAGACCATATTAGAGTCACGTCAGTTGGTCAGTAGTCAAGATTTGTTGGAACTAATTCTCTCTCGCCTACCTTTTGTTTGATTTTGATTTTATTTCTTCATTATGTTAGTAAAGTTCAGTTAAAAAGATTCCCACAAATACTTGAGGGTACTAAAAGTGAGTTTTATGGAACATGTGTAGGTGCAGATTCAGGATTAGGGGGGGCATAAATCCAGCTACTATGAGGGGTGTTTGAAAAGTATCCGGAATAGTGCCATACCTTATTTATTAGTATGGCTATCAGAATAAAACTTTTAAAAGTGATACTTTGATATATTTTGAACTTAATCCAAAGGAGGAAAGGAAACAAATTGCACTCATGCAAATTCCAGTCACTATGACAACATTGTGTAATGTTGAGCTGGGCAAAATTTGCAAATCTTAGCATGTTTACCTGTCTTTAAAGATCACATATAAACAAATTCTCAATGTCAAATCTGCCCAAATATACGGACCGCTTTCAAAACCTTTTCTCAGGGTCTATACATAATGTCATGGACTGAAATCTGACATCATCTCTGTTAATATTTGACTCTACAGCTGTCATTTCTGGACCGATTTACTTGATTATTCACAGAATGTATATATTATGTTCTTGTTGTGCAGGATTATATACATTTTGCAATATTCGAAAAAGATCAAGGATCTAAGGCTGAACCAAGTTTAGAACTTTGGACCTGAAAATGTATTTAAGTATTATGAAGCACTCAGATAAGCTAGAAACTTGAAATTTGGACAGAACATGTGTCCTATTGATTTCTTTCTGCTCTGAGAAGACTGACATCATATGATGTAAAATGACGTCATGACACGTTATCAAAATTTTTATTCAAAATATACGTTTTTTTAGCACCGGAAGACTAAACCGATTTACATAAAATTTTCACTAAAGGTGCAACATAGACTCTTATTGTCATCAGTCACTTCCGTTTCTGGAAAATTATTGACCTATAATTATATTGACCTAAGGTCAAGGTTGCATGTCATGCCGTTTTCTCAAAGATAAATCGCCAGTATCTACAAAGTGTTTAAAGATACATACAATTATGAAGCATGTGATTTGTGTGGAATTAGAATACCTTTTTAACAGTACCTAGCTTTTTAAAATTGGAAGTAATATAAGGAAGTAATATAAGGAAGTTACATGAAAAATAAAAATTCAGTAAAATCATTCTTTCGTTGCACTCCTGCAGTAAGTCCCAATCACTTGATTGCTTTCTTCCAAATATTTTTGAAAATAACAAAAAGAACAATATTTTTGGCATGATGCAATGCGGTTTTCTAAGATATGCAGATTTTAATGATCGGACCATTAATTTTATGACGACAACGATATTTTCGTTCGGTTTCAAAATGAGATGTGGCCCGCGCATGCGCAGTCAGTCGCGTATCATAATGGGAGATGTTTAAACGTCGAAGATAGTGCAGTCGTCTTTAAATTTAATTTTTGGTGTGATATACGTATTATTCGAGGTGTCAATTGTCAGTCCATCGAATTATATACTTGATTTAATTTCATGACTAGTTATTTTCTACTGTCAGAAGTTTTTTTGTGGGATTTTGATGGTGTTTTTTTTGCATTGAGTTTTCCCACATGTTTCGAGGTGTTCGTTGGAACCATCGTAACATCGGTGATTTTCATTCGTCTCACGATGGCGGATAAGACAGTTAAGTCTGACGAGACTAACAAACAAGAGGCCCATGATGGCCCAAAATCGCTCACCTGAGATAAATAGGTTGACCCAAGGAACATCTGTATCAATTTATTTTAAAATCTGGCCAGTAGTTTTGAAGAAGATGATTTTAAAAGTTTTCATATTTTTTTTTCTTTTTGTTACCATGGCAACCAGTGTTCTACATGGATCAAGTTTATTTTAGCAACTTTTGTGAAGGTTCATCCCTGCCAAGAATCATCCCTGCCAAGTTTAATCAAATTCTGTCCAGTGGTTTCAGAGGAGATGTTGATTCGCGGTTTTGGTAATACTGACACTAACCTATGATGATTGGTAATTAAAGCAATTAATCAATCATAATTGATTTGATAATAGTAATTAACAGTCGGCTTTTGATGTTTGTACATAATTATTGCCTTTAATGATTAAAAGGTTCGGCATCATGCTTGTATGTATATGGTTTTGCAACTTTAAGTTAAATTATAATATTGCGTTGGCATTTTTCGTTAAATATTAACACAACATGAATGCATTTAGATAAATGTAGGATGATAATGAACAGGGATTTACCGGACGCAGGATCCTGCGTCCATATACGCATGAATCACAGACTGTACGCACCGAAAAATAAAGTCTGCGTCCATGTGTACGCACGAATTGTCCAGAATATCTGTGCCAATTCATTATCAAATGTCTTCGTAAATCTCTTGGAATTTCCAACGCTATATTTAACTAGTTAAATTTACAAGCCAATCACTGTGCCTTTTAAAATTAGCGTCCAATCATTGAACGCTTCCGCTCACATGTCTTATCAAAGTTAAGCATGGCAAACACAAACTGACTTAAGAAGTTTATGGGGCAAAAGAAAAGATCGTGATGACGAGAAACATGAAAATTTATTGTCAACTGGTCACCCTGATTACAGTTACAATCTTCCTCAAAATCAAAACGTGAGCAGAAATTTCAGTATATGGCTTGAAAAATTTAAATGGCTACAGTTCCGTGACGAAGGCATGTACGTATTGTAATACCTGCATTTCGGCGAAAAGCTCATCAAATCCCTTTACAGAGGGTTGCATAAACTTTCAAAACTCCTTATTAATTCGTCATCAAGACACTGATGTCTACATGAACAGCTTACAAGTCTTAAATATGCGTTCAAATTTCGCAACCGCTATTAAAGCTGATCACGATCAAAGCGTTGAAAATACTGTTAGTGAACTCAATGATTATGTGATTCAGTTGCAGACGGTGTATAACAGAATTTTGAATATCCAGATATTTTTGTTTTCTACAAGGAATACTTGTTAAGGATGCTTGAAATGATACTGTAAGAAAACAAGAATGTCTGTTATCCACCTAGTCAAATTTTAATGTGAATTCTCAAAATTTGCACTTATTAAATTTAATAAATTTCTCAATTTTAAGGATCTGGAATACATACTTTTAGTTAAAGATAATGGCTTTGGTATAGTAACAACACATCTGCGCAGAAAAAAAAAAGTTTTAAAATTTACTTTAACATTCCATGCCCTCAAAGTCGCAAGACTTATAACTCTTCTGGAAAATAGCTAGTGATCCTTAGCAAATTTTGAGTAGTATATTTTGGTGAGGTTAAATAGCTTGGACCCCCTGAAATTAATGATGGACCCCTGTTTTTAAGGATCCTGAGTCCAGTGGACCCCTGAAAATCAAAAGTAGTGTAAATCCCTGAATGAAACACTTATGATATACAAAATTGAATTTGAAATTAAATGACATTCCCCGGTATATAGTTTATATCCTGTTGCCGTGTGAGGTTCCGCGTCTTATTTTTTTTCTACAAAAATCGATGTCGCTGTTTTCAAATAAGTACATAAACATTAAATATGAAATAAATTCAAGTTATGGATACTAAATGAACATCAGCAACATAAACTTATTCATATTCAAGCAATTTCCCGATATAATTTTTAAAGTGGTACGCTTCGTCCGCATAAATGGTACGCTTCGTCCTGGTACGCTTCAGTAACGGTACAATTCGTCTATAATGCGACATAAGCCCTTATTTGGATCAGTGTAATGATGCCCTATCATTGTTTGGACATGCTAACTGGTTGTTAAATTTAGGCCGGTGTGAGGTACTAAAACCTGATTTGAAGGATTATTCACATTTGTGTAATCCCAGTATTCCGATAACAAGTCAGTTATTTGGAGATGACATTTCAAAGACAATCAAAGAAGTATACTGACGGGCAAAAGAAACGCCCCATTCCATGTTCTCGACAACGCAATTGTCAATGTAGCGTTCGTGCCGTCGCCTGTACACACGGATACGCCCGTCGGCGTTCGATAAGTTGAAACGCGACACGTCGCTGAACACAACGTTCTGCCAACGCTGACCGCGATGGTTGTACGCCCAAATCAGACGTTGGTGACGGTGGCGTAAAGTTAGAACTAAACCACGGTAGGGTCTACGGCAGGTAATCCCGCGTTCCCTCAGTCGTGTCGTCTTCTAACCGTATAACGACTTATTGGGCGACCACGATTACCGACTACTAAATGCAACGTCGATTCCGCCGTCACAAACCTGTCACGCAAATGATGTTGACGTATGAAATTATCTTGCCTTACAGACGTCACATGAGGTCTTCCTGAACGTGGCCAATCGGCAAACGTTCCCGTAACTCTTATCACGTCGAACAAGACGCCGATTCGTCGAAAGTGAGACGTTAAAACGTCTGGCAACTTGTTCTTGCGTTCACCTGCATTCGAGCATGGCCAAAACGCGAGCTCTCTCTTCAGAATTTAGCCTTGGCATTCTTAAATACGAATGTTTAATCAGAAAATCTCTGAAATTGTGATTGTCTATCGACTACCTCATGTAACTATGTAAAATGTGATCGATTTCACCACATGGTAAACATACACGAGGTGCACGTGGAAATCATAAGCAGCCATCGGAAATGGACATCAGGCTGAATAGAAGCGCACGATTTTTTCTTTACCGTGATTGTCGTCGGTCAATGTACAGACTACATTTCACTAAAATTTCAATAGGTATGAGGAAAATAACGCCAAATTCCGTTGGGGCGTTTCTTTTGCCCGTCAGTATAGATGAAGGGGCAAAGATAGGCAGGAAGATCCAGCATGGTAGAGAGTTTGATCCACGTGACCGTGGCCGTGGTTTTTATCGTGGCCGTATGAGAGGAAGAGGCAGAGATTTTCTTAGGAAACCTTTTGATAGCAGCTACCAGTCCTCTCCACTGACTCCAGCAAACTCACTGCCCCGGAGGGGGCAACGGTGATATTTCCGGAGTTAAACAATGTAAGTACAGATAAGAATACTAAATTTGAAGGAGGTAGACTTCAAAATGTTTAGATCAATGGAAAACAATTACTGCTGACAATGTTATTCTTGACATTGTATCACATTGTCATTTTGATTTTGATTGTCAAAATCTTCCACATCAAAGCAGTTTTTCACAAAGGTCATTTAATGCATGTGAACTTTCATACATCAGGGCCCTTTTACCCTTCTTAACTGTAGCCGGTGTAGGGCTGCTTCCCCAAGCCAAATAACCACCCTTTTTCCCCCAAAATAGTCCTCAAATTCCCCACTCTTAAATAAAATTCCCCATTAGGGAGGTAGCTGATTATTGAGAAACCTAGAGAACAATATTTTGACGCTAATTTTAACTCTATTGATTCTTAAACAAAATATTTGATTAGTCTTTATATTTAGTTTCTAGTATGTCTTGCTGTGCCAAGACCAGTTTATGCCAAGACCAGTTTATGCTTATATTTATGAATATGGTAAAAACAATAATCCCTTAATAAGTTGTAAACAAGTGGCTTGCTATTTTCCCCATAAAAAGGGCTAGGGCGCTTTCCCCAAAATTGGAAAAAAGGCCCTGTACATGGATGCTGAGATTCAAACAAGAGGCCCATGATGGCCCTAAATCGCTCACCTGAGATAAATAGGTTGACCTTAGGAACATCTGTACCAATTTATTTTAAAATCTGGCCAGTAGTTTTGAAGAAGATGATTTTTAAAGTTTTCATTTTTTTTTCTTTTTGTTGCCATGGCAACCAGAGTTCTATATGGATCAAGTTTATTTTAGCAACTTTTGTGAAGGTTGACCCAAGGATCATTCCTGCCAAGTTTCATCAAATTCTGTCCAGTGGTTTCAGAGGAAATGTTGATTAAAGTTTTCCCTATATACATAAATGGCAAATAAGCCCCACCCCTGGTGGCCATGCTTTTTACGGATCGGAAATTTTTTTAGCAACTTTGGTAGAGGTTGACCCAAGGAACATCTGTACCAATTTATTTTAAAATCTGGCCAGTAGTTTTGAAGAAGATGATTTTTAAAGTTTTCATTTTTTTTTCTTTTTGTTGCCATGGCAACCAGAGTTCTACATGGATCAAGTTTATTTTAGCAACTTTTGTGAAGGTTGACCCAAGGATCATCCCTGCCAAGTTTAATTAAATTCTGTCAAGTTGTTTCAGAGGAGATGTTGTTTAAAGGTTTCTCTCTATATATAAGGCAAAAAAGCCCCGGCCCTGGCGGCCATGTTTTTTTACGGATCGGAATAATTTTAGCAACTTTGGTAGAGGATGACCCGAGGAACATTTGTACCAATTTATTTTAAAATCTGGCCAGTAGTTTTGAAGAAGATGATTTTTAAAGTTTTCTTTTTTTTTCTTTTTGTTGCCATGGCAACCAGAGTTCTACATGGATCAAGTTTATTTTAGCAACTTTTGTGAAGGTTGACCCAAGGATCATCCCTGCCAAGTTTAATCAAATTCTGTCCAGTTGTTTCAGAGGAGATGTGGTTTAAACGTTTCTCTATATACATATAAGGCAAATAAGCCCCGCCCCTGGCGGCTATGTTTTTTTACGGATCGGAATAATTTTAGCAACTTTGGTAGAGGTTGACCCAAGGAACATCTGTACCAAATTATTTTGAAATCTGGCCAGTTGTTTTGAAGGAGATGATTTTTAAAGTTTTCAATTTTTTTTTCTTTTTGTTGCCATGGCAACCAGAGTTCTTCATGGATCAACTTTATTTTAGCAACTTTTGTAAAGCCTCACCCAAGGTACATTCCTGCCAAGTTTCATTAAATTCTGTCCAGCAGTTTCAGAGGAGATGTCGTTTAAAGAAAATTGTTGACAACGCACGACGACGGACGACGGACGAAGAGCGATCCTAAAAGCTCACTTGAGCACAAAGTGCTCAGGTGAGCTAAAAATGTTAGCAGATAAAGTCATTAAGTGTGTTGAAAGAGATTCAAATCAATTCTATTCACCAACATTTTTACGAGCTAAGAAAAATGGAGAGTTTTGTATGATTCTGAATTTGAAAAAGCTAAATGAATATTTGCCATATGAGCATTTTAAAATGTTTTTTTTTTTAACTGCTTTACAATTTGTTACTTCAAATATGTATTTTGCTTCAGTGGATATAACAAGAGGGCCAAGATGGCCCTGTGTCGCTCACCTGATTAAGATGGCTGTGTTAGGCAAAATGACAAAAAATCTGGCATCTAAAGTGTTTTTCTAACATTTGACTAAGTGGCCTACATTTTGATCCTACCTGAATTTGCACTCAACTGGGAATTCATGCAGTCATCATTCATATCAAGTTTAATGAAGACTGGGAAAAAAATGTAGGCCTCTAGTGTGTTCACAAGATTTTTCTAAAATTTGCCCTGGTGACCTACTTTTTGACCCTATGTTGCCCAGCTTTGAATTCATCCGAGATTTGATGTAAGGCCTAAAAAAAAAATACTCTTGTTTCTGGTGACCCGACCGACCGTACTTTTTTACCCCCGACCGCATTTTTTTTATGGCCAATTTTCGTAGTGGAACCCGGCAAGACAACGACGCGTATTTATTAGCGACAATTAGCGGTAGATGACAACGATATTTTTATTCGTCGTAAAATTCGCATGTCGTTGCCAGGTTACAAAATGGCTGCGCACTCGCCGGTGTTAACATGTCTGCTTGCAGTTCGGGTAGATAAATGCAAGCACTTTGACGGAGCAAACGAAATAAAAGCAATAGAAACTAGAAATACACCAAAGCAACTGTTTTTTGACATACACGGTTACAAACCTGATGTTGAAATTGAGGCAAAGTGCTCGGTATGTAATTCGTTCTTATCTTAAGATTAATCGTTAAAATAAAAAATTAAATATCACGATAGATCGGTAAATTTAGGTGTATAAATATAATATAAATAATTAAATCATTCACTGGAATGATTATGATGGAAATTTACTGATACGAATTTTAAAAATAATCTACAGATCAAGTATTGCTGCAATATCAGTGGAAATTTCTCGTCTGTTTTTGGCCCTGGTACCGGTATCGGTGAACCATTTAGTTTGGGTTTGGAACACTGTTGAATATCATAATAATATTTTGTGACTTTGTCAGTACCTTTTTGATATACTGAAAATTGGACCACCCACATTGTATTTTTTTTAAGAATAATGGTTGATCAATTTCTATGAAGATTATGTGTTCATGATCTGTTACAGACAAAAATCCAGGCATCAGATTCATCAATGTATGTCATTGACCCGAGCCTGAGCATAGCTGATCTGATGGGTTTTTATCCGTTGAAAACATTATACCTAAAATGTAAAACCCCTACACATACATTTACTGCTCAAAATGCCAGGTATGTTGTGAATTGTGTTGAATGCAACAAGCCTAGAGTTGTGTATTCCAAAAATAAACTTACAGAAATGCAACAAATTCAGCTGACCAGTTTGCTTTCAGACAGTGAGTATACTTGTGGTTCTTACATCACAGTGCCTGATGGCCCTCTTCACAGTAAGGTCCATGTCCGTATTGGCATAGCATGTAACACACCAGTCGAGCTTGCATTCTATAGGGCAGACTTTGCCAAAGCTGATCTTTGTTGCTTCTGTGCATCAGAAAATGCTGTAGTTGATGAGGAATTGAAAAAACATTTCAAGACAGTATTGCCCATGTGTGACTCTTGTAGGGATATGGGATTCAAACCAGTTCATGCCCGTCCATTTGGTGCAAAAAAATTTAAAAAAAAACAACACAGAAATAAATATTCTGACATGATATTTATTTCCAGGTGAATATAGACCCTTTCCCTCATAGAGGACACCCTGAAAAGACCTATGCAAACAACATAGAACCAGATCAGCCTGTGAGTAACTCACAGGCTGATCAGGTTTTATGTTGTTCGCTGCTTCTCAGTGGTCTGGAAATGAGGATTTAATATAATTATATTTGGTATAAAGGTTTAACTGGTATTCTTCAGGCTTTATGTGGTACCTATTGAGGGTGTCAAAATGAGTCTATATGAGGGAAAGGGCCATTCTAATGTCATTCTAATGTATATCCATGAGATATATATTAAGTTTTCAAAAGTTATAGTAAACAAGAGGGCCATGATGGCCCTAGATCGCTCACCTGATATCATTAGGCTATGTAAAATCAAGTGACCCCTGGGGCAGAGCCAATTTTGACCCCAGGGTCATGATTTGAACAAACTGGGTAGAGGTCTATTAGCTAAAACCTTGTGGTTTTTGAGAAGAAATTTTTCTAGATTTTTTTCCAAAATAAGTCTATGTAAAAAACCCGGGGAGGGGCCAATATTTTCACCAAATATCTAAATGCCAGGCCATGTGTTTTCTAGTTTCCTAAAAAGAAGAATTTTCAAGTTATTTCTATATTAGCCTATGTAAAATCAGGTGACCCCTGGGGCGGGGCCAAATTTGACCCCAGGGGCATGATTTGAACAAACTTGGTAGTGATCTACTAGACAATGCTGCACACCAAATATCTAAACCCTAGGCCTTGTGGTTTCTGAGAAGAAGATTTTTCAAGTTTTTCCTATATTAGCCTATGTTAAATCAAGTGACCCCTGGGGTGGGGCCAATTTTGACCCCAGGGTCATAATTTGAACAATTTTGGTAGAGAGTCATAAGATCATGCTACATACCAAATATCTAAACTCCAGGCCTTGTGGTTTCTGAGAAGAAGATTTTTCAAGGTTTTTTCCTATAAGCCTATGTTAAATCAAGTACACCTGGGGCGGGGCCAATTTTGACCGGGTTTTTTTAGCCTATGTAAAATCAGGTGACCCCTGGGGCGGGGCCAAATTTGACCCCAGGCCATATTTGAACAATTGGTAGGATCTAAACATCTAACCAAATTCTAAACCCAGGCCTTGTGGTTTTGAGAAGAAGATTTTTCAAGTTTTTCCTATATTAGCCTATGTTAAATCAAGTGACCCCTGGGTTGGGCCAGTTTTGACCCCAGGATCATAATTTGAACAATCTTGGTAGAGAGTCATAAGATCATGCTACATACCAAATATCTAAACTCCAGGCCTTGTGGTTTCTGAGAAGAAGATTTTTTTCAAGTATTTCCTATATTAGCCTATGTAAAATCAGGTGACCCCTGGGGCGGGACCAATTTTGACCCAGGGCCATGATTTGAACAAACTTCGTAGTGATCACTAGATAATGCTGCACACCAAATATCTAAGCTCCAGGTCTTGTGGTTTCTGAGAAAAAGATTTTTCAAGTTTTTCCTATATTAGCCTATGTTAAATCACGTGACCCCTGGGGCGGGGCCAATTTTGACCCCAGGGTCATAATTTGAACAATCTTGGTAGAGAGTCATAAGATCATGCTACATACCAAAAATCAAAAGGCTAGGCCTTGTGGTTTCGGAGAAGAAGATTTTTTCAAGTTTTTCCTATATTAGCCTATGTTAAATCAAGTGACCCCTGGGGCGGGGTCAATTTTGACCCCAGGGCCATAATTTGAACAATCTTGGTAGAGAGTCATAAGATCATGCTACATACCAAAAATCAAAAGGCTAGGCCTTGTGGTTTCGGAGAAGAAGATTTTTAAAATTTTCATTTTTAAAATCTATTTTTAGCTCCTGTGACCTAGATTTTTGACCAATCAAAATAATTTTAACAACTTTGGAAAAGGGCCCCATAATGAACATTCCAGTGAAGTTTTATCAAAATCCAGTGAGTAGTTTAGAAGGAGATGTCGTTTGAAGCAAAATGTTGACGGACGACGGACGGACGGACGACGGACGGACGACGGACGGACGGACGACGGACGAAGACCGGTCACAATAGCTCACCTTGAGCCTCTGGCTCAGGTGAGCTAAAAATGCTTTTGTGGTACTATCACAGTCAAAATTATCATATCTTAATATCACAGTTTTGGAAAAAAAATGCATTCTACAATAATAAATATTTTGAGTATAGTTAAAAGTTAGTACTATCACAGACAGTATTACATGTATCACATATGTATCACTTTTTTTAAATATTGCATTGGAAACATGCTGATTATTATGTTTAAAGAAATAATATATTGTGTGTTCTGACAATGTCATTTCTCATGCTTCTAGTCATTCTGATAAATTTATTTACAAATGAATATTAAAGTCATTCTAATGTATATCCATGGGATATATTTGCAGTTTTCAATATTAAAAGTAAAAATGCTTTTGTGGTACTATCACAGTCAAAATTAATATGTCATAAGTAAAAATTTTACAACTATCACAGATATTACTATCACATATGTATCACATTTTTTAAATTGCCTTGCAAACATGTTGATATTATTATTATTTGAAAAAGTAATTGTATATTCTGACAATGTCATTTCTCATGCTTTTAGGCATTCCTTAAACTAGTCATTTCATTATTCTAGTCTGACATTCCTTGATTGTCAATAGTTTAATATAAATGTTAAGAAATAAAAAAATGGTTATTAACTGCACACTAACTTTGTTTTAAATACATTAGTCAAGAAGACTTGCATGTACATTCAAAGTGTGTGAAATTCCATTTGGTTGTATAGCTCTCTTCTTCTTGCTGGTAAACAGATGTTAAAAAAAAAAAAAAAAAAAAAAAAAAAATCCCTACCTACCGACCCAAATTTTTTTGAGGGGTGTCACCAGAAACAAGAGTATTTTTTTTTTAGGCCTAAACAAACATTCTGACCAAGTTACATTAAGGTTAGTCTAAAACTAAAATCTCTAAAGTGTTCACAAGGTTTTTCTAAGATTTGACCTGGTGACCTAGTTTTTGACCCAACGTGACTTATTATCGAACTCATCCAATATATCATTTATACAAACATCCTGATCAAGATTTGGCTAAAACTGGCCTCTAGAGTGTTCACAAGGTTTTTCTAAGTTTTGACCTGGTGACCTAGTTTTTGACCCCACATGACCCAATTTCAAATTCATCTGAGATATCATGTAAACAAACATCCTGATCAAGTTTCATGAAGATTGGGCTAAAACTGTGGCCTCTAGAGTGTTCAAAGGTTTTTCAGAATTTGACCTGGTGACCTAGTTTTTACCCCACATGACCCAATTTCGAACTCATCCGAGATATTATGTAGACAAACATCCTGACCAAGTTTCATGAAGATTGGGCCAAAACTGTGGCCTCTAGAGTGTTCAAAAGGTTTTTCTAAGATTTGACCTGGTGACCTAGTTTTTGACCCCACATGACCCAATTTCAATCATCTGAGATATATGTAACAAACATCCTGACAAGTTTCATAAGATGGGCTAAAACTGTGGCCTCTAGTGTTAAGGTTTTTTCCAGAATTTGACCTGGTGACCTAGTTTTTAGCCCCACATGACCCAATTTCGAACTCATCCGAGATATTATGTAGACAAACATCCTGACCAAGTTTCATGAAGATTGGGCTAAAACTGTGGCCTCTACAGTGTTCACAAGGTTTTTTCCAGAATTTGACCTGGTGACCTAGTTTTTAGCCCCACATGACCCAATTTCGAACTCATCCGAGATATGTAGACGAACATCCTGACCAAATTTCATGAAGACTGGGCCAAAACTGTTGCCTCTAGAATGTTCACAAGCAATTGTTGACGACGGACGACTGACGACGCACGACGGACAAAAGCTCACACGAGCACAAGTGCTCAGGTGAGCTAAAAAAGGCATATTATTCGATTCCATTGGCCATAGATCAACAGCATTCTTTCTGTTTTGAACATAGAAATAAAATTTACCAATATTGTGTCATGCCTAATGGTGTTGGCCCAGGACCAAGATTGTTCACAAAGCTAATAAAGCCAGTATACCCAAAGTTGAGGTTTGATGGTCACATGAGCACAGGTTTTATTGACGACAGTCTATTGTATGGGACCACCATAGAAATATGTAAGAGCAATGTTATAGCAACTGTTCACCTCATGAGTGATTTGGGGTTTATTTTGAATTTGGACAAAAGCATATTAGTTACAACTCAAATAATTGCTTTTCTTGGTAATATAATTGACTCTATTAAAATAATCGTCTACTTACCAGATGAGAAAAAAGACAAAATTAAATATGCATGTCAAAATTTATTGTTGCATGATACGGTGACTATTCAGGATTTAGCTAAACTATTGGGTTGTTAGTATCAGCTTTCTCAGCAGTTGAGTTTGGGAAACTTCATTACCGCTCTCTGGAGAGGTGTAAGATACAGGCATTGAAGTCCTCTTCTGGTAATTTTGAAAAGTGCCATGAGATTAGAACTCCAATGGTAGATTGAAAATATTCATACACAAAAACGAAACATCAGAAATACAAACCCCAGTGTGGTTGTTCAGACAGACGGTAGTTTATTAGGTTGGGGTGCTGTTTTTAATGGCCAGAGTATTGATTGTAAATTGACAGAAGAGGAGAAAAAGGTTTCATATTAATGCTTTAGAAATGCTTGCCATTCTTTCTGCAGTAAAATCATTTGTCTGTTTTTCAAAACAAGCATATTAAAGTTTTGACTGACTCCATAAAAGCAGTTAGGCTATGTGAACAATTTTGGTGGGATAAAATCTGTCGAATGTGACAGAATCAGCAGAGATATATGGCAGCTTTGCATTGACAATGAAATCTGGATAACATGTACACATATCCCCGGTATTCAAAATGAGCTTGATAAGCCATCCAGACAATTCAAAGAAAACACAGAATGGGAACTTTATGTTCATTGTTTTAGTACTATTTGTCAGGTTTTTGGCAATCCTGAAATAGATCTTTTTGATACAAGGTTAAACAAGAAATTACTAAAATTGTGTTCATGGCATCCTGATACTGAAGTATGTTTTATCAATGCTTTTTCATTGAATTGGGGAGATTTTAAATCAGTTTATCTTTTTTTCCTAGTGTTTTGAAGAGGGTCTTAGATACTCTGCCATAAATACTGCTAGGTCTGCCATTTCATCCCTTGGATATACTTTTGCTGTTTTTTTCTGCAGGAACCCACCCAATTGTGATTCAATTGATGAAAGGTGTCTTCAATTTGAGGCCATCAGTCAGCAGATACACACATATATGGGATGTTGACCAAGTGTTATTATACTTGCGCAAACTTTCACCTGTGAAGACACTTACGTTAAAGGATTTAATACTGAAACTCAACATTTTAATGGCTCTAGTGAATACAGCCCGTTGTCATACATTACATTTGTTATCTGTAAATAAGTTGAAGAAGTACCTTCAGAATTTGTTCTTCAGTTTGACAGTTTACTTAAACAGAGCAGACCAGGTGCCTGCAGTTCTACTTTTTGTCTTAAGGCATATCCTCCAGATAGGAGACTCTGTGTTTATACCGTCTTAAAGGAATATCTATTTCGAACGAGCAAGCTTAGGCAAAGTAATGACTCGAAATTGTTGATCAGTTATTGTTAACCTCACAAACCAGTCACAAAGAGTACCGTTGCACGATGGCACAAAGTCGTCATGTGCAGAGCAGGAATAGATATCAAGATGTTTACTCCTCATTCTGTTCGTGCTGCATCAGCCTCGAAGGCAAAATTGATGGCAGTTCCTATTTCGGATATCATGAAAACGGCAGGATGGAGCAATACAAAGACATTTGCCAAGTTCTATGATAAGAAAATTATATCTGATAGCATAGTGTCTCTGCAGCTCTAGGTATGTTAATATTTTTCTGAACCATATTTGACATGGTGAGCTTTAAAGTCTCATTTTGTAACCGAACGAAAATATCGTTGTCGTCATATAATTTAAAAATTAGCCGATGTGAGTGAGGAGACAAAATGCCTCCCACCCACCCAGCTTTGATACTTCATATGTTAAATGGCATCATGCCAAATATGGACTTTAAAGACTGACTGCGCACGCAGGGCCACATCTCATTTTGTCTCCTCACTCACATCGTTGTACTTATAAAATTATAATCATCCTTCTACTTACAGGTAAGTCTCGGCAAATTTTTAAATTATAATTGTTCAGTGCAAATATACAAAGTTTCCATGCATTTATTTTATTGATAATATGAAAGTAATTATAAAGTTGATGAAATCCATTTATTCAGCAGAAAATTCAGTTTTACAAAATGCCAGGTTGATGAAACATCAATCATTTATGCACTCCAGTGTCATGAATTAAAATTGTTTAATATCAGACTTAGGCTAAAAACCACTTTTTTATACAAGTCCTGCAGTAAATTTATTGATAACACAAACAATTGTGGATGTATATAATCACAAAGACATATGTGAAGTTTTAAGTGAATACCTTCAATAATTTTTGAAGATTGATATTGCATGTAAAAACTTTTACCAGGAATTTACTATTAAAATTAACAAAGGGCTATTTTATATCTAGTAAACATGCATGCCAGTGTTTTGGGTCTTGGAAACTGACCTTCATTTATGATCCGAAAGACATGACTTTGTGAGTTTCATGTGAAAACTTAAATCAGTTTTGAAGACTGATCTTGCTTGTGACTCTGCATTAATTGCCTGTTTATCATATGTTTCAGGATGGAGCCATGGAGAAGGGAAGTGACCCGGTAGCTGATGTAAGTTAATCACTGGCATCAGATTCTTTATCATATAAGTATACTTGAAATAGGAGGACATCCTATTCAATGTGTCTTTTGATTACAGTAAATCAAAAGCATATTTCACTAGGTTTTCTAAGGAAAATCCTGGCTAATAGAATGGGGTCCATCATATGGCGGGCGGCAGATGGACATTTTGTTTCTGTCAAATATCTTGTTAGATTTGAAATACAGAGATAATGCATTGAAGAGGAAGATTGGGAGTGACTTTCAAGTCAGTAGGGTTACGGTCAAGGTCACCATTACATTGTCGGTTGGTCCCATTAGGTGTTGGATAAGTCAGGTTTTACTGTAATTTCATTTAAAGTCATAAAAGGAATCATCCAATTAAGAGAAAAAATGCCAACCCCTTTTCAAATAATAGTAACCCGAAGAAAACAATAAGAATAATGACTGTTATTTTTTATTTCCCACATTAAACATTCTACATTACTTATGGGACCCAAGGAAATTAAAAAGTCAGAAAGTGCACCTTACTACATGGCAAAATAGTCGTGAAACTTATGGCTCATAAATTATTGTAAAATTTAATTTGACGCACATAACTTAGCTCAAAATTATTTAACAGGAAACAGTTTTATGGTTGTATTATTGTACATTGTTCATTTACTCAATTAGGTTAATTTACTGGCTATTCTGGCCGATAGGCAATTCTGTGTATTGACTTAAATTTACACCTTGTTACTGATCTTTAATAAATTGTGCTCTGTGTTGGGAAGATTTGGTGGTCTATTGCACCTTTAAGACAAGAGTGCCAGTGATGCCACAATATACGCCGCCACAAAATATAAAGACCAAGAGGGGTCTTTTAATTATTGCTTTTAACATTTCTGTAAGCATAAGCTCATAATGAAGTCTGTAAGACCAATTAATTTAGCTGAACAGAGATAGAACACTAAAAATGCTTCCAATATGACAGTAGGTCAAATAGCAGTATCAATTTGAATCTTTTTTTCTTTCTCCCCATAACTCTTGCAAAAATCACTGTACCAGAAAATCCTTGCCTTATGCACTTTTACCTGTTTAGAAACTTGAGTTGTGTTTTAAAGAGACCATGTTTAGAAAGGCATAACTATTGCAAATATTGATGAACATCAAAGCCCCTGCTTTGTGCATATCTACCCAGTATAGTAATGACATTGCCCAAGTTTTGAAAAGATTAGGTCAGAAACATACAAGAAATTGCATTCCCAAAGCTGAAATATCAAACAGCTAAAAAGACTAAGTTTCAGGGGACACAAATCTTGCAAAAATTAATGTACCGGAAAATCACCACTTCATGCACATCTACCCATTATAGTAATGATATTGACCAAGTTTTGAAAAGATTCATTCAGAAATGTAGGAGGAGTTGCGTTCACAAGGCTGCAATATCATCAGCTACAGAGACTAAGTTTCAAGGACACAAACTTGTAAAAATCAATGAACCAGAAAATCCCACTTCATGCACATTTACCCATTAAAGTAATGACATTGACCAAGTTATAAAAAGATTCATTCAGAAATGTAGGAGGAGTTGCGTTCACAAGGCTGCAATATCATTCAGCTACAGAGACTAAGTTTCAAGGGACACAAACCTTGTAAAAATCAATGAACCGGAAAATCACCACTTCATGCACATCTACCCATTATAGTAATGATATTGACCAAGTTTTGAAAAGATTCATTCAGAAATGTAGGAGGAGTTCTTCACAAGGCTGCAATATCAAACAGCTACAGAGACTAAGTTTCAAGGGACACAAATCATGTAAAAATCAATGAACCATAAAATCACCACTTCATGCACATCTACCCATTATAGTAATGACATTGACCAAGTTTTGAAAAGATTCATTCAGAAATGTAGGAGGAGTTGCATTCACAAGGCTGCAATATCATTCAACTACAGAGACTAAGTTTCAAAGGGACACAAATCATGTAAAAATCAATGAACCGGAAAATCGCCACTTCATGCACATCTACCCATTATAGTAATGACACTGACCAAGTTTTGAAAAGATTCATTCAGAAATGTAGGAGGAGTTGCGTTCACAAGGCTGCAATATCATTCAGCTACAGAGACTAAGTTTCAAGGGACACAAACCTTGTAACAAGAGGGCCATGATGGCCCTAGATCGCTCACCTGATATCATTAGGCTATGTAAAATCAAGTGACCCCTGGGGCAGAGCCAATTTTGACCCCAGGGTCATGATTTGAACAAACTGGGTAGAGGTCTATTAGCCCATGTTACATACCAAATATCTAAACTCCAGACCTTGTGGTTTTTGAGAAGAAATTTTTCTAGATTTTTTTCCAAAATAAGTCTATGTAAAATCAAGTGATCCCTGGGGAGGGGCCAATATTTTCACCAAATATCTAAATGCCAGGCCATGTGTTTTCTAGTTTCCTAAAAAGAAGAATTTTCAAGTTATTTCTATATTAGCCTATGTAAAATCAGGTGACCCCTGGGGCGGGGCCAAATTTGACCCCAGGGTCATAATTTGAACAATTTTGGTAGAGAGTCATAAGATCATGCTACATACCAAATATCTAAACTCCAGGCCTTGTGGTTTCTGAGAAGAAGATTTTTCAAGTTTTTCCTATATTAGCTATGTTAAATCAAGTGACCCCTGGGGCGGGCAATTTCCGTGATCTACTAGACAGTGCTGCACACCAAATATCTAAACCCCGGGCCTTGTGGTTTCTGAGAAGAAGATTTTTCAAGTTTTTCCTATATTAGCATATGTTAAATCAAGTGACCCCTGGGGGCGGGGCCAATTTTGACCCCAGGGTCATAATTTGAACAATCTTGGTAGAGAGTCATAAGATCATGCTACATACCAAAAATCAAAAGGCTAGGCCTTGTGGTTTCGGAGAAGAAGATTTTTTCAAGTTTTTCCTATATTAGCCTATGTTAAATCAAGTGACCCCTGGGGCGGGGTCAATTTTGACCCCAGGGCCATAATTTGAACAATCTTGGTAGAGAGTCATAAGATCATGCTACATACCAAAAATCAAAAGGCTAGGCCTTGTGGTTTCGGAGAAGAAGATTTTTAAAATTTTCATTTTTAAAATCTATTTTTAGCTCCTGTGACCTAGATTTTTGACCAATCAAAATAATTTTAACAACTTTGGAAAAGGGCCCCATAATGAACATTCCAGTGAAGTTTTATCAAAATCCAGTGAGTAGTTTAGAAGGAGATGTCGTTTGAAGCAAAATGTTGACGGACGACGGACGGACGGACGACGGACGGACGACGGACGGACGGACGACGGACGAAGACCGGTCACAATAGCTCACCTTGAGCCTCTGGCTCAGGTGAGCTAAAAATCAATGAACCGGAAAATCACCACTTCATGCACATCTACCCATTATAGTAATGATATTGACCAAGTTTTGAAAAGATTCATTCAGAAATGTAGGAGGAGTTACGTTCACAAGGCTGCAATATCAAACAGCTACAGAGACTAAGTTTCAAGGGACACAAATCATGTAAAAATCAATGAACCATAAAATCACCACTTCATGCACATCTACCCATTATAGTAATGATATTGACCAAGTTTTGAAAAGATTCATTCAGAAATGTAGGAGGAGTTGCATTCACAAGGCTGCAATATCATTCACTACAGAGACTAAGTTTCAAGGGACACAAACCTTGTAAAAATCAATGAACCGGAAAATCACCACTTCATGCACATCTACCCATTATAGTAATGACACTGACCAAGTTTTGAAAAGATTCATTCAGAAATGTAGGAGGAGTTGCGTTCACAAGGCTGCAATATCATTCAGCTACAGAGACTAAGTTTCAAGGGACACAAACCTTGTAAAAATCAATGAACCGGAAAATCACCACTTCATGCACATCTACCCATTATAGTAATGATATTGACCAAGTTTTGAAAAGATTCATTCAGAAATGTAGGAGGAGTTGCGTTCACAAGGCTGCAATATCATTCAGCTACAGAGACTAAGTTTCAAAGGGACACAAATCTTGTAAAAATCAATGAACCGGAAAATCGCCACTTCATGCACATCTACCCATTATAGTAATGACATTGACCAAGTTTTGAAAAGATTCATTCAGAAACGTAGGAGGAGTTGCGTTCACAAGATATGGACGTACGGACGTATGGACGGACGGACGGACGGACAGACGGAGAAGATGACGCCAATATACGACCGCCTCCGGCGGCGTATAATGAGAGGTATCAGACTTTTTTTTCTTACAACATGTATATATAGGTCTTTCATTATGTGCCTTACAATTGTGAAAATAATTTTAAGATAAATTTGTTTTACTCTAACACATATGACTTGTAACTTACTTCACTCTATGGTACATGTACACATGAACAATTTCCAAAAACCATGCATCATTTCAAATAAAAAATACTTCATATATTTTGAGTGCAAAATATATATATAACTATCAATCTTTTATGTGTATTTTAATGGTTTAAACTGTGCCACATATCTGGAAAGATATTAAAATAATAAGAACATAGCATTTTTGTAACCCATGACAGAAAATAACCCACTATCCCATACAAATGAAAAAACAACAATAGACTGTAAAATTATATGTGTATATTTTTACCTCATGCAATAAAACACTGTCGACACATAATGTACTGGTATTTGGTCAGCTTGATGAGTTGAATGCTGAGGACAGCCTGTGTCACCCTTAAGCAAGAATGAGTGATTGTTTTTGGCCCGTCTGTCTGTCAGTCAGTCTACCTTGACCATAACACTGAAGTCAGTTCACCTACAGCCTCTAAACTTCACAGGTGCATGCATATTGATGATCTCTATCTGCCAGTGACTTGGAAACCTGTGCGCCATGTCCCATTGTTTTCACATTCCCATGCGCCATTTGTCTCTTTTGCTTCGAACCCAATTGAGTATAAAATGCATTGAATCATACTAGTCCGTCTTGCTTTTTTTCCCCTCGTATCGAAATACATTAATGATTAAGTACGAATCGCATTTTTTCCGAGTAAGCGGTAAATTCACAGACGCTTATTAAGGTAAGATATCATATGGGCAACTGAACTGGACGCTTATTAAACCATAAAGAACTAGAGCTATCACTGAAGGTGATTAATACCCCCGCAAAATACTTTAATGCAGGAGAAGCCAGACTTCAGGCAGAGCATAGATAAGAACCTGTATACATAGTATATTGGTTGTGATATTAATAAGTAAAGTTTTTATTTAAAGTTGATAGAGAGTCAATAATGGTTGTTTGTCACAGTAGTTTAAAAATATAAGGTTACAGTTCTTGGACACTGCACTTCTCCTAGTCGCCATCTGTTTACATTTTAAGTTTCAAGTATATACCATGTATAATATTCGAGTTATGTTCAGGACAAGAAAAACAAGGAAAAGTAACAAAGGGAAATAACTATGTAATTACTCTAGATAGAGTTATGGTTCTTGTGCACTGCACTTCCTCATAGTGTGGTTGACCATTGTATGAAATTGTTTTGAAATCCGACCAGTAGTTTACAAGTTATACTCTGGACAAGGAAAAAATACAAAGGGCAATAACTCTGTAATTACTCTAGAGTTATGGTTCTTGTGCACTGCACTTCCTCTCATTGTGCTTGACCATTGTATGAAATTGTTTTGAAATCCAACTTGTACTTTTCAAGTTATGCTCCGGACAAGGAAAAGTAACAAAGGGCAATAACTCCATAATAAGTCAAGATGGAGTTATGGTTCTTGTGCACTGCACTTCCTCTCCATGTGCTTGATCATTGCATGAAGTTGTATTGAATTCCAACTTGTGGTTTTCAAGTTATGCTCCGGACAAGGAAAATGCAACGGACCGCTGGACCGACCGACCGACCGACCACCGGGTGACTCCTATATACCCCCCCAAACTTTGTTTCGGGGGTATAATGACACAATTGAAATACTCAGTTAATATCTCGGAAAAAGCTTGTCCGAGATATTACATTCAAGTTCGTATCAATAGACGCATTGAATATTATCTGAAAAGAACAAGAATGCCTCCCAAAATTTAAATTAAAAGGTCCGAACGACATAGGTCATTTCATCGTTTTTGGGCTTACAATCCAGAAATAAAATGAAAACTGTAAACGATAATAATGAAATGGCGTCAAGTGCTGATTTATTGCAGTCTCCCTCTCATGGAAGTTACGAACCTTGCTTCACTCCCTCCTCGAGAAGTTTCGACTGATTCATTGACACAATCTTCCCCTCGCCCTCAAGATACCTCGATACCTACCAGTAACACCATGCAAATATAAGTCTAGAAAAATACGAGAAAGTGGAACTAAGATTAAGGAGCTGAACTTTTAGTATAAAACTTTTAATCAGGCCTATGTTTTATTTAAACAGCTTTATTTTAAAGTTGCTTCAGCTAATTGAAGATACTGTTCTGTATAAACAAGGATATGTGAAAAAATCTTATTTACCTAATGTTAGTACATATGTTCTGAAACAAAATAAAAATTGAGGTTTGTTTTATTTTTAACCCTCTAAAATTTGTCACATCAATAGTTAAAAATGTCCCATTAGATTTGAAAATGTCCCATTGATTTTAGCAAATGATGGGCCATAGTCCCATTGAAAAAAAATTCTTTCCAAGTCACTGATCTGCCAGACCTACTTTGAGGTCATGGGTCAAAGGTCAAGGTCACCATAACCCAATATAGCAAATATTAACCTTATCCAAAGAATGAAAGAACCTCCATCCAAAGCCTCCTAACTGTACATGTGTATGCACCTTGATGAGCTCTCTCTGCCAGACCCACTTAGAGGTCATCAGATCAAAGTCAAGGTCACTGTGACCCCAAGCAAAGGGGTTTAGCACGAAGGGGGGGGGGGGGGGGGGGGGCATAAAATCACTATATATATCTAAAAATCGCCAATTGTTTACTTCTAGACCAATCGCATTCATCGCAGCATTACTGGTCATGTAATTTGCATTATGGCAGAATAGAAGTGAAAGTAGGCCAACGGTTGATATTGGCAATTTCTACTGAATTCTTTTGTGCAAAGGAAAGTTTCTGCATGCCAATGTGAGTAATTAATTTGTTTTATAGAATCACTGCATTGGTTTACATCTTCTTATTGCAAAAACGCATGTTTAATTATACTGATAGACTGGGTTTTCGACCCTGTATGAACTTATGTTGAGATCTTAGAAAACTAGGGTACGTTTCGCATTGGAGTTTAGATGGGTGAAACTGATAATTTTTGGTTGCATAAATATATATGCTTAAGGTAGGTGCAAAGTATTCAAAGATACCCTCATAAATGGCTGAGCTATTGGCATTTTCTCGATGAAGGTATGGGTCAGATTTTTTGGACAGTATTCAGTATTGTACATATATTACTCTTAATAATAAGTCCTGTGTATATATTAGTATGTCTTATTAAAATGGGTTTCCACTTCTTTTGGTGCATGTGCAAATTGGTATTCCAGCCAAATGTTAAGCTTTGATTGTAATAATTTTCAGTGACTGATAATTTTCTATGCGATTGTTTGGATGAACATTGAAGTATTGGTTGTTCTGCCTCAGGTTTACCTTTGTGTTTTAGTTTTTTTTAAGAAGATGACTACATAGAGAAACTACGTACACATATACATTATGTATTTTTCTGCATTTGAATGAAATGAATGAGCAGATAAATAATTTCCCTTGTCGAGAAATATATACGGGTAGGTGTCGCTATAAGGAACATGCTCTCCGTGCATCTTTCCAGAAGTTAAGTCATTCAGCTTTGGCAGCCGACAGTGCAGCACCATTATTTACATGTCTAGAAGTTAGATATGAAAATCGTTTTCAGATTTTCAGGGTCAATGAATTATGTGTAATATGTACTAGGATTCATCATCATTATTATATATGTGCAGCAAATTTTTTTGGGAAGTCGGTTGCCAGAGTTCAATTTCAAAAAAGGCCGAGTGGTTAGAATGTCACTAAAAATGCTTGGCACTCAGCATATAAGGGATGTTGCAGGACTGGTAATGGCCTGGTGTCAGGATAATGTGACTGGATGTGGTATCATGTCACATGTCTACGGTATGATACTGCAGTGTGGCAGCACTATATATGTCCCAAGTGGGCATCGTCTCCAAATGACTGAAATACTGTCTGTGGGAGTAAAATTTAAAAAAAAAGATCAACAGAAGGACGAAAGGTTTTCGCCGCTGTAGGGTGAATATATAAAACCATCAGCCTGTCTTTATGAAGGCTTAGATCTCCATCAGGGTTCAGTTTTCTGAATAATGTCTATCATTTACTAAAATCAATATCGTCTAGCCAAACTGTGTGAGAAAAAGCCCTAACACCCATTCTGTAGCAGCGCCATCTATTGATAAAATAAGACATGTGAACTATCTGCCAGTAGCATTCTTTTTTTGCATTTTGACAATTATGTCTTCCGTTGTTGTATTTGATTGTTTCTACGTTTCCTACGTTTAATTTTCATGTCTTTGTTTTCTTCTTCAAAAATGATATTATTTAATACTTTCCAATTAAGACAAATGTTTTCAAATTAAATGTAAAATCAAAAATCCAAAATTAGCAAGTGAAAACTACAATATTGTGTCAATCTACACTTAAGAATTTGTGATATATAAATGTTAACTCCAACTTAAGGCTCTGGAACTGTAATGAACTTCGGCAAACACCGACACTCGGAAATGTCCGTGTTTGCCGAATGATCCGTAATCGTTAATTATCGTCGATTTCCGGTTTATTCTATTTTTAGTAATTTCCTATCATTTGGTGGGGTTTTCCGATACGTAGTTGGGTAATCCCCATATTTATAACCAGAGGTTTCATTCAGAAAAACTGATTAAAATCAGTAATGGTTAACAAACTATCAACAGAAGGACATGTGCTTTCTGTAAGCAACACTTTATTAACAGTTGATGTAGGTATGAATGGAAATGTCAAAGTAACAAAATAATGAGAGTAATGCAAAAAAACAAAAAAAACAAGAGGCCCATGATGGCCCTAAATCGCTCACCTGAGATAAATAGGTTGACCCAAGGAACATCTGTACCAATTTATTTTAAAATCTGGCCAGTAGTTTTGAAGAAGATGATTTTTAAAGTTTTTCCTATTTTTATTTCTTTTTGTTGCCATGGCAACCAGAGTTCTATATAGATCAAGTTTATTTTAGGAACTTTTGTGAAGGTTGACCCAAGGATCATCCCTGCCAAGTTTAATCAAATTCTGTCTAGTGGTTTCAGAGGAGATGTTGTTTAAAGGTTTCTCTATATACATAATTATAAGGCAAATAAGCCCCGCCCCTGGCGGCCATGTTTTTTTACGGATCGGAATAATTTTAGCAACTTTGGTAGAGGTTGACCCAAGGAACATCTGTACTAATTTATTTTAAAATCTGGCAAGTAGTTTTGAAGAAGATGATTTTTAAAGTTTTCCTATTTTTTTTTCTTTTTGTTGCCATGGCAACCAGAGTTCTACATGGATCAAGTTTATTTTAGCAACTTTTGTGAAGGTTGACCCAAGGATCATTCCTGCCAAGTTTAATCAAATTCTGTCCAGTGGTTTCAGAGGAGATGTTGTTTAAAGGTTTCTCTATATACATATAAAGCAAATAAGCCCCACCCCTGGCGGCCATGTTTTTTTACGGATCAGAATAATTTTAGCAACTTTGGTAGAGGTTGACCCAAGGAACATCTGTACCAAATAATTTTGAAATCTGGCGAGTAGTTTTGAAGGAGATGATTTTTAAAGTTTTCAAATTATTTTTCTTTTTGTAGCCATGGCAACCAGAGTTCTTCATGGATCAACTTTATTTTAGCAACTTTTGTAGAACCTCACCCAAGGAACATTCCTGCCAAGTTTCATTAAATTCTGTCCAGCGGTTTCAGAGGAGATGTCGTTTAAAGCAAATTGTTGACGACGGACGACGCACGACGGACGACGCACAACTAACGACGCACGAAGACTGAAGCCGGACGAAGAGCGATCACAAAAGCTCACCTTGAGCACTTTGTGCTCAGGTGAGCTAAAAACTCTGGAGCAGACACAAATGTACATTTAAAGGGAGAATTACAAATTAAACTGAGATGAAAAATATGGAGACTTAAGAAAGCCTTCACATGGCCCTTTACACCATTTGTAGTAAATGTGATATTCATGTATGTTATTAACAGACACATCTTGGACCATTGGACCTGCAGGCAGAGTTTATGATATTACATGTATATACTGAATGTTCAGCTCCGTTGCATTCATATATTGTTCAAAAGAACAAGGTTAACCATGTATTCTGTGATATATTTGTGTTTTTGAAGTTTAATACTCATTTTTGTATCATATATAGATGATTTTTTGATTTAAAGATTTACTATTTAATTAATATTGACTATTTTGACGTCATTTTTCGCTTGGAGTTTCATTATAGTCACCTTATATAAGTTGCTATTATATTCTTTTGGAACGGTAAAACTTCTATTGAATCTCATATTATGTAGTTATTATTGCAGAAAATTTTAAAAGTTGTTTCATGTCTTAAACTTAATCCATACTTGAGATATTTAGCTTTAAAGATAGTTGAAGTTTTTAAACATGGCAGAAAAACTGGAAAATTTGCATGTGAGTATATGTATATAAAACTCTATATCTTGAAAAATATTTGTCCAAAGCTCAATTCTATTGATTTTAATTATATTTTTTTAAAACAGGAAAAGGGTTAAAATATGAACATAAAACAGTTTTTATAAAAAAAAGTGTACTTTTTTATTTTTTACCCTTGTATTATTTCGACCATTTCTGAACATTAAGGGAAAATACATAAAAATGTCAATAACTTTAGTTATAAACGGTAAATTTTAAAAAAAAATTCACCATACAATGTGTTTTATAGTATAGATTCAGGAAATAATATCATTTTTAGGATTTTGGAAGGTCACCATTACAGTTCCAGAGCCTTAAACAGCCCTGTGCTTCTATGTACTCCCACACCTTATTATGAGTACATGGCACTCCCAATGTAGCCTGTCTGGCCTCACCCGAGTATGGCCAGTCAGATTCCAAAGTTTCCTTGCTGGCCTTTTCTCAATTACTGCTGGATAGATTTCAATCAAACTACATAGGAAGTTTCACTAGCAAACACAGATTTGCATATTTTACTTTTGTTAGGGTTGAAGGAATTTTCTCTGAGGTGATTTTCTTATTTTTCATCTGCACTATTTTCATTGGGGTTTCAATCAAACTATTTTGGATGTTTCACTAGAAAGCACAATGTACATATTACACTGAAGTTAATGTAAAATGTTTTATTCTGAGTTATGACCTTTTGATGATTTTTTCTGAGCATTCTAAATTGACTTTGTCTGCAGTATTTCTCAGTTACAGGAAGGATTTCAATTATTACTATCTTCTTGGTCATATTTGTCTGCACTTACAAGTCTGCTTATTATGCTGTTAATATTGTTAAATGTTTTCAATAGATTATAATTTAGTGATAGCTCTAGTTCACCCTTTCTTAATAACACTTACTTGCAAGTGATTTCTTTGGTACATTTCTTTTACTTTTGCCTTTGCTATATGTTAAAGTTAAAAATTTTATGGCATACTAATTCAGTATGTTCATAATGTTTCTAACAACCGGCGAAGACCTAAACCCAAAGATATGCAACTCATATAAGTGTGTGAAGAAAATCTCGTAACCCTCGGCACCGCCGTGATATTGTGAGAAAAAGCCGGTGCGCTTGTACTGAAGTAACTACTACATGGAGTTGAGTTCCGATGCCATTTGAAAGCCTACGATGATCATCTACAGCATAAGGTGCCCGTGAAGAACATGGTTGTAACTGGTTGCATATTGCGGATACATTAAGTAAAATAATAACTTTAAATCGGAGAGTAATCAATATATTAAGGTCTTAATGATTGATTAAGGACTGGAAGGGAAATATTTCAGGACGGAAATAGATCAATTAATGAAAAAAAGATAATCTTTGCTAATTTCGGCAAATATTGCCTTTATGACAAAGTGAAAATAATGCTTCAGCATGCGTTTGTACTGCTGCAATATTTTTAAATGTATTTTTCCTCTTCATAAAGGCAACTTAAAAGTCCGAGTTTGAGTATCCGGGAAGTTTTAATCGATGGCAGCGGACCGTGTTCCAACAATTCGAAGAGTTCGACATTCACGTGCCAGAAGATGAGTATACGTTCCCCTGGTTTGCTGTCTTCGACTTTGAAATTATGCTGGTAAAACTAGACGGCGAAGCTATGGAGAAGCTGGAGTGGACCCATCAGCACGTTCCCATTAGCATATAATTAACAGATGAAAGATTTAGGAAAGGCATAAACAAGAGGGTCATGATGGCCCTGAATCACTCACCTTATTATAATTGAGCAAAATCTGTTGGATTTTTCATATTGACCTATTTTTGACCCCAATGACCCAATTTCCAAGATTTTATGGAAAAAGACATTCCAACCATGTTTCATGAAGACTGGGCCAAAAATGTGGCTTCTAGAATGTTAACAAGGTTTTTCTATCTAAGATTTGACCTCGACCTACTTTTTGACCCCACATGACCCAAATTCGAACTTGTCCAGATTTAGAAAACAAACATTTGACCATGTTTCTTGACAATTGGACCAAAAATGTGGCCTCTTGAGTGTTAACAAGGTGTTTCTAAGATTTGACCTCATGACCTACTTTTTGACCCCACATGACCCAAATTCAAACTTGTCCAAGATTTTATGAAAGCAAACATTTTGAC